>JARJLE010000037.1:600000-974771 GCA_029289555.1 Mycena latifolia
CTGCGTACGCGCACGGCGCGAATACATATGGCGCGGGCGGCGCGCTTCTATGCACGCGCCGCCCGTGGCGCCGCATGACGCGGCGACTTGTCGGGAGACGCCGTACTCCTACCCAGGAGGCGCCATAGGTGGGCAAGCGGGACGTGAGGGAGAAAGAAGAATGGGAGGAGAAGGAAAGGCAGATGAAGATGGGGAAGACGTGATTCTGGGCGCGCGATGGGACGAGTTGGGGGGCGGGGAGTTTCTTCCTCTTCTGCTTTTTATCTTGCGGTGGAGGAGAGGGGAGGAGGGGCAGGGTTTCGTTCCTTGGGGAGATGTGCGGGGGGCGAAGGTGGGGCCCCGCGCACAGGAGAGCGCGATGACTGATGGGCGGGAGACGTGCATCAAGGATACGGAGGTGCGCGCGGCATCCTCAGAGACGCGAGGACGCCATGGGGCGCTTGGCCATGCGTCGCGCGGAGATACACATACGCCTCTGCGATCTAGCGACAGCGTGGAACTCGGGAGCGCACCGCCGCGCTCGTCCCACTCTGCGCGCGGGCGATGGATGTACGGCGCGCGCCCGGTCGTCTGGCATCCTTGCCACGACGCCGTTATTTATCCTTGCTACAACCACCTTACTTTCCGTTCCTCCATCTCTTCGTATCATCACGAAACTAATTTGCTTCGTTTCCGCAGCGTGCCCCTTGACGCTCAACTATGCAGCTGTGGGACGCGCGCGCTCGGCGGGGTCGCGGAGGTGCGGAATCTGCGCGTCACGCCCTCCGCTCCCTCCCTCTCTGGTACCGCCACTTCCTCCGCCCGTTCCGCTTCGACGCCTTATCCAGCTTCTCCGTCTCCCACTGTATCGCCTTCGGCCATGGTCACGTTGACTTCGACACGCAACGAAGCCAGGAATGTATCGAGCCTTACAGTATGGTCCAAGACATCTGCCTAGCAATGAATCATCTTAGCAAGAGATTTCAGAGAATGAACGAAGCAAGGTAAAGGGAAATGGAAATAAAAAGCAGCGTACTGGAATGAATTGCACTACAACGTCCGATGATCGTAACACCAAAGTACATGAGGAAAGCAATCCCTGGGAGAGCGCGGAGGTGCGTGTTTACCCAGTAGTCGTCGCTCTGAGCACTAAAAACTTGTCGGGAAAAGAAAAAAGAAAAAGAATGGAAGGGAGCCTGGAGGATTAGATGCGACTCACAATGCAAAATTCTACGCCGCTCCCTCTGCGCTTGTCTGCATTCAAAACACGCGTCTTTCTCCCATCCCTTTCATCCCTCAAATCAAAACAACGGAATCATAACCAGCGACGCGCTACTTTTGCGCGTTTCGTCGAATCGTTGGGCCACTGCAGTACATAAGGCCCACGAGCTGGTTGACGTGAAAACAAAGGGATGGCGATGGTTCCGGCCAGGTGCGTAATAAAAGCGTCGTGCGAGTAAAAAAGTCTCGAGCAGCCTGAATACGTGGGAGGAAGAGACAGCTGCGGGATCAGAAATGATGGCCGTTCTGGGCCTTGCGCACATTGGTCTAGGCGGCAAATATCTGCCAAACCATCCCCGTGAAAAGGTATGAGGGCTATGAAGAAAACGACAAAGACTGGGTGCAAAGAATCGCAGAGATAATTGTTAAACAACGGGTAATCTAAATAAAATCAAACGCATGGATGCCAAAGTACAGAAGAATTGGTTTGGAAAAGGGTAACTTCCTGCACTCGACGAGTGACCAGACCTGGCAATACCACCAGTGTCCCGTTCGCCCTCCCTTTGTTATACTTTGGCATCTCTTGCGCGGCCACCGTGTTAGGATCCTCTCCGTTATTCAACCGCGTGAACATGGTCGAATTCATGAACCGCGCACAACCAGCATTGAACATGAATGATGTCAATGCGCTGACCTGGTATTGATTTAACACGACACCCGAGGCGATGTTCTGGTTAATGCAAGTAATTCGCGTTGCGATATCACTTTGAAGCAGGAGCGTCGCATTTGCTGGGGAAAGTGGGAATGGATAGGGAACTTCCGTGCAGTTGACTTTGACACATTTGTGTCCGTACCCGACCGTTGGTAGTTTGACCGGATCGGGCTTCGGGGACGGAACAAAGCCCTCGAATCCCTTGAGTGCGGCAAACACGGCGGAGTTGACTGAAGTAGGGCATGCAGGAGGATGATTGGCGGCAGTACAATTGCCTTTGGCAGTTGTTGGATCTATGGTGTTGAATTCGTCTGATAGAAACGTAACAACCTGCCCGACTGGAGTTGTACCGTCCTGAACGGCGTTGACATACTGGACGCGCATTTTATAACCCTGGTTGACTTTCATCCCAATGTTGATGGGAACGATGCTTTTGCTGTCATAGAAAAGACTGTTCGAGTCGATTGGTATCGCCGGGCCAACCAGAGCTCCGTCTGTTTTTTGGACAACCTGCAAAGAGAACGAGGAAATCCTTTGCCCTCCTCCATTTGCTAGATTTCTCCACGTCCAATCAAAGGTGATCCCAGGAGAGAGAGGGAAATTCCCCCCAGCTGGAGGCGACACCATCATGAATGAAGTAAAGGTCGGGGATGAAACCGATGTGATTGGAATGAAGGGATCGGGTTGAAGACCTGGACCACAGCCGACAGTGGCAGGCATATGCCAGTCGAACTGAACACCTCGAGCAACGAGTGTTTGAATCGTAGAGGTAAAGACTGTAGTGTTGACTATGCTGGTAATCCTCATGTGGTAGGTTCCAGACGGCATTGAGGAACGAAGGGAAAAAGTCTCAGATGTGTAACTGATCTCGATCACTATATCCACAAACACATAAATGTTAGCACAAGTTTAATTTAAACTTGGACTTGTTCCTACCGGGAACATCCACCACGACATTACCTGCCCCAGCCACTGTGCCTGCCATCAACTCGATTGTGGAAGATGCAGTCGTGAATGTGAATGGAACATCATTCCCATTTGCATCGACAAGGTCCCAAAGGACGCCAATATTCACCCAAGCCGTCAAATGTTGTGATATTTGCGCGGGCATCTGAGCGAACGTTCTGGAAGGAAAACGGAAATGCTTGGGCCCATACTGATGAGACGGAGACCGAGAATGAATAGAGGGCGAATAACGAGAAAGCGTTGGAGAAACGCATTCTTCGACGAGATTGATTCATACGAGAAAATTAGCGAGCCCTTTACATACGTTGTTTAGCCGCCCGGGCACAATTGTCTAACTGATAGACATCGAAGGAGGAGGCTGTATTACTGTAGATCACTGGGGCGGTAATCACGAATTATCTAATTGATAGACGTTGTCAATTTAGAGGTTTGACACATCCCCGCTGAAATGAAGCCGCTACTATTGCGTTGCTGTGAGCAACAATGAGTGAATAAGTGAATGGATCAATAGTGGATGCCGATGCTGCCAATGAGTGCGGAATAGAGTCTCATTAGTATCTCCATCGACCTCTCCCAAGTAGTCACGATTTGAAGACGCGCTCTAGAAATGTGGATGTAGATTTTTCGGGTGTGGATGGTGTGCATGAGTCAGGTGGCAGATCCCATCAAGTGAGCTGTAAATCGACTGGAGGAGGAGGAGGTAAATTATACTGACACGGTCCCACAATTGGAACAGCCAGTCTACTACGAAGACATTTGGTAGCTGATTGTAGGCTAAATGGCCACCTATCTTTACGTAGAACACGCGCACTACTAGAGGGGGCGGAAAGACTAAGCATTCAGCGATCTCCCTGACCTGTTGTGGCCACAACAGGTAGGCCGGACGGGTAAAACCTCGTGGGTAGCCAGCAGCAATTCCTTGCTGCCGACCATAACTCCCCGCCGACCAGGATCTCAACAAATGCGTCGCCTCAACAGTCCCTCCAGGCCACGCATGCAAACTAACTACAAAACTACATAAAAAAGGGGGGATTGAGAAATTGGCAAGAAGAACGGGCCAGCCCAAGCCTGCGTTCGACTACTCTGAATGATTCTGAATTGGGATCTTATCTTATCATGGTGCGCGGGATCAATGTTGATCCCGAATGCATGCGACATCAGTCCCGGGCCGGAAGCGGGTAGGGCAAGGGTTTGCGCATCGCGCTGCGACGCAGCAAAATCCCCATCCCCCGCCCTGCCTCGCCGCCGCCCTCTGTAATTGGTGAATGCAGCTGTATCCAGCCAACTTTGAAGGCTTCAACATGCTTTAAGTATTCTGTATGTGCACGTGCACCCAGCCACCGAATCGACCAGTGTCCCTGCAGTGATCACTGGACAACGACGACCGCGCCCTCAGGGTCTCGAGTCGACTTTGTGGGCCAGCTGTCGATGCAGACAAGCCCTGTCTATCGTAGATCCACTGGAGGGGACGAACTGAGCCAGAATCCACTCCTTCATTGTCGTGTCATTGCTGATAGAGATCTCCTCCAAATACATGAAGTCCGTGTATTTGTACACATGAAGGAGAGCCGCTGTCAAGCTCCAAAACCATGTTCCGTCGAATTTGAAATTAGAGTGTTTCTTGTCATTTGATAGAGCCATGTCGGAGTTGTTGTACCCGGCCCGAGGGTTCAAAAAGTGCTGTTGCGAATTCACAACGCAGTATACCTAAGGAATCGGGCATGGTGTACGGAAACACAGCCGGCCTTCCTGGCGGGCACGACGGCAGTTATTCGGTAGTCCGGGGGTTTGATCCCCCCCGTCAGGACTCCGTGTGCGACCGTTTGAATGGCTGTCACTCTGAATCTATCAAAGTCTACAGATACCACGCAGCCTGAACTGGCCTTCAATTGCGAACGGCTCCTCCATTAATTTTGAGGCGGCGTCAGGACGTATTGTGCTGAAACAGTGATATCCGCTGTCGGGCATGGTACAGATTTATGGCATAATAGCCTCACCGCGGCTGAATTGAACTGGATCCGTACAGATCAGCTCTTTAGCGTGACTTTGGGAGAACTCACCAGTCAACCAAGAAAAGAAGTAAATAAAATTGAACAACTCCTGGGAGATGGCGAGTAAGGTCAGTACAAACCCTTGAAAAAAAACGATAGAGAAAATATTAGCTAGTAGAGCTTCTCACTCCATTTGTGCCCTTAAGTGCTACCCTCTCACATCTTTCTTGTACGAGGTCGAATAATTTGATGCTAAGGCCCCAGCACTCAGTCACACGTCTGGTGCAGTGCTACTGTTGCTTCCCTAAATAATTCCCGTCGACTTTGAGCGGCCGCTGAGGTATCAATACAGCACCAAGACCGAGCGCTGTCGGTGTTGAACCTCCGCTGATTGCCGAGCGATGGCATCAAATCTCCCACGGCCATTGCTTCTTTCTTTACGACCACCATGGCATCACCTTGAAACTTGAAGATCTTCCTCGCGGAATCCGCCTTGCGTCTTGTGAGGCCTCCAATCATGGGTCTCCAGCTCCATTTCGAGTATCAGTGCTCCTCCAAGGACCCGCAGCCGGCGCCGGGTAGAGTCGAGGAGCAGAGAAGAAAAATACATCGGGCGGGTGGAGGAAAAGCCCACGCGCAGACGCAGGGGGCGCAGACGCACACGCCGGAGGCTTCATAGTACGTTTCTTTTCAACTCACTGTCCTTTTATTCGTCCCTCTTTTTCGTCACCATCTCCCGCTATCCATTCGCATCTCCTCTTTGGTCCCCGCCATTTGCCTACTATCCCGCGCTTTCCATTCAACACAGTCTCCCACGGCGCGCTAGCCCTTCTTGGGCGCATCCCTGTCCATCCTCTATGCCATCGCGTTTTCTATCCTATCTCCATTGGGCTACACCGTACGCTATCGCACCGCCGCCTCTGCGCCCTTCTTCCTCCCGCCCTCTTGCCGCTCACCTCATCCTCTCATGCATCCCCTCGCCTATCGTCCGGCTGTCTCTCGTTCTTCGATACTTGCTCATCCTCTTATGCTGCTCCTCTCGTGCGCGCATCCCTGCATCCCTCCTGCCGGTGCTCGTTCTCGTCCTCTCCATCCTCCATCTCCTTCTTTCTCCCGTTTCCTTGTATCTCATACTAACTCCGTCCTTCGAGAAGACCCCCCCGCTCTCCGCGCTCTCGTGCACTGCTACGCGCTCGAGGCCGTCACGAGCACCGCGAGCGCAGCGTACAGCACGGCTACGTTGGCGCACATATATGGCGCGGATACCTACGGCGCGGGGCGACGCGCTTCGATGCACGCGCCGCATTACGCGTCGACGTCGCCTTACTCGTATCCGGCTTCCGGGACTCACTACGCGTGCGCGATGCGCAGGACACACCCGGTAGCGTGTCTGTGCAGGCTGTGGTGTCGAGCCGGGCGTGAAGAAGTACGTCGTTGTCGTTGCGGAGAGCGTGCTGCGGTATCGATGCTCGAGGACGCGGAGGAGCTCATCTTGGGACGCGTCAAGAATGCGGAGACGACCACGCACCGTACGTGCTTCGCGCGGTCGTTTGACGGCGGAGCGCACGCGCCTCGAGCGGCAGGGCTGCGGTGTCGCTGCGCGGGAGTGGAGGCGCTGTCGTCCGCGATGACGTGGCGCGTAGAGTTTCCGCGGGCGGCTCTGGCTGCTCGTGTATATCTCTTTATTTTACGCGCATCTTCCTCTCCCCCTTCTTCTCTCCTTCCCATTTCATATCATATCATCACGATACTGACTTGTTCGTTTCAGCAGCGCGCCTCCTGACGCTCACCTCCACCGGCGGCATGCAGCTGCGTCGTGGAGGTGCTGAACTTGTGCGTGCCGCCCTCTGCGCCTTTCTCGGCACTTCGTACCTCATCGACTCCTCCGCCCTCCGCTGAATCGCCTTCGGCCACGGTCACTAACTTCGACGCACGCAGCCGAGGCCTACGAGAAAGCAGAGGGCGAGGAGGGAGAGGAGGAGCTCCGGATGCACGGCCCGATTGTGGGCGCAGCGGTCCTCCCGCCTGCGCCGGGGGAGGGTAGGGGGGTGGGGGAGGAGGAGGGGAAAGAGGGGCCCTGAGATGGGAATATTGTGCGTGCTTCTTTTTTTCTCTCTTTTTCGTTCTGGCGTCTTCGGAGAGGTGGATGTGGGCGGGCGGGCGGAGAAGTCCACGCTGCACAGGTATGAAAGCTTCGTGCGCGTGTCGGGCGCATAGCTGGCGAGTGTACGAGATGAGCGCCTGGTGGGCAGTGGCCGTCGTGTGCAGTGTCCGGGTGCTGATAGAGCTGTACGCGCCCGGGGAGCGCGACGCGCGTTTGGGGCGGTTGTGTGAATGACTGGCGGAAGTGTACGTGCTGCATGGTGATGAGTGCTGTTTCGAGTGTCCCGTGTTGGCGATGGACGTCGCTCGTAGAGGAGGGTTGCTGTATCATCCTTGTACACGGCGAGGATGCTCGCGAGCTCGCCGTGATACGTCATCAGCTGTACGGCGCGCGGGTGACACCCTTCATTCTCAGAACGCGCATGATGGAGAGAAGACGTGCGCGTCTGAGCGCCTTCCGCTTCGAGGGCAGCGCCTGCTTCAGGTGGGACACGGGGAAGGATTGCGTCGAGGCCTTCCTGCCCGAAGATGCGCATATGACGTGAAATCTCTTTCTGCTCAACGTCGTCTTCCCCTTCAATTCCTCCGTCTTCTTTACCCGCAGCAACTGACGGACGTTCCTCTTTCCAGGATCCCACCGCGCTATACGTCTACTCACTCGCGCGGGGACGCGTCATCGGTGTCTGGGCGCAGCCCGCATCTTCATCTGCACCCGAGTTGCGCGGACGACGCGATGCTGAGGAGAAGGCTGCGGGGAGATTCATTGCCGTTGTCACTGCATCGTCCCTTCGCTTCTGCTGAATCTGACAAGCACCCCCACAGACGACACACTCCCCACCCGCGCTCGTCATCCTCGCGCGCCCTTCGCTGTGCGTGTTGCACGTCATCCCCGCGTCAGCGCTCGATGTGCTGCCCCCACCGCCAGCAGCGTCCTTTAGCCGCCACCCGCGCCGATCTTCGCGCCGCGCGGGCGCCTCCTCGCGTTCGTGCCCCCCGCGACGAGCACGCCCGCGCACTTGCTGCACTCACCCGTGAGCCCCGCGTCGCCGTCACCTTCGACACTGGGCGCACGTGCGCGCAGAGCGGCGTACAGGACGTGCTGGTGGTCGACCCTGCGGACGGTGTGCTGAGCCTGCGGCGCGTGATGGCGCACTTGAAGCAGCGCACCGCGCGGGGCTGCCGATCAAGGGCGTGGCCGTCGCTGAGGCTCGGCCTCGGCGCATCGGGAAGAGGAGGGGCTAAGTTGCGCGTGATCTGAATTTGCGTGCAGCGCGAAGAAGGAATGAGGGGGTGGGAAGGGAACGGAAGAAAGAATCTAAATCAAAGCTAAACCAAATGTCAATGTAATTTTTTACCTGCACCTACCTGTACACATGTAGACGGATGGGCGAGGTACGTAGTATTACGCGGTGTATTATTTCCCCGCAGTAACAATTGGGGGGGAGTTTTTGAGTGGCGCAAAGTGCTTGTGGAGCCAAAGAGAACAAATTCAGATAAGTACACATCTTCTAGTTAACTTTAAGAAATAGGTAGCCGTACTCGCGTGCACATATACAGCAGATCTCGTTTTCCGATGAAAACAAGGGATGCCTGATCGCTCTTCAACTCAGAATTGAGCAGAGACTTCCGCAATTCAGAAATGCACTACGGATCGAAATTTGTTGAGGCGAAGAATGCATTAGGCATTATTAGTAGACTCGTTACCAGTCTGCCTACAAATGGCAAAAAGTGTGGCAAGCACTTTGCCGTAGGCAGACTGGTACAACTCGGAACGATCAATTGGGCTGAGCCCGGAGTTTGAAATTTTCTTGTGACCCATGCCCTGGCCTCAAATTTGATTATTATCACACTGGGGGCAAGGTTCCACGCATGTGGAAACCACATGCTTTAAACGCATGTGGTCTGCAGGTGGTCACCATTTGGCTGTGACGCCTTTGACAGGGCATCCTTTGTTGAAAACAAAGGACTGCCAAATCCTTACATGTATTTAGTCAGATTGTATACAATTAGAATAAAGACACCTTTGACAGGGCATCCTTTGTTGACAACAAAGGACTGCCAAATCCTTGGATGCATTTTAGTCAGATTGTATACAAGTAGAATAAAGGTTCAAAATACATATCTTGCATTTCGACCTTATTTTGACTAAAAATAAATGTGAGCTGCAAGTCAGCCCCAGATTCCTCACTTGTCCAGCCCACTGCTGGTGTCAAACAGCCACCCCACAATCACTCTTTGTGCACACTACCTTTGGTAAGCTGAAACTATGCCCGGATGTCACCTTGAATGGGCTTCAACTATGCCCCAATGTTGACATTGTCGGGCAACCATCTCGCCCACACATCTCCCTTGTCAGCACACAGCTACAGCTTTGTCCTTAGGATGGCTCATCTTTGTTCCCACTTTGTCTGTGGGGATGATCATAAACTCACCACACGCTGATCACCACGAGGATGGGGTTGATTAGTCTCCAACTGATGGCTACGTAATGGACACCTTCTGTCAAGATAATCACGTGTCCTGTTCGATGCACCAGTTTTGATGGCCTTCCTACATCCAGGCACGAATAGTCAACTCCCAGTACCCAGGTAGGCTTGGATTGACGAGTACAGGCAAGTACAAGGTGCCTCGGAGTTGAACATAAAGATCTGAACAAAGCCGGAACACCATCAATCCTGATCAATCCTGTCCATCACTACATCAACCTCTCCGAAAAACCTGTGAAGGAAATGCTCGGAACACATTCATATCTCACCAAGAATCCTCCAAAAGACACGAGCTTCGCATTTAGCATATCACGAACCCCACGCAAAAATCCGCACCGAATTTACAGAGGTTTAACTGATCACCCAAGACCGATTGTTTTCTGTACACAACTACTACTAGTAGTCCCCTTCCTATCCTTTCTACAATTCCAATCGTTGCTGAATTCTCCCATTATACAACCAATGTCCTAGAATTTCAGAAACCGAGATTCTAGAAGAATGACTGGACGGAATACCAAATTAAGTAAGCACGTCCGGAGGTGTCTGGCCATATCAGCAATTGCAACCCGCAAGCGCTGTGCTGTGCTGAGACTCTGGGTCACAGATAAGCAGAAACTACTAGCAAGCTACAGCAAGGTCTGCTACTTAAGAGAAAGAGGAAGTATTTGACGCCTTTGCTTCTGTGCCAGCTGTCATTACGTCCGCTGAAAGGGTTGCTCAGGGTCTAGGGCTGCAGAGTGCAAGTTGAACCAAACCCAACCATCGAGTGACTGTGAATTGAACCAAATCAAAGTAACGAGATGGCCAACACACCAACTACTCAAACAATTGAACTTTGAACTCCAAACACCTTCTTTACTGCCCCTCTAGTTGGTCCTGACGAGCTACGGTCTTTTTAGACACAGGTATAGGTCTAAGGAAGGCTCTAGGTTGAGAACACTTTGATTGACTTGAACTGCTGGAAGTAACCTCCTAAGAGGAAGTCCCATGGTATCAAGCAAGGCTTGTATCACAAATTGACTAGGTCAATGAATGTAGACGAGCTCAATGATGATAGATTTTGAGCTTCTCAGCTATAAGCAAGTAACGGCACTGAGCCGGCAGGTTGGGTTTGAACCGAAGTTCGAGTTTGTGTGGACTCCAAGTCCCATATAGCAATCCAAATCAACACTCCACGGGACTTGAGACAAACATATCACTGTACTCAGGACCTTCATCAGTAAGACCCACGCTGTTGCCTTCAGTCGAACCTTTAAAACGTGGAGAGGGGCAATGGTGTTAGCCTCACACACTAACCGGGGTTACGACGTCCGACTTTAACTCAAACAAACTTAGTCTCAACAATATTCCATCAAACAGATATAACATTGTGAAT
The DNA here is from genome assembly GCA_029289555.1 of Mycena latifolia. Taxonomy (NCBI): domain Eukaryota; kingdom Fungi; phylum Basidiomycota; class Agaricomycetes; order Agaricales; family Mycenaceae; genus Mycena; species Mycena latifolia. The sequence goes on from JARJLE010000037.1 coordinate 610,834, forward strand.
CAAAGTACCACCAGAGTGCACTCCTGCCCTCAGGACTCTGACTGGAGACTCCTTTCGGAGACCCCAGTCCTAGCCTTCGGGCGGGCATTCACTGGGGAACACTACAAAATGGCTGGCTATATATACTAAATGTAATCTATTACAAAGCGATCCTGGGTCTATATAATTCCTAACAGGCTGGATAATGGGTCAGGTGCGATCAGGTAATTATGCCATTGGTTGGGGCTTGCTCCTGAATGTCATATAGGAGTAAGTACAGAAGTAGTGGAAGTGGAAGTGTAGAAGTGGAAGTGGAAGTAGGTCAGTGGAAGTGGAAGTACCTGCCAATGGAAGTGGAAGTCGACCGTCAGCTCCGCAAGGGTCAGAGTCATACGATGATTTGGACTTCTTTGAACTGCCGGGGGACCTTATGGACTACATTCCTTAGTAGCTTTTTGTTTTATTCATGGTATTTATCAGAGTGATATTAGCACAAGCGAACTCGCCAGTCCTGGCAAGTTCGGCACGATCATGCGGCGTTGATTTATGACGTTTTTGTGCTACGCCTCTCCAAGTTTCCCGCTCGCCGTCATCGATCTGCAGGTAAAAGTCATTCCCGCCGTCGCCGGCCGCCCGCTCGCCAATATGGTATGTCCCTGCCCGATCGCGCTTAGGCTCGCCATCACGTCGACACGGCCATCTCGAGTGCATAATAATGCCGCTTGCCGCTGACGCCTCAGCCGCATGCGGTGCACCCGATAGGCGACTGTCTTACCGGACCGCGACACAAATCAGGTGATCGTGATCGTATCCGGTGAGTTCCGGAGGGCGGGACGTGCGGTGAGAAGGGCGGGATTGTGTGACAGAGGGTGGTGGAAGTGGAAGTCCCCCCGAGTGGAAGTGGGAGCAAGTGGAAGTTGCTTCCACTTCCACTGGGATTCATTAGTGGAAGTGGAAGTCACTTCCACTTCCACTACTTTGGTCATTCCTCGTCATATAGGTTCCTGAATTAAAGTCATAGTACTTTCCCCTGTCTCACAGGTTGAGTACCAAATAACTTCGTTCCAGCTACTCCCTTTACACTCTTGAACATCGGAACAGCTCCGGATTATCCGTAGCTTTCTGTACATACCCGAAACTTCCATAAAGGATGCTCGGTTATTTCATTACAACTTATTCTGTTGAACTCAGAGATGAGTCATCAACAAGAGTAAGCACATTCTGGTTAGCTCCGACCCGGCCGATGCTCCGAAACTCCCGCGATGATCACGTGAGGTGTCGTGTCGCGTACTTCGCACAAACAGTACTACACTTGGTAGAGTTTATACACCAAAGTAAGTCCCAGGACTTCAACCATCATTCACAGAGTGGATATATTGAATAGAATAAAGCTCTTTGGTAGTCGGCATCATATGGCCTGATAGCTGATCATGCAGAGCCCATGATAGCCCTGTGGAGGTGTGCCAATCACTGCCAAATGTAGCAATAATGCTTATTTTCATGGCTGGCCGATTTGGCTGCGTATCACCGCATCATCTGGAGACTAATCTACCTTCTTCTCGATCACCACCCACTGCCAAATCACATGATCACATTTCTGCTCCAGAATTCCCGGAAAAATACTCATAAAGTGCAGAAAAATAGCCTGATTCAGGTGTACCCAAAGTGCCAACATACACCCAAATGGGTGTGAAACAGGAGGCTGCTTTCTCAGTGCACACCTAGCTGCACTGCCTGCATTCGGGTGCATGTTGGCGCTTTGGTTTGTCACGAAGGCCCAGATTATCAGCACTCCTAAAACCATCTCAGCGGGGCACCAACAATCCAAGAATGAATGTCCCTCCACCTTTATGACCCGAAACCATCCCCTGAATACCCCTACACCCATCCCATGCCTACTCCGCCTACTCCGCCCTCGTCCAGCTGTACGCTCGCTCTAGCCAACTTCCCACCGTGGACCTCCTCTACTCCAGAAACAAGACCGACGACCCGTGCTGCGGTACCGGCTGCCAGGCCATCAAAGACCAGCACCATGTCTTTGTTGAATGCCCGCAGTACACCAAATGGAGACTAACGCCGCCGAGGACTCACATCAACACACGAATGCAAAACTCAACGAGAGGGACATTCTGGAGGCCGACCGTGTTGGTCTCCTTACAGCAGCTAAGTCACTTTTCTTGGATAACAACCAGCTATGGCCGCTACATTATTCCACCTTTTATCTAGGACACATTCCCCCCTTCAACCACCTAATGCCCAAGAAAATCGGAAACGGCAACACCCTCGCTCGAACACAACTCGCCCATCACATCATCGCTGACTGGCATACCACCGCGATACAACTCGCTGGGTGCATCTGGGGAGACTGGCAGCGCAAGATGGCGAAAAGCACCGATACTCGCAGACGATGAAGACAAGATAGAGGATGGCGACGGGTTGACGAACGGAGAGATTGACATGGAAAGTTTCACAATGGAGAGAAAATGGGTGCAGAGGAAAGAATTTTATTCTTAGTGATCCGCCGTGGTGGCCTGAAGCACCTCAGTCATGTAATATTGGCATAGGCGTAATACTCCAATGTAAACATGTAAACAACTAGTTGTTGACTACCGGCAGACTATATATGCTGTAAGCCAGCAGGCTTACACCCTTCCCCTCTATATTGAGAAGAGCCATACATAGGGCCACCCAAGGGCTTTTAAGGTACCACCACCAGCCAGTATCGAACTTGGACCTTGGGGTAGACTCTCCATCTTGGATACCACCACCAGCCAGCCTCGAACCCGGGCCCTGGGATGGGCTTACCAATCTTGCAACAAGCTCACGTGACTGCTTGACAATTCGCACCTCGCCCGGTTTGAACCCGCCCCATCATGCTGCTGTTGTTAGTTGTTGATTAAGTGGAAGCCTGTGCCCACCAGCGTCATAGACCTCTATATGGCCCATATACTGTCCAAAAATTATTAGCTGACATCTCTCAACTGTAAACATCTCACAACTTTGGTTGAAGTCTTAAAGTTGCTAACAACTTGGGACTTGGCTGAAAATGTCACCTAGCCTCAGAACAGGTAGTTCTGAAATACATTCAAACCTCGGTACATCTTGGAGGGTCTTAATGTCGAGGCCAATTTCCTTAAATTGATCCCACTGATGTCAACATTGATGCCATGTCTTTTGCTGAGTCTCAAAATGGAAATCATCTTATTCCTGGTCCATATTGTCGGTAAGAGGTCCTCAATACCTCTGCACTCGCTAATCTGACTCTTTTCATCTATGAATTCGAAGTATCAAGAGGTTCAAGCATAGCAAAAACACGGATATACCTCAAACTATTTACAGGCCATTCTGAGCAGTCTTCCCCGGGACAGACTTGAAAAATGCAGGGGATCCTCATGGTAACCAATTTAGACAGTGAGTCTATGCCAGAGTCTATCCAAGTCACTGGCGAGTGACCGCACTTGAATTCTTCAGAATCACTGGGCTGTGCCGAGCGCTGCGGGGAGCCGAGGTGATCCACCGGCTTGCGGCAATTGAATCTGAAGATGTCATTCAGTTCAAGGATGTTAGCTTGTCTGAGATGTAAGCCATCTGAGTTGTCAGCCAGAAACTTGAATTGTATGGAGCAAATCCAAGTCAGCTGTAAGTTGTCCTCGGGAACCCTGTAAAATAACCTGAATTTTTGGAAAGTATATCGCCCATACCTCTACACCAAAAGGCAGCATAATCAACAACTAGTTGTTGACTACCGGCGGACTATATATGGGTGATATACTGTCCAAAAATTCAGGGTATGTTACGGGGTTTCCGACGACAACTTACAACTGCCTTGCATTTGCTGGTTACAACTCAAGTTTCTGGCTGACAACTCACGTGGCTTACATCTTGGACTAGTTAACATCCTCGAACTGAATGACATCTTCGGGTACAATTGTCAGAAGGCGGCAGATCACCTCGGCTCCCGGCAGTCCTCGGCACACCTCGGGGTTTCAGTATGGTAACTCGCCAGGAGCCTGGATGGACTCCAGCATCATGTGGCTGTCTGCTGAGATTCTCATGACCATCCCCTGCATTTTTGAAGTCCATCCCAGTGAAGACTGCTCTGAACAGCTCCTAAATAGTTCAACGTGTCTCTGTGCTCATGAACCTCTTGATGCTTCGAATTTACAGATGAAAAACAGTCAGATTAATCTTTGAAGAAGGATTGAGGACCTCCTAGTAGGCTCCTACCCACAACATAGGCCATGAATAAAGATAATTTCCATTTTGGGACACAGTAAAGGCCTGGACATCAATGTGCTAATCAGCGGCTGTAATTGAAAAAAAATCGGCCTCAATGCAAAGAACCTCCAAGATGTATCGAGGGTTGAAAGAAGTGGAGAGCTACCTGCTGTAGACCTGAGACACAGTCGTATCCATCTCTCGAGTTGTCAGCCATTTAAGAATTGAACCAAAGTTGTTAGCAAAAACCCTATTTCCAGGTGAGAGATGTCAGCTAATAATTTTTGGACAGTATATGTATGGCACATATACTGTCCAAAAATTATTAGCTGACATCTCCAGCCATTAACAAGGTTTTTGCTTACAACTTTGGTGGAATTCTTGGAATTGTTGACAAGTTGGCACCGAGGGAACAACTTGGCTCCACTGTACAACATCCCGTGCCATTCTACATTCAAACCTCGGTACACATTGGAGGGACTTTACATGGAGGGAGATGGCCAAAATGATGTTGCTGATTGGAACATTGATGCTATGGCTCTTTGCCCAGTCCCAAAACAGAAACCATCTCTTTCTGAGTCTATATTGCAGGCAGGAGGTCTATCATCCCCCTGAACTGATTAATTTGGCCCATATTCATCAATGCACTGGAAGCATCCAGGGTTTCTGGGGCACAAAGAAAAGGAAAATCAGCAGCGGTTCAAAGTAGGTATTTACGGCCCATTGAGTGAAATCTGGCCTGCATGGACTCGAAACGTGCAGGGGACCTTGATTGGGATAAAATGAACCAGTGATTCTGTGTCGGAGTCCATATGTGTTGTATACGAGTGACCACAAGTAAATCCTAAAAATCAATGCCTAATGCTGGTAGCCGATGTTGATGGCTCGGCCAGGCTAGCTTCCAGCCATCAGATGCAACCCATTTGGCAGATGCGAGCAAGTTCAAGATGTAAGCTGTCTCGACTTGTCAACTGCAGCCAAAGTTGTAAGCTGGAGGCAAAATTCAATTGTAAGTTGTCACTCAAAACCCTGCAAAATGTACCTTATTTTTGGACAGTATATCACCCATATATATGTGCCATGGAAGTTTACAACATCTACAAGAAGACTCACTCCGATGAACTGTCGGCGCCTGATTTAATCAAGAGTAATCCGCTGCTCAAGTTTACTTCCATATTGAGCGGACACCCACTCTTTTCTCGGGACTGCCACGATGAAACCCTACTGGTCGCATCCTGAGGCTGCAGCATATGGGATTGTTGTGAAAGAGCAGTGGCGTTCTTCAAGTGCAGAAGAAAAGGGCAAATGGGACAGCCAAGCCGAAAACGAGGCTGGTGATGTCGAGTTGTAATTGTTCAAGTGCTCTCTCTTGCTGGGCACTGTTCACTCGCCATCCTTCCAAGAACCAGAAGGAGTTTGCCTCGAGAATTCATCTTGCACTTCAAAGCTTTTGCCAAGGCCCCTATTGGCGACGCCAAGATGATGCTTTTCTATGGGTTTCGAGATGCACAAAATGGGGAGCTTCTGGTTGGAACACAAGTACTTCCCTCACTCACCATGACCGCACACTGAGTCTTCCATAGTGTCTATGGCCACTTGAAGCACAATAAAACCACCTTTGGTGGGGAGGATTTGCAGAAGACATATGGCAGCGCACCATGGGCCATGTTTGGTAACAGTGTACTACTCTATAAGTGATAGTGAACTTGGGAAGAGTTAAAAATTTATCCCCTTGTTATGCCCAGAATTTCTGACTTCAGCTTCGGTCACTGTCTATGAGAACGGCACCGTGAACTTTCCTCTGATTGATCTTGAAAATATCCCGCGAAATGGTCTCACGACTGACCAGCAGAGCCGTTCCCCATTCTCACCTATCCTCTGCGACCACAGCACTGTGTCCTCATGCGCTCCCCAAGCGTCCAGCACGACCGCGCGACTCGACAAACCACTATGACACGAAGTCTGATTGGACGCGCCCCCTCGACCACCATCCAGGATGACCGTTTGCCCATATATTTGCCCCTGCGCACTCCAGACCAGAGGAGGCTCTTCAAGTCCATGTCCAGGATCGGCCTCCCAGTCGCCCACATCCTCACACCTCGCGGAATCACCATGAACTTGCCAAAAGGCAGTTCGTCCCGGAAAGCTGTTCGCCAATTCGCCTTCCTTTACCTACCTGAAACCGTTGGACCTTGTTTCAGCCCCCCCTCGCCACATAACACACAACCCAAAGGAGGTAGGGGGAAAGGTATAAAAGGGAGATGGGAACGGACCCAGTAGTCAGTAGTTTCTGGGTGAAACCCTTGGATGTCGGATCCCCCTGCACTGTTCCACAGTGTATTCCTAGTCGATCACCAATAACAGTTGTCCACCACTCACTTGCTTCACAGCATTTTACCTCTAACCCCCCTTGCAGCTTAAGTCCATAAGCTCACGCCTCACGATCTTTTGTTTCTAGCCTCAGCCCATCGACTAATCAACCGTCCCAGCCGGACGCACAGGCCCCTGACTGGTTCACACATACACACACACTCCCTACGGCCACCGTCCCGATGAGATGGTCCACTCTCATTTTATCACCACCACCCAAAGGGCGACCCAACAAGCCTTGTAATCCCCTTAAAATCTCACTCAAAATCCCCTAGAGGATGAATACACTGTTGCCAGTGTAAACCAAAATCACACACCAGCACCGCAGTCCCAATCACACCAGTGAGCTTCCTGTTCCCTGGGAAGAGGTTATTTTGAATGCTTCAAAATTCTACGATAATCAGACATTCGCTTTGCCGGTTGAAGGATCTGCTTGCCATGAATCCCATCGAGACATTGATATTCGGCGACCATTTCAACTCGACTCGGTGAAACACTTTGCCTAACTCAAGGTGTGGGTGGAAGAGTCAATTGAATTACTCAATAGTGGTTGTATGAACGATGTTGTAGGTAACAGCTTCGGAGAACCAGCGGGTTTATGTCAATTAAGACGAAGTTAACCTAATTGAGATTAGGCAGTTTGGGTCTCTGATCACTCCATAGTTCAAGCACAAGTCAAACACAACTCTAAACACAGTTTCTAGGTTCTTTGCAGTCCCAATTTGATACAGTGTCCAATTCAGTGTCTCAATCAAGCCGTTCACAGTTTCTTAATCACATAATCACTCACTCTGAAGAAAGAAATGGTGCTAAACACCTGGCTTATGGATGAGGATGCTCTGCCAGATGATTGGACACTCACAGAGGGGGTTCAAGTGGGTATGTGGCCAATAAATGGTATAGGATGATTTTCTCAAAGGCCAGAGTCCCACACTGGTTAAAAATCGTGCGTAATGGCATTTCCTCCTGGACAAAATTCACTGGCATGACTGGCCCAAAACCAGCAACACAAGCGGACAGACTTAGAATGCTTCTGCAGACTTTGATCTCGTTATACCAAACGCTCCAAAAATAATAATAATAATAATAATAATCACAACTTTAGATCCAATCCAATCCAATGGTATTTATATAGAATTCAAGAGTACAAACGTAACTCTAGGACTCTGAGCAACTATAACTGCACTGCTCGCATCTGCAGAGCTCCAGCACAATTTGCTCCCGATCCCAGCTCTCTGACCCTCCCTTTATACTACTCTGAAAACTCCTTACATCATGGTTATTACTCTACTCTCGGATAGCTTTCCATCCCGTCAGGCTGATATTAGCCATTCCCTCCATCCTGATTGGCCGCCCCACAACCGCTGAGTCAGACTTGAGTCATACAACTCCATGTTTGAGGTCATTTGAATATCCGAGTCAGAGACCCGCACGCTTCGTAGTTCTTCGTCAATCGCCCATCCTGGGTGTCAGTATTCATCGTCTGTATCATAGCTCCCTGTAGACACCAGGATCATGTCCGTAGCCTCCGTGGTTGTCAAGATATTCCATATTCTTTCTCCAATTCAACAGCCATCATGATTTTACACTGCCACCACTCATTGCCGACGGCTCTGCTCTTTCAGGCAGACCCGCTAGCCTATCATGTGATCCAACACGCTGATCCAGATCGTCAAATATGGGTAAACAACCCTCGAATCTAGCCCGGTTTGGTGGACTGAGGTCACCTGCAAGCGAACTTATAGTTCCTTCCCATCCCTTGTTTATTAGCTTGGCAGACATCTAATCTTGAATAGAGATTAGCATGTTTTTAGTCAGTCTAGCCTCGGTCAGGTCATATTTATAGTCCCATAGTAGAGGTACCGCAATATATCCGTGGCCTAGGGAGACCTAAGCCATGTGGCTTTAAGCTTACTCACTCGGAGCTCACAATAGCTTCTATAATTACGGAGTATGCGTGTTAAGTGGATGTAAAGGTGTGAATCGCAAAATTACACCCGTGTTTGGTACACGGCTTATCATTGGTGTGGAAGCACAACTCGCCCTGCTTGTCGCCTTCTGTGATATGGTATGATCAATCCGGACATATCCGAGTGACCCAGGGATATTATATAATGTTAGTTAGCGTACTTTAGGTCAAGCATGTACAAATAGCATATATTACTTTGCACCACACCACCATGATCATCCTCTGAGAAACCCTCAAGTCTGACCTGTGGACGGTGCGACGTACCTATGGCGTATGGTGCTACCAGACTGCCTGAGTATGTGTACAACTACTCCGGCGGCACGCCGGGCAGCTCAATGCTGCCAATTGCCCTGTGCAATAAGGCCGTATCGCAGAGGCTCGCCCCGCTTGCCTCTTCATCCCGGGTCAGGAGCGCTGAGGCCTAGAGCCTACTGCTGCACACTCCCCACCTCAACTTCTCACCTCCGACCGAACGTCTTGACGAACACATCCATATCACACCTTCGGATCTTGAGCTGAGTGCACGTGTCAACCAAACAAGACAACATGTCATGTCTTTGATTTCATTCATTCCTTTACACCTCATTTCTCATCTCTTTTATTCTTGAGTTTCTTTCCTCTTCTCCCAGACTCCCCAATTTATACTGCAGCTACACCATCAAGTTCCCACAAGTTGCACTGCCAAGCCACAAGATTCATATTTTGTCGGACATCACACACTTCAGCGCTGAAACCAGGTCTGGTTCAATATTTTTTTACTTACAGCAGTATAGTATTTTTTTCGCTATTTCTCCTTCCCTGAACTCTCTTGCAATATGCACCTCATAGCAATTCCGAGGCTCTCAAGACTCGGACTGCACCGGGGATTAATCTCGGAGTGGCTTGGGCACCCACATCTGGTGCTAAGGGCGGCAGCGTACCTCCTTATATGTCTTTGGGCAGGTTCCCGGTCCGTGATGTGCTGAAGGAGTTGCAAAGCCGAGGGATTTACCACGGTCAATTTATGTACGTTTCCATAGTTGTTTTTTCCCACCTTTCGCTTGCGGGCTCCGGTGTCCCAAGAGAGTGGGAGGAGCCGTCCCATTATGTAAGGATTCTACACTTTTCCATCTTGCCACCATCTAAATGACCCACTTTGGCTCTGAACACACACACCTTTGAACACATGCACCTGCCGAGTTTCTCACTAACCCTAGCTAAGTTGTCCCCTTGATCTTTTTGTTCTGATTCTTCTATCTTTAGAGCCTTTCTTGTGCTCACGCGAGGGAGGCAGCACCTGTATGACTCGGCGCCACCACCGGCACAACCTGGATACAACCTGAGTACCCCTCAGGACCAACCTTTTCTTCTTCATCAGTGTTCTGCCCCATTATATTTTAAGGAGGATTTGCCCGCACCGAGCATGCCTACAAACCCTGAAGCTGTGCTGCCAACTACACCGCCTCCGTAAACGCCGTTGCCTGCAGTTAGACCGACCAGGGCTTATCGCTCGTCCTGCTCAGCAGTTTTCCAGGCAAAGTCCACTCCAAAACTGAAGGCCAAGTCTGAGGAACTTTCCAAGCAGAGCAAGAAGCGGAAATGGAAGTATGTTCTCTCGCACTTGTATGATGTGGGGCTCATATCCCTTCACAGAGGATGGATTCCTCTATTGTGACAATGAGACAGAATGAACAGGACTTAAGCCAGCGGCGCAAAACAGCTGTCTTAATCAATGTGATCCATGTTTCTTCCAGATTAAATTCTATACTGATTCTTTATCGAACCAAGATTCGCGACTTTGCAACTGTGATTGGATAGCCGTTTGCTCTGGTTTGACACGGTTTGAACACAGATCTTGGCTGGTGTAAATGGTTGAAATATATCTGTGATTAACAGTCGGCATTTAAACACGGTTCAAGACGGTTTATGTGAACAAAGTTCTAGGCTGATTTAAATAGTTGAAGTATATCTGTGATTAATGGTAGGTTTTTAAACAACGAGGTCTTCATCAATGGCACAATGAGAAACTCTATGGATAGCTCTGGAATTGTGAACGTCTTTAAACAATGTTTAATTGATTGTCCTGGAGGCCCACATTTTTGGCTCCATTAGCGATAGAAAACAGTTAAATAAAACAGTGCTTGAACACTGTTTAGCGTTGAGACACCGAGTGTTCAAACAAACTTTGGAGGGTTACTGCACATCGGGTAAACAAGGTGCCAGGTGTGCGCTAGTGGTGGCCCAACTCCAACTCGGGGCCTGGTTACAGCATGATGCGCGGTGGCTTCTTCGCAAGTCCGAGGGGCAGACAGGCCGAGTCTTAGACCGATGACCGTCTGTCTATGAGAACTGTCGATAGACAGACCAGTCGATCGGAGTTTGAAATCACGGTACGCGCGCGATTCCAAAACGGGCTTATTTGTAAGCAGCGACCACTCTTCATTCTCCTGGCTCAAATTGGGTCAGGTAAGAGTCTATGAGGCTTGGAGAGGCTTCAATGGTCTTTGAATCCGAGTTCGACCCAGAAAAGTGATGTGTTCGGCTCTGAGGAATATTTTTACAAAAATTGTCGTTGTTAGGATTCGAACCCTCCCCGCTGAAAGCTTGCTAATAAATAAGCCGAATGCGGAATCGCGCGCGTATTGAGATTTCAAACTCCGATGAACCAGCCTGTCTATCGACGAGCTTGCTCTCATAGACAGGCTGGATTCGAGCCTAGCCGAGTCTGGTGCTCAGGGAACACTGAGTAGGATGCCGGAATCTGGTATGGCGAAGGGAGTAGCGAATGTACTGGAAGGAGCGACGGATTTGCAAGCCAAGCTCGTGCCATGTACTTAATAGATACATACATACACTGCATTGAAAAGTTAAGCTTGCATGCATCCGAGATCAATGCTTGAAATTAAGGCTGGCCGCCGTTACTGTAAAACGGCCGTATGGCTGTAATAGTGGGACATTATTCTGATTTACACCACTTGCACGTTTTCTTAAAAATTGACACCGCTTGGAGTGTTTTGTGAGTTATTTTACACTGGCAAGGATCTCTGGATGGAAATTTACACACCTTGTTAGTGTTCGAATCTACACAGCTTATCAGAGGTTCAAATACTTACACCGTCCACTGTTATCCAGAGAAAAGGAACACCAGTTGATGTCACACAAATACGCACAGGTTCACCCCATGGCGCACAATTCACCACTGGAAGTCTCTACCAGATCACTGCTCATTAAATTAGTCTGAAAGGATGAGACAGCCCCGCACCTCAACTCTTCAAAACTGAGGTGAGCCAGAGAGTGGGGAGGGTTGTGATATGGGGGTAATACTGGGACATTATTATCCTCCATTTGGCGAAAATTTACACTGGTGTTTCTCTGATTTACACCGGTGGTTTTGTCTGATTTACACAGGTGTTCTCACACCTAAAAATTACACACGTCCAAGAATTCCAAGAAATTACACCACTGAAGATCTGTTCGAAAAACACACAGGTTGCCCTCCTGCCAAATACACACCTCGTACCGTGCATCAGAAATTACACCACGACAATGGCTTCAGTTTTTTACACACCCCTTGAAACTCAAATATTTCCCATCTCATTTCCAGCTTCCAAAACACACAATCTCCTGTAGCAGGGCCATTATATGCTAAGGTCGTTCATTCCATGGGTCAATCACTGTCCGAGCATGGATCTACGGGCCCTAAATCGGGTAGGACCGACACGCGGCACATTGATAATACGAGTGTCAAGAGCCAGGCCCTAGGTACACAATCCGTTGCGGTCAACATGCGTCTTCTGCCGGACTTCCAATAAGATAGGGTCAGTAGGCACAAGGAGTACTTCATGAATTGTCAATTGACTTCAATTATTGGATGTAAACTCACCTAGAGGAATGATCTATAACTTAGGCTGCTCATGTCCGGGTTCTTAGTCTGGAGTCCATGGAAATATTTGTGCAATTAGGACTTCAGTTCTGAAGGTCGGAACACCCAGACAGAGAATCCCAGACTGCTGTCCTGGCTGAATGTTGGCATATACGCACCATAAGCACTGTTCATAGAACACAAATTGATTCATTTCAACGTAGTCCGTCGCATTATCGCAGAGGAATCTCCGTATTTGGACTGAACCGTTTCAAGATTGAATGAGAAGTCGTCTGGGCTGCTAAGAGAGGAAAATTTGAATCCGCGGTCTCATATCTAGGGTGGATTAGATATATACTGCACTCTCCAAATGCCTATCATCACGCTCTATGTGGTCAGTTCATTCGACATATTTACATCCATGGAATAAACCTGGTATTGCATTGGTTTTAGGGTAGCTATAATGGGTAGTAAGAAACAGGGAATAGTAGTGGAGCTTCCGTACGTGTAGCCGTCCAGCAGCGACTCGGGCTGTACCCTGCTGCGTAGATGGCGGGCATGACGACGAATGTAACCAAGCAATCGCACGGGTCGTTGGACCAGAGCGCGAACACCCAAATTTCCGAGAGGAAGACCTGTGGTGCAACATGGACCAAAATATCTGCAGCAGTTTCGGTCGTGGGCTCGGATTCTCTTGCGGATTCTTTCGGACTCCGCACAATCCCCAGATTCGAAATTTATAGTCCTGAAGGAGATCACACAGACCACAAGCTAGCCATAGATAGAAATGAACAGAGAAAAGCGCCTTGGACCTAGGCTGCTGACCATACCGTATACGGGGACGGCCGTCGATTTTGACGAGTATTTACGGCTCAAAGCGTACCGTACCCTGTACCGTACAAAAGCTTTTCGAAGGTCCGCCAGTACGGTACGAATGCCCAGTGTGGGGGATTTTGGCTTAAAAGACAGAATACAGAAATCCAATAAATGATGCGACATGGGCGCTGAAGTCCAGACACAGTCCACTAACTTAGTGACTAACTCTAATAGGAGCGCGTCCCTACCCCAGGTACCGTGTGCCGCACGCGCCCGAGTTGTACGCATTTAGTTGTCCGACCTGAGTAGCATCAACTCTGGAACCAGATTGCAAGAATGAAATATGGGGAGACCTTGAATAGGATTGATTCGACATCGGCTGGAAGGCGACATCTAGGCGTCCTCCGACTCGAGAGGGCGCGTGGCGAGAGGTCATATGTGACTTACCAAGGCCAAACATCGCTGGCAACGCACGCAGAAATAGCACTAGTCTCCCACCGCTTGATGAATGGCTTACATCTCGTGCAAGATACACAGAATGCACCAAGCAAAAGTTCAGATCCCAAAATCGTCAACTGATGGCATCCCCGGGGTGGCTGCGGTCGCCTAAGACTATTTTTGGAATTTTTGTGCATTCTAAATATTTCAAGCCCGAGCGACGCAGTAATCATTTTGAGTTCGTAAGACGGTAAGAGTAAACTAAGTACATTTATCGAGAAGTGGACGAGAACTTGGGCGGCGGCGCTTTCTTAGGTTCATCAAACTTAGAGTCGCGCGAATCGTTGAGGCTAACGGTGGCCACGAATTGGCAGCTCTTTCCCCTGACCCAGGCTGTGCCACTGATTAGTTGACCTGGTCTACTACATGTGGAAAAGAGAAGCTTTGGATGTCGCATTTTCAGCAAGATTGATCACGGCTTCCCATATTGTTTAACTATACAGACAGGAATTGATGTGCTCGGGTTGGAGGTGATGCCCAAACCAAATCCTGGGGACAACCGGTCCTTGCCCTGCACTGTTGCTCGCATTGCGCAAAGCATAATGATTCCTAGGGTGCCTCCCTCAGAGCGCAACCCTGTTCAACCAAAACCGTTTGGTGTTGCATGAATTACAACGAGACATATAGGATCTCTACTAAGATACAATGTTACCTATGCTCTGGAAGATCACTCATAGGCTCATGGGGAACTGTAAACTGATTATCAGGGCATCACATTCTCGCGCTGCAGGGGCATTTGAACATGAACAGAGAATTGAACGTGTTGCAGATCTCGTAAATGCGAACAACGGCTTGCATCCGTTACAACCATGATGTACTAGCCTATTGTAAGAAATTTGAGTGCCACTGCAATTCAACAGGATTTTCCTTCTCCCATCAGCATTGTTCTCTCCCCCAGGCGCTTGCCTTGATTCGTCTATATTTTTTGGTCAAATGTGCATACTTTGATGCCTCGTCGCATCTTTAAGTAACCAATCCCATACTGGAGTATTCAAATCAATCAGAGGTCTGGACAGACGACCGGGATGCTCTCGATGTCCTTTCCACTCCATTACTTTCGTAACATGCAGCTTGAGTGGCAGTGCCCATGGGTTGAAGATACTTAATCACAATAATTCCTTGTTGGCAAGTACGTGGTCATTTATCATTGGACCCCCCATCCTCTGGATGAAATACAGTATCTGGCGAGGGGAAGATATGGAAGTCGCACTGTGATCAAATGGTCCTGGTTTTGAATGAAACTGTCACCCAGGTGTGCTTTTATTTCAATTTCAAAATGAAGCAGTGAATCTCGAGAGGATCTTCAACTGTGTATTTTATGGCAATGTTGAACCTGTGCATATATGCTGCACGTCAACCTGTGTCATTTTCTGGGGAGACAAATGTGGTTGTGTAATTATTGAGGCATTCCTGGACCTGTGTCATTTTTTTTGGTTCATCAGGTGTGTAAATTCTGTGGTTGGTGCACAACCCTGTGTGAAAAAAATGCAACATGCCCCGAGTGGTGTAAATTTTCATGAAAAACACTAAGTGGTGTTACAAATAATAATGTCCCGCTATTACAGCCATATTGTGAACATGGCTGCCGACCGTTGCCATTGACGCGGCTCCACAGTCATGCTGACCCGTAAATCTGTGCCGCATGTTCCGCCCGCCATTTTCACGGCACGATCCCGGCACGGCTGTGAGCCAGTTTCTGCTATCAGACTGCCGTTCCAGGCCGCGAAGGGGTACTTGAATCCAGAATCGGTGGTAAATACCGGGTACAATTGCATCTCCGATTGTCATGTGTTTTCTCGGAAAGAAACAATACCCTGTGTATCCTTGCAAGCATTCAACCTGTGTATTTTTCTGAAGATCACCGGTGGTGTAAAGTTTGAACAGGTCCTTGGAGGTGTGCATTTTCCCATGCAACAAAAGTTGAGTAGATGGGATTCTGGACCTGTGCGAATCCTATTCCCACCTGTGTAAATTTTTGTGTTTTGGGGAATGATAATCTCCCAGTATTACCCCCATACACCCGTAACCGTACCGTGGGTCGTGCAGAGTGGAATTTTACGGTACGGGATTTGTTTTTCATTACCTGGATGCGAAGCATTTCAAAACTGATGATAACTGTGTCTGCAGCCGGGCAAATTTGAGGCCCTAAGCATGACTTCATGCGTTCAATGTGAATAATTTTAGATGCGGGCAAAGGTTCAGGTATGCGATTTAGCAGCCGTTGTTTGACGCGATGAACGTACTGCATACGTAAATATCCTTTGCAGTGTTGTGGTACATTGTGGAGCACAGAAACCTGACAGAAAATCGGTCTGTCAACCTGTTGTGGTTCAGTTGGGTTAGAACCTCTTCAGAACCCGAACCGAACCTTTTTTGAACTGGACCAATGTCCGGTCCAGGGCTTGGAGAAGTTGGGTGAACCGAACCGCGGTCAGGTGCGGGGTTCAGATTTTCAGAGCAAAGAGCTGGACATAACCAAACCCCGGCAACACTAATTGTTGGAGTGATAGGTTTGTCCAATACTGTTGAATTTTTTTGTTTTGTTATGGCTCAAGTTCGACCGGTGACCGTCTGTCTATGAATGTTGTTTATAGACACGACACAGTTAAGATTCGATAAGCAGGAGGCTAGGCTCAAGTGGGTAACAATTCGACTACAATTTGTTTCCATGCATTCAAGGGCTGCAGACTCCACGGGATACCCCCAAGGCCAAATTCCACCTCCTAAATCTTGTATCCTGACAGTAAATGAGGTCACGCCACTGGAAGAGAGGGGGATTGGTGGTGATCCCATGTCTGAAGAAGGCCATGATCCCAGATACTTTGATAAGGCTTCAAGGAGAAGAAGTTAGTAGTTATAAAAGGAACAGAAGGCCTTACAATCTGGATAACAATGGAAGACAAAACAAGTCAGACTGAGGTTGAAGAGGGAGGGGAAATCACGCACTCTCTGGAGTTGAGGAGGTGAGAATAGGTAAGCGAGACCAGCACGGGCGATGGAGGAAAGCACACACCGACTGGAGACGAGGAGGCGGCGCAAAGTGAGCGAGACCAGCACGGACGATGGAGGAAAGCACATACTCTCTGAAGACGAGAAGGCGAGGCAAAGTGAGCGAGACCAGCATGGAAAACAGAGGAAAGCACATACTCTCTGAAGAGGAGAAGGCGAGGCAAAGTGAACAAGACCAGCATGGATGACGGAGGAAAGCACACACCGACTAGAGATGGGGAGGGAAGGCAAAGTGAGCAAGACCAGCACGGATGATGGAGGAAAGCATGCACCAACTAGAGATGAGGAGGCGATGCAAAGTGAGCGAGACCACGGGCGATGGAGGAAAGCACGCACATCCTAGAGATGAGAAGGCAAGGCAAAGTGAGTCAGACCAGCACGGCCGATGGAGGACAGCACACACCAACTAGAGATGAGGAGGTGATGCAAAGTGAGCAAGACCAGCCCAGGCAATGGAGGAAAGCACACCAACTAGAGATAAGGAGGCGATGCAAAGTGAGTGAGACCAGCACGGGCGATGGAGGAAAGCACGCACTGACTGCACTGACTAGAAATGAGAAGGTGAAGCAAAGTGAGCAAGACCAGCACGGGCGATGGAGGAAAGCATGCACCAACTAGAGATGAGGAGGCGATGCAAAGTGAGCGAGACCACGGGCGATGGAGGAAAGCACGCACATCCTAGAGATGAGAAGGTGAGGCAAAGTGAGCAAGACCGGCACGGGCGACAGAGGACAGCACCCACCGACTAGAGATGGGGAGGCGAGGCACAGTGAGTGAGACCACCATGGGCAATGGAGGAAAGCACACACCGACTAGAGACAAGGAGGCGAGGCAAAGTGAGCGAGCCCAGCATGGGCAACGGAGGAAAGCACACACTCTCTGATGACAAGACGGTGAAGCAAAGTGAGCAAGACTAGCAGGGGCGACAGAGGACAGCATGCACCAACTAGGGACAAGGAAGCAAAGCAAAGTGAGTGAGACTAGAACGGATGATGGAGGAAAGCACATACTTCCTAGAGATGAGATGGTGAGGCAAAGTGAGTGAGACCAGCACAGGCAATGGAGGAAAGCACACACCAACTAGAGACGAGAAGGCAAGGCAAGGTAAGCAAGACAAGCATGAGCAATGGAGGAAAGCATGCACAAACTAGACACAAGAAGGCAAGGAAAAGTGAGCGAGACCAGCACAAGCAATGGAGGAAAGCACGCATGAACTAGAGACAAGAAGGTGAGGCAAAGTGAGACCAGCACAGGCAATGGAGGAAAGCACACACAAACTAGAGACAAGAAGGTGAGGCAAAGTAAGCGAGACCAGCACAGGTGACAGAGGGAAGTACACACTTCCTAGAGACGAGAAGGCAAGGCAAAGTGAGTGAGACCAGCATGGGTGATGGAGGAAAGTACACACTCTCTGAAGACGAGAAGTTGAAGCAAGGTGAGGGAGAGCAGCATGGGCGATGGAGGACAGCACACACCAACTAGAGATGAGGAGGCGATGCAAAGTGAGCGAGACCAGCATAGGGGATGGAGGAAAGCACACACCAACTAGACACGAGGAGGCGAGGCAAAGAGGCAAAGTGAGCAAGACCGGCACGGGCGATGGAGGAAAGCATATACTTCCTAGAGACAAGAAGGCAAGGCAAAGTGAGCGAGACCAGCACAGGCGATGGAGGAAAGCACGCACCGACTAGAGACGAGGAGGGGAGGCAAAGTGAGTGAGACCAGCACGGTTGAGTGGAGGAAAGCACGCACCGACTAGAGACGAGAAGGCAAGGCAAACTGAGTGAAACCAGCACGGGCGATGGAGGAAACCACGCACATCCTAGAGATGAGAAGGCAAGGCAAAGTGAGTCAGACCAGCACGGCCGATGGAGGACAGCACACACCAACTAGAGATGAGGAGGCGATGCAAAGTGAGCGAGACCAGCACAGGTGATGGAGGAAAGCATGCACCAACTAGAGATGGGGAGGCGAGGCAAAGTGAGTGAGACCAGCGCGGATGATGGAAGAAAGCACATACTTCCTAGAGACGAGAACGCAAGGCAAAGTGAGCCAGACCAGCACGGGCGGTGGAGGAAAGCACGCACCGACTAGAGACGAGGAGGAAAGACAAAGTGAGTGAGACCAGCACGGGCGATGGAGGAAAGCACGCACCGACTAGAGACGAGAAGGTGAAGCAAAGTGAGCAAGACCAGCACGGGCCACAGAGGACAGCACACACCAACTGGAGACAAGAAGGCGAAGCAAAGTGAGTGAGATCAGCACGGGCAACAGAGGACAGCTCGTACCACCTAGAGACGAGGAGGCGATGCAAAGTGAGTGAGGCCAGCACGGGCAATGGAGTAAAGCACACACCAACTAGAGATGAGGAGGCGATGCAAAGTGAATGAGACCAGCACGGGCAACGGAGGAAAGCACACACCAACTAGAGATGAGGAGGCAAGGCAAAGTGAGCGAGACCAGCATGGACACCAGAGGAAAGCACGTACTCTCTGACGATGAGGAGGCGAGACAAAGTGAGTGAGACCAGCATGGGTGACGGAGGAAAGCACACACTCTCTGAAGACGAGAAGGTGATGCAAAGTGAGTGAGACCAGCATGGGCAACGGAGGAAAGCACGCACCGACTGGAGATGAGGAAGCGAGGCAAAATGAGCGAGACCAGCATGGGCAACGGAGGAAAGCACACACCAACTAGAGACGAGAAGATAAGGCAAAGTGAGCAAGACCAGCACGGGTGACAGAGGAAAGCACGCACCAACTAGAGACAAGAAGGGGAGGGAAAGTGAGCGAGACAAGCATGGGCGACGGAGGAAAGCACGCACTTCCTATGGACCATCGGAATTGCCTTCAATTAGCGTACTTGTGCCATTCAACGTTGGCCTGCCACGCACTTTTGCTTTCGTCAATATGCTCGAAATTCTCTCCATCCTGTGTTTATTGGTATCTCGCTGGAAGATCATTATTCACTTGGCTCTCCCTCCCATATTTTAATCTCACCTTCAACAGCCCCCACCCCGCAGCGGCCACATCAACAAACACATCCATCAAATTTCCTGACCAGCCGTCGACGACTGCTTTCTCCACCATCCATCCAAACAAGTTCCACATCCTCTCATCCTCACATGTCGCGCCTTCTTCCACCGCTTGTCGTAAGTGTCGATGCCAATGCTGAACAGAATACTCCCAAATGATATTCGACTGGCTCTCTGCCTTGACAATAACCTCCAAGCAGCTTCTTGCTGTCACGAAGTGTGCGTCGCCAGCGAGTATACGAAACTCCAGCGGTGCAGCATTCATGATGTATTCACGAAAAGATTTGTGCATCTGTGGTGTTGCTTCCTCGAATGATGCAGTCATACCCGGAATCAAGACACTGCGAAACTGCTGTAGGAAGTGTTTGACATCAAACTTGTTCTTCTGAATGTCGGCCGATAAAGCAATGATTTGGCGAATGGTCAATGGCTTGTGAAGCACAAGAATGGTTCCAATGACGTGCTGAAAGCCGCATAGTCGTTCCCCACGCCGTACTCGTAGTGCATGCTGTGCCGGAGGGTCTATATCCTCGAATGAGGTCAAAATGAGCTTGTACAGACCCTCGAGCTGATCAAGACCACCCATCTGAGTAAGTTTATCAAAGACCCAAGGTCGACAAGACTCGTTTTCCTTGCCAATCTGCGCCTCAATCCACTGAAGAGCGGTTGCAGCATAGTGAAAGAGGCCATCTGCTTTTCTGGATAACCCGAACAATTGGTCCCAAGTTGGCCAATCAGCCCAATCCCTTGGTGTAATTTCCTTCATCCTTGCAACGATGAAGTTGTGAACCTCAGCCACAGATGATTCTGTCGTGAGGGTATGCTGTTTGAACACTGCGAGCTCAAGAGTTTTGGAGCCGGAGATGTCGGCCCAGCGCTCTGGTCGAGAAGTAATAATGAATCGAACGTTATCAGGAAGGTCAGAGCCCCTTGCTGCGATTGGTGACAGCATGTCCATTACGCTCTTAGCAGCATCCTGGAGCTCGTCCAGCGCATCGATGAGAATGATGACCACATCACAGGATTTGGAGAGTTCCCGGATTGGAGCTAAAAGAAGTTTCTCCGCTTGCTCTTTCCGGGGTGAGATGAAGCCATGCTTCAATGCGTCATGGATGATGTAAGCTGCAGCTGGAGAAAACGCTGAGAGCTGCTGTGCAATAGTGGGGATGATTTTATTTGGATCGGTTGTTTCAGGGATGTTGCGAGAGATAAAGAATTGGGCTGCGACCGGTGTTCCCTTCCTGCGAAGAGTCTCTGCAACACTTGCAGAGAGTGTTGATTTTCCGCTGCCTGCTATGCCCGTGATCCAGAAGATACGTTCGCGGTTGGAAGACTGTGGTGATAGCCATTGCCTGATCTCTGCTTGGATATCCACACGAGTCTCGTCTGCACAAAAACTCTTGCTCTGATCTGTATATTCATGCTTCGTTGCAACATGATTGGCGAGCTTCTTCTCGATGAAATCCTGGTAGGGCGTGCCACCGCCGCTACTGAACTTGAGAGACTGGATGGGAAGATGAAAGGCGTGAATCAACGTACTGAGTATTTACGGTGAAGTTCCCAGCCTGGATGTTGCTATAATTCACCGTAGACGCCTCCCCTGGCCCTCCATTCCCACCAAGCTGGCCGCCCTGCCCACCCGTTCCACCTCTGCCGCCTGGGAGAAATCAGTGACAAATCATGGCGTATCAGTTCGCTGGGTACCATAAATGTTATGAATCACTGTTTTGTCGGATTCACCAAATTTGGGCTTCATGTCGTAATAATTGAGGACGAGGACTGCAAATGTGAATGGTGTGGACGCAAAGTGGTGGACGTGGGATGGAAGTGGACGTGGACGTGGTATAGACTGTTTGTAGTTCCACCCACATATTACGTTCCTCCTTCATCAGATTTTTGACATATTTGTTGCGGTGTTTCCAAAAAAATTCTATACCCTTTTACGCAAATGTGTATCAGAGCGTTCTGGTTGCTGTAGGAAGCCCATAAACCGTTCCAGCGCTCACCTCAACCTCTTCTTGACCCAACAACCGCGTTTGATCCTATTTGGGGGGTGTTATTTGCAGTGCAGGATCACACTGCCGTCGATGCCGCATCCGACCCCTTGACGCCGCTGGCACCAGCAAGCACCATGTACTGCGACCTCTGCGTGCAGCATGTACCTGTGGGAACTGGGGGCGAATCGAACCTAGAGAGCCGTGGCCGCCCCCACAATCTCTCCTCCCTTGACAATGTTCCTCAAGTGTATGAAATGGCACCCGGCGAGATGGCAAAGATGCAACAGCTGTGGCTTGATCGACAGAATTACCCCAAGAAGCGAAATCTCAAGAATAAATCGGCGAACCCACTTAGACTTTCGGACGCACACCTCGCTCGTAACGCAATCACGTACGTGTTCTTGGGATTTTTCTACAAACAACTAAGTACTTTCTAAGCTCCGTGAAGAGACATCCAGCGGCCTCTGCCACAAGGGCAAGCGACTGCGAAGATCCTGACAGCGAAGATGTCGCGGGAACTGACCCGGAACCCAAGTACGATGAGGCGTCAGACGGCGATGTCAATACTCGGGCGGATGGTTAATTTTGCTCCATATCACCGGGAATGCATCGGGGTTGAAGGCGGGAAGAGGGGATGAGTATGTGAAGCATGCAGCAGAGGTAAACGGTGTGTATGGGGGCGGCGTAGGTTCCTTCGCAAGGTGTTGCGGACGTAGTAACCAAAGGCAGTAGCCCAAAATGGGAATTTGATGGCCCAAAGTTTGTGCGGATATTCAATGTTCTGACATTATCAACTGATCTTTCTTAGCCGTTGTCAGAAATCTCGTCAACCGTTGTCACGTTACGCGTTGTGGCGTTGTTTGGCGTTGTACAACGCCACAACAGATTTGTCAAAAGTCTGATGTTCTACGTTTCTATTTTTAACTGTCGAGATCACAATCGCGGATTCCGCAGCCAAATACGCTCACCGCCACTTGCCGCGGCCCCGCACTTTGCTCCGCCCCGTTATCCACGACTCCGTGTTCCCATGTACTAGCAATGAATATACCGCTTTGAACTTGTATTCCTTGTCTACCAGTAAGCTGCGTGAATCCTAACTCGCTGCACTTCGTTATTTTCGTCGTGCGCCCTATAATAGTAGTCCAATTTCCGCTCAGTCCCCCCATTCTAAACGCTTATGGTCATACCCTGTAATGTGCACGAGAAGCACTGCGTTCCGACCCCCCGTAGTCACAGGTCTGACTCGCATGTCCTAGCATGGTCTACCTGTGGTTACCTCCGCCGATCCCCGTAGGCAGAGCTGGTAGTCAGGGTGTCTGACATCCATGTCCTAGCAATGACTACCCCATTGGGTCATACCCTGACTACGTGGCTGTACCTTCGTCGATCCCCGTAGTCACACCTCGCCGCGACGTCGTCTACCCTTGGTCTACGGACTCGGCCCTGACTACATCCTTATTTGACCTTGTTGTTGGTGGTTGGGCAAGAGCATAATTATAGGAAACCCACCTATGTCTACACCCGTAGGCAGGCTTGGACGTAGGTAGACCAAGGTCAACCCAGGTAGGCAGACATAGGTGCAACATCAACAGACCTTGCCTACGAGCCTACACTCACGTAGTCAGATATCTCTGACTACCCTCTGACTACAGCCGTAGTCACACCCTCTGACTACGGAGGGTCGGAACGCAGTGAAGGCCCCGGTCACTACCTTTCGTTGCGGTCCGCTTTCTGCTCCCAAAATTTGCTGTTTTACTCCAGGAAATCTGCCTTTGGGCACCTGTTTTACTCTATTTCGGACCAGGAAGGAGCGAAAATTCAATTTTTTTTCTCGGCCCAGGTCCAATATTCGCCGCGGCGCCATTCCCGATCTTCCCTGTGCGTTCAACACCTTATAGTGCTCCAGATTGGTATTGCCGGTCAGTCCCGAGTGCGCCAAATATCTTCAAGAAGCCACCTGCGGTAAACATTCCTTCAAAAAAATTCTCGCGCTCCGCGCGATTTACTCTATGTCGGACGGACTTCGGCCCATTCGGGCTTGTTTTACTCTACCACTGAGAACTTTTACTCTATCATCATCTCCAAATTCGAAGTCAGCCGATAGCAAGCCCAGAGACCCTGCCATATACCAGATGTGCAGTTGAATCCAGGAGCAGTCTACACGAGCCCTTCTTACACAGATGGATATGCAAAGGAGCGAGACGAGAGAAAAAGATGTCTACTTTAAAAATCGAGCATCCAGCTCATTTTGGCTCTTAGCGCCTCATCCTACCGCACCTTGAGACCTATGAGTATCTCTCCATCCAGTAACACTTTAACCCACAATTTGTCGTGCTCGATGCTCCTGGCCCGAATCGCCGTCCTTGCGCCCTCCCTGCATGGGCTGATTAGTCAGCTGGCACAGCATCCCGGACAAATCCGTGACCGCATTTTGCCGACATCTACGTTGCTCTCTATTTATCGCATTCACCATGGATGAAGACGACACTTCTGGATCTGAGATAAATTGGCCAGAACTCATCCAATGGCATGCAACCCATTTTATGTAGTTTATTTTAGTGTAGTGTAGTTTTTGCATGCATGCCCAAAGGGACTGCAGTGTCGAGTTCAGGATGTGTGTCTCCTGGATGGCGGGGAGTTACGATGATGAGCAGAGAACTGCCGTCGTTTCCCACTGGGTTTTACCCGACTGTCCAGCCCGTGTTGTGCCGGGGAGACGCACACCTAACAAGACTCTCCGCCCCCCTTTGGTAGTATGTTGTGCTCTGGGGCTTCTGGGGAGCTGTGTGGATAGCCACCCATGCATTAGCTACCTTGTTAGCACTCAGTAAACTGGTTGTTCCAATTGTGGGACCGTGCCAGTATAATATATCCTCCTCCTCCTCCTCTATATCGCGGACCAGGGTAGGGGTCATTTTTGGGGCTTGATTTACTCTAGCCCGGACCGCTTTTGACCCACGTGACCGGGGGCCTGCACGAGAGCTCCCTACCCCCGGAAGTGGAGGTTCCGAGACGCGCGGTTCCATCCCAGAACTAGTCATAGGAGCTTACGAGGATCTTCGTAGCTCGGATACTATCCGAGGCGTTCACACGGGTTCCGCGATTTCCATTTTAGGTAGTTCCGCTCGATCTCGGAAGACGGAACTAGTCATCGGAGCTTACAAGGATCTTCATAGCTCAGATACCTCCCGAGGCGCGCGTGCCTTTTCCATTTCTAGACTTGTATTTTCCCTCGACCATAGCCACGCGCCGTTTACGCTTGCGCCTCTCGCCCATCGCCGGAGCCCCCCTCACACTTACCTGATTGGTACTGGGACATTTTGGATCCACCTCGCACACTCTCGTCTATCACTCCAGTACACGGAGTTGCAGTTGTTTATTTATTTGTTCAGCTTGCACTCTTAGCCCTGGAGTAGGTGTATCACCAGGGACATGCAAACTCCTCCGAGCTCACCACAGCGCCATCAGCAGCGGACATGCCAAATTCTGCGTGATATCAACGTGTCTCGGGATCACTCTCCGCACCACCGCCCGATACCGTCAGCCCTGCCCCGCGACGAAAACGTTCCGCCTTCCCACCATACGACAAGTCCGGGCCGGAGTGCGTCCAAATGCGCGATCTTTGGCACAGACAGAACGGCGCACACGGGAAGAAGCGAACGGGAATCCGCCAACGCAAACGTCCACCTCGCCTTGATCCCGACGGCCCGCTCACTCGAAGGCAGGCCGGCCACACAACGGGCGCGCCGAGACCGGGATCGTGTTCAAATAGCTGAAGCTGACCGTATGGATGTGGATGTGGATGATACCCGTGCGGAGTTTCTAGCATCCTCGCTGTACTGAACTTCATTCTTTTTAACCGCATGCTCCTCTTCATCCTCTCAACGGCGCAGTACGCAGGCAGAACACTCCCGGGTCCTTCAGGTGGGCTAGGTGTCTCTCAATCAGTTCATTCAAGCTTGTCTTGGAACAAGGCGTTACCTAACGGCCTGCTTACGCCTCCAGCAACGCAAGCACAAGGAACCAATCGGAATCCGTGCCGTGAGTCCAGTTTCGATGCGCGCCTGCGTCTTCTAACCTCTAAGCTGATAATGGGCGAATCCAGGCGAAGGATTCCAGCCTGCCGAGGTGTGCGCAGGAGCCGGGGACCATCAAGGAATACCGTGCGTATTGATTGCACTGTAGATATTGATTCTGTTAATTAATTCAGCAGAACGTCGGCTGATCGCCCCTGTGCCTGTTGGCACCCCGCTCATGGCTGCACAGCGTGAATACCAGGATCCTGAGGCTCGCCATGACCTCGGTCCGATGGATGTCGCTTGCCCTCATTGCGGGGCTCTTCGCCGGATTGATGAGCGGGTTAGTTCACGCCGTCAGAATTAGGCGCTGAATCTCAGGCGGCAATCGTATGGCCGGCTGAGCGGAATTAAGATGACGATGAGTCTTAGCGCTGACAATCCTCGAGTCCCGCAGCGCCGCGGCATGGACCGGGTACAAGGACAATCCCCGCCGATCGTCAGGGACGGTAAGGATCTGGGGTGGCCACGCGGTGATGAGGCACGAGGGGAGGAGAATCAAGAAAACCGGAGTGGGGTGCCGCGATCGGAAATAAGGCAAGGGTGCAGGGTAAAGCATGAGGGGCGAGCCGACGCTCAACAGTGCGCGGCGACTCACGGGAGCATCAAAGGGTACAGTGCGGATGGCGACACGAAGGAAAGGACAAGAAAAGCGCTGTAAACCACAAAGTGGTACAGATCCCGGAGTCCTGGCTTCACGTGTGAAAAAGGGGTGAGGAATCCGGCGCGGCAGGGAAAACGGAATTACAATGCAAAATCTGTTGGAGTGTATATATGTCTCACAGAATTTTGAGCACCAGAAATCGATGAAGCACCGTTGAAATAAATTGAGGGCTCGCGGGAAGTGAGCACCAGGTGGGCGGACATCAGGATGCACATTAGCTATGCACGTAAGCAGGAGGTACCACAGACACCATACCTTAGGGTCTCTTTCATCGATGGCTGAGCCGAGTGCGCCAAGAGACAACCCCTACACGATAGTCACGGTCTTCGCCAGTGGATCTCGAACTACTTCAACCCAAAGACACAAGTCGGGGAAATTCGCTCCAGTCGCGGGGAGACGATACGTGGGAAGGTCGTAGTCTCTTTGTAATCCTGAGTCGGATTAGAGTAGTAGTACGAAGTTAGTCAAGAGCTCGAGTCAAGGCTCAAGTCCGATTGAGCGGATAACGATAGATACAAAGTGGTAGTCTAAGTTCAACGCAAGCCAAGTAGGAGATGAGGGAGGGAGAGCAAGAAGGCAATTTGTGTACTGAGATGAGTGAAATTGGGCATCGCTGTGGTCGGCAGAGACAAGCTGCATTGAGACGTAGTGACGGCGCTGATCGGGAGTTTTAAACTTGGAGGCAATAATTTGTTTCAAAAATCCGTCGACTTTTAGCGGCCGCTGATGTATCCACCAGACGTCCGAATCTCTTCCCCTAGAACCTCTACACTCTTGAAATCCCCGAAGAGAGCGAAAACTGTCTGAGTATCTCGAGCGCTGTACCTCCGCTGACTGCCGAGCGATGGTGGGAATTTGACCCCGCATCAAATATCCCACGACCCAGCGCTTCTTTTCGACCACCATCATCTTGAAACTTGAAGATCTTGCTCAAGGAATATTAATCCGCTTTGTGACTTGTGCCTCGATCATTGTTCTCCAGCCCCATCCCGAGAGCAACTCTTAGGCACATTGAGGACCCGCAGCCGGCGCCGGGTAGAGTCGAGAAGCAGGACGGAAGGGAAGGGCGGGGGGAGGAGCCCACGCGCAGACACAGGGGGCGCACACGCGCACGCCGGAGGCTCCACGGTACGTCTTTCCCTCTTGTCCTTCATTCTTCTCTCTTGGCTTTCGCTCCATTCTTTGTGTCTAAGGATCCCGCACCTTCCTTTTCTTCTTAATTTTCTCATCCCTTCGCCCGTTATCTACTCGCATCCTGCCTTTCGTGTTTCTCCTTTCGTTCTCGTTCTCCTTTTTTCCCCGCCTGTCCCCGCCCTCTGCTCGTTATCCATCTACATCCGCGGCCTAAATTCAAGGCTACGCCTCCATCATTTGTACTCGCATCCGCCCATCACAGCCTCCCGCTACGAATGTACATCGGGGACTGCTCGCGCCCGCCTTCCCGCCATGCGCTCGTTTGCTTTCCATGGACTTTCATCCCCGCTTTCTGCCCGCCCTCCATTTCTGCCCGCGCCCCATTCCCGCGGCGCGCTAGCCTTTCTTGGGCGATGGTGTTTCCTATTTCCATTGGTCTGCACTCCCCGCGCTATGCCGTACGCTATCGCACCGCCGCCTCTGCGCCCTTATTCGTCCCCGTCGATCGCCCTCTCGCTGCCCTCCTCTTCCTCTCGTGCGCGCATTCCCGCATCCCCTCGCACTATCCTCCTGGTGGCTGTCCCTCGTTCTTCGATACTGGCTCATCTTATGCTGCTCCTCTCGCGCGCGCATCCCTGTATCTCTCCTGCCAGTGCTCGTCCTCGTCCTCTCCACCCCCCATCTTCTTCTTTCTCCCATCCCATCTAATACTAATTCCTTCCTTCGAGGAGACCTCCGCCCCCCCGCGCGCTCTCCCGCTCTCGCACACGCTGCGCGCACTCGGGCCATCACGAGCACCGCTCGCGGTGTGGCTGCCTCGGCGCACGCGTACGGCACGAACACGTATGGCGCGGGGAGATGGGCGTCGATGCACACGCCGCCCGTGGCGCCCCATTATTTGCCCTCGAGGGCGCATGCGTCGCAGCTGTATTCGTATCCGGCAGGTATAGCGGTCGGCGGTGTAGCTGCGGGAAGGACGGGCCGTCAGAGAAAGCGGGAGGAGGACGCAGACGGCGAAGACGCGATCCTGCGCGCGAGGTGGGACGACGTGGGGTTGGGGGCGGTGAGTTTATTTTTCTTCTTTCTCCCCATTCCACTGCGTCGTTTTTCCGTGCTTTCCTGGGACGGCGTCTTCCCCCTGCTGTCCTCCGTGTCCTTTCCTTTCCCCTTCTTTCTCCCTCCATTTCCTCCGTTTGGTGTGCGGGAGTCTACAATGTCGGTGCTGGGCGTCCTCGAGAACGACGATGCGCAGGACACCCCCAGTAGCGTGTCTGTGCGGGCTGCGCTGTCGAGCCGAACGTGGAGGAGCCCGTCGTTATTCTTGCGGAGACCGTGCTGCGGTGTCGATACTCGAGGACGCGGAGGAGCTCATCTTGGGACACGGAGCTAGGCCGTCAATGATGCGGAGATGACTGCGCGTCTCCTTCGCGCGGTACGTGCTTCACACGGTGGCCTTGACGTCGTCCGCTGATGGCGAGCGCACGCGCCTCGAGCGGCAGGACTGCGGTGTCGCTGCGCGGGAGTGAAGGCGCTGTGCGTCCGCGATGAAGTAGCGAGTAGAGTTTCCGCGGGTGGCTCTGGTTGCTTGTACATCTCTGCATTTTACGCGCGTCTCCCTCTCCCTTCCATCCCTCCTTTCCCCTCCTTCCTAGCTTTACATTATCATAGTACTGACATTCCGCCCCTTCACAGCAACCCGCGCCTCCTCACGCTCGCCTACCCCGCCGGCGTGCAGCTGTGGGACGCGAGCGCGCCGGGGGGCGTCGCGGAGGTGCTGAATCTGCGCGTGCTGCCGTCTGTGCCTTCTGCTGTCTTAGCTCCGACTTCCGCTGGCCATCCCTCTTCTCTTGCTACCCAAGCGGCGGGTACCGACTCAGCCAATGAAAAACCCGCGCGACGGGGAAGAGGAGATCGGAATGCACGGCCCCATCCTCGGCGCGACGGTTCTCCCGCCTGGGCCCTCCGCGACGACCGCAGGGAGGAACGGAAGAGTGAGGAAGGAGGGGCTCGAGATAGGGGTCTTATGAGTCTTTTTCCTTCGTCTCGCTCTTGGCGCGGAGGTTTTGTTCTCCTGTTGTGAGTCTCTCTTCCTTTCGTGTGTCTTTCCTCTTCGTTTCCATTTTTCTTCCATGCTCGGTTGGCGTGTGGGGGACGGCGTGCGGTGGTCGGAGGCGCGTATGCGGATGCCGTTTGGGGATGAAGGCGCGGGAGGAGCCGGTCTCGACGATGCGCTCGTGCTCGAGCTTGAGCTTAGGGTGGTTATGGAGCGTGACCGCGGAGAGTGGGGCGGAGGCGGACGCACTCACACGCTATGCGGCGACGAGCGCCTCTGCAGCGGCCTTCGTGTGCAACGGGCTTCGTGTCAAAGTGCTCATAGAGCTATACGCGCCCGGGGAGCGCGACTGTAGGTTCAGGTGTTCGTGTGGGTGTCGCCGATGTGCGTGTGAGGATGCACTGAGGACGACTGGGGCTCAGGTACGAGCTGCACGGCGATTAGTGCTGTATCGAGCGTCCCGTGTTGGCGATGTGGATGCGGAGGATCCGCCAACGATCCTGGAGAACAGTCGCCGTGCGCGGACGGGCGCTTCGTGGCGCTCGCGACGCGCCGCCGGACGGTGCACGTGTTTGCGGTGAACCCGTATGGCGGGCGTGCGCGGACGTGCGAAGCCATCTGAACGCGCGGGTTCGGGACGCAGAGAGCGTGGCTGGAGGGGAGGACGCGCCGAAGGAGGTGCCCGCGCTCGTAAGGATGCGCCTGCCCGCGGCGCCGCAGGGCGAGGATGCCGTGCCGCCCGCGCCGCTCGCCGTCGCGTTTGTGCCCCCCGCCGCGAGCACGCCCGCGCACTCGTTGCACTCGCCCGTGAGCCCCGTGTCGCCGTCGACTTCGACCATGGGAGCGCAGAGCGACGTGTAGGACGTGCTAGTGTTCAACCCCGTGGACGGCGTGCTGAGCCTACGGCGCGTGACGGTCGCGCTCGAAGTGACGCACGGCGCGGGCTGCCGATCAAGGGCGTGGCCGTCGCTGTGGCTCGGGCTGGGCGCAGCAGGAAGAGGAGGGTGAGTTGCGCGTGCTGAATTTGCGAGCAGCGCGAAGAGGGCCTGAATGAGTGGGTGGGAAGGGAACGGACGAAAGAATCTAAATCACAATGTGATTTTACCTGTACACCTGTAGACGGATGGACGAGGTACGGATGTAGTTAGTATTACGCGGTGTACTGTTTCGCCGCAGTCGGATTACAACTGGAGGGGGATTTGAGTTGGCGCAAGTACTTGTGAAGCCCAAGAGAGCGGATTTAGATAAGTGGTTCTACGCATCTTCTAGTTAACTTTAAGGAATATCCGACCGTATTCGCGTTGAGCGGATACAGCAGATATCGGTTTGTGATGGCTGATTGCTCTCCCACTCAAAATTTGAGTACTTAGAGACTCCAGCAATTCAGAAATGTACTACGAATCGAAATTTGATGAGGCGAAGATGCGTTAGATTCGATCAGAAAAAAAAAACAGAAATCGATGAAGGGAGGATTCCAGTGGAACTCCGCCCCCGACTCTGGGATGCATCCTGATAGGTGCTTCCTACTCGTCTTTCCCCTTGCGTTGCAGAACTATTTAATCACTGGTAGTGCATATTGATGAAGTTCCTTTTTTTCGTTGGCCATTTATCTGCTTCTATGTTCTATATGGCATCTTCAACCAACCAGTAGATTTTACACTGTAACTACAGCGAACCATTCATTTATGAAACCCTCGAAATGCTTACCGTGTTTGTGTGCTTCAATCCGGCCCTGTCTGCCCGGCGCGTAGGATCTTGGACGACTGATAAGTACAGTCGTTAATTGTGAAGAGCAACAACACGCAGAAGAGTAACATTAGTTTTTAGCTGATTGGCTTGTCCCAAGGGCCAAAAATGTTGGTCAAGTTACATATGGGGAGGTTCTGACCTCCTCTTCACGTTGTGTTGCGTGTAAATTTAGGGTCTCGGCAAAGACTTTGCTCGTTCTCTTTTTTTTTTCTTTTTTTTGGAGCGTTTGGTATAACAAAATCAAAGTCTGCAGAAGCATTCTAAGTCTGTCCGCTTGTGTTGCTGGTTTTGGGCCAGTCATGCCGGAGAAATTTGTCCAGGAGGAACTGCCGTGATGCACAATTTTTAACCAGTGTGGGACTCTGGCCTTTGAGAAAATTGTCCTATACCATTTATTGGCCACATACCCACTAAAACCCCCTCTGTGAGTGTCCAATCATCCGGCAGAGCGTCCTCATCCATAAGCAGACCGCTCCAGGTGTTTAGTACCAATTCTTTCTTCATAGCGAGTGGGCCGAATTTAACTTTGTTCGTGAGAATACGGTCGCGTCGTAAGGCCGAGTTAACAGCATTAAGCCATTGGTTGTGACTACTTGCTCCACTTTGGACCGAACCTTGATTTTTCATGATTTACACGCAGGTTCCAAATGAGATGCCAACCCACGGATACTAAAATTCTAAAATTCTAAACAGTCTCCCCTTTCCGGGTATCACACGACCCCGTGGAGACCTAAATTTCACCAGGTTGCAACCCATGATCAATCCCCAGTTCAGGGTTGGCCAACCGACGACCGTCATATTTTTTTGACCATAGCTGCCTTGAGAGGGCCCATATCAACCTCTGTTCCGGGGAGTTGCATTCCAGTGCAATGTGCTCTAAGCTGTCCGTCGCGTCGCACATCTGGCAAGTCCCATTTCATTCAAGATGTTCAACATGAGACCAGAAGCTTCCCACTCTGAAGGTGTTATGAATACACTTCCAGTAAAATTCCCGTGTGCGTCGTTGGAGAGTGGTCGATCATATTGACTTCCAAATCATGGAGTCGCATGGTGTATAGCCGCATATCTCATCCACAGCGCAGCGTATACGATCTAGGTTTACGAAAGTGAATTTTCGGAACGGTTTCACCCGGAAAGAGCGTATAATATTTGGGAACAGTCTTTGGGAGCCCAGGGACAACAACATTCCCGGGTTTTCAAACATCAAGTCAATATCAGTGTCTATCTTAACTGGATGTGTTATTCCTTGCGATATAAGCTTAGCAGGATTGTTGGAGACCTTCTTGAATTGAATTCTCGCTACTCTCTCATTCAACATGGCCACAACGGCCTTCAAAACTCGGAAGTTAGCGTCCAGGAGGTTATTTTCATATTGTTTCCTCTGCTTCACCAAGACTTGTGCTGGATATTCAAATGAAGTGCAGATGAGCAGGGGGATATTTCGTTGGCTGTTCTGCAATATCAGCAGCAGGCCACCCAAGAGAGCAGGTGAAAATGTCAACGGAGTTTCGGTCCTATCAAATGTGAGGGACAGTGTCATACTGTCTTGTGCACCATTTGATTCCCTCATTATCTTCAAGTCAATCCTCGGCTCAAATTCACCGGCATTGAGAATAATTGGGTGTAAAAAATATGTCACCGTGCTTGGTGATTCTCCAGGAATTTTATATCTTCTGGTTGGGACCTCGTTGAGTGATTCCTCAGAGGCAAAGATGCGGAACCCGCTCTCAATATTAACCAAGCTGAATTTTGGGTCGAACGTCATGACCCGGTCTGACTCTATTGCCATCTCATTGAGTTGCAGCTCTTCTTCCGTCAGGTTAAACTCCTCACCGAAGTCAAGATTAGAGATGGTGGGGTTCCATTTCGGTGTAATACTGTCAATCAGCATCTTGGCAGTTTCAACACATTGCCCAGGATGGTCACAATCCAGTAGTGTTCGATCTCGAAGGCATAGTGCGCAGCCACAATTTTTTCGTCCTATTCCTGAAGGATTTATCTGGTGGGGTTTTCTTAGGTTCGTCGTTCTTCTTGTTGCAATGGTCAGCGCATCTTGGACTGTCCTGACTTCATGGTTCGACCTCAGGCATTTTGCCGACTCCCGCCGCTTGGCACGCTGATATTCAATTTTCTTCATCGCT
Organism: Mycena latifolia; assembly: GCA_029289555.1. Taxonomy (NCBI): domain Eukaryota; kingdom Fungi; phylum Basidiomycota; class Agaricomycetes; order Agaricales; family Mycenaceae; genus Mycena; species Mycena latifolia. The sequence continues at coordinate 644,382 of JARJLE010000037.1, forward strand.
GGATGTCTCCAAATTGGCATGTTGAGTTTGACATTGTCAGCTATTGATAACCCAGTGAAGTTCAGGTTGTACTTTCGAGCTGTCAGGATCATTCGTTTAATTTCTTCAGGTAGAGGTGTTCTGTTGGATATGGGGATATGGATATCCTGTAGAAACACGTTCAGAATTTCCCCGGGTCTAATGTTCAAGTAGCTCTTTTCTAGGAAGTTTCCCAGGATATAGTCGACGAAATAACACCACAATGGGCGGGCGTCTCCCTGCGTGAGGTAAGTTTGTAGGTTCCAAAGATCAATTGCTTAATTTCTCGCAGGAATGTCTAGAATTTTCTTCCCACCTTCAAGGAGGTCGAGAATCATCGTCTCATGCGCCACCCGAGCGGGCTTTCCTTCCCATAGGAAGACATGTTCCATTCTTACCAATGTTTCTTCGATTTCCCTCGGCATGCCTTGAACTCTGGTCAAGTACTGGGTTCTACCTCCAATGATCATGTTTATGATGTGGTGCTTGCCCTCAAGACTTGGTGTTCTAACTCTCCATCCCTCAAGACCGCTGGCAATTTTTTCAACCACTGCCGGCCACGGTGTGATGTAAGGGACCCCGTTGCCGATCCACGCTCCCAATATCCGGCATGTCTGTCCATCCGGCAAGATTTTAATGGACTCCGAGATTTTACCGATGTGGTCTTGGTTGTTGATTCGTCTTTCGCGTAACACCTTTGCTCGATACCGAGCGCTCCCAAAAGGGATAATTACGGTTTTATTTTGATTGAATTTGGCCGTCGAGGCAGCACACCACAGGCTCAGAATTTCCCATAGCGTCTTTAATGAGTCCTCGGATGAAAGGTATATCGAGGTATTGTCCGCAAATAACGACACTACGAGGTCTCGGTTGGTTCCTGGTACTCTGACTCCCTTGAGCTCTGAAGCTCGTATCAAGCAGGCCAGGGGTTCGATAGCCAGATTGAATAATAAACACGACAGTGGATCTCCTTGTCTCACACCGCGGGTGACCATGAATGGTTCACTTGTTTCACCGTTGATGATGACTACTGTTTCTGCGTTGGTATAAAGGTTCTTGATTGTGTTGCAGAATTTCTTGGGAAAGCCCATCTTCTGCAGCACCCGTAGTAAGTAGGAGTGGTTGATCCGGTCGTAGGCCTTCTCCTGGTCGAGGGCCACTATGACCCCATCCTCGTCTGCGGCATCCGCGTAGTTCAAGAGGAATTTTGCAAGTTTAACCTGGTTCTCAATTTTCCGTCCCTTCATGAATCCAGCTTGGTCGGGATGTACCAGTGAAGGAGCCACATTCATCAGCCGTAACGAGTATCCCTTCGTCATCAATTTGTAGTCGCAGTTGAGCAGTGTTACCGGGCGATAGTTGCTGATTAAAGATTTGTCTCCCTTTTTAAAGATTGGGCAGAGCCATCCGGCATTAAATTTACAGGATTCAACCATGCCATGATACTCAATATCCGCATATAGCTTTGTGAGAAGGCCTAGCACATCGAACAAGTTAAGGTTGTTTGCCTTGCCTTGGTGGTATAGTATGTCAAGCAATTTGTAGAGTTCAAAGGGAACACCATCGATTCCAGGAGCCGTTCCGGTGTTTGAGAGCCTTAGTGCCGCCCCGATATCTTCAATTGTCAACTCCTTGTCCAAGTCATTGAATTCGGACTCTGAGAGGTGTGCGTCACACTTTTCAAGCGTGATTTCAGTCGCCATAAGTCTCCCATATTCGTCGGGTAGGTCTCGGGATTGAATGGACTCGTGGCAGTCGCGCGCCATCTTTGCCATTCGTTTTGGTCTAGTTTCGTAGTGCGGCACATCGGAATTTGTTGATTCTTCGGCTTTGAGTTCGAGTATTGATTCCTTGACATGGTAGCCTTTGGAAGAGCTTGTCCATGATTTTGCTCGCACATTTTCCCTCGACATCGTAGCGTGCCTCGGAGACCGCTTTTTTTCGTTCTGAGTCTTCGCGTATCTGCTCTGCAATTTTCTGTTCCAGCGTATAGGCAGCCAACGACCGGTCCTCGGCCGGCATGTCCTGATCGTGTAGCACTATATTCAACTGGGCCTTCCAGGTTCGTATTTTTCGGGTTGACTGACTCATCAGTGATGAAGCGCGAGCAGTGCTTCCCATACATCGTTATATCTAGCTTGAATTTGGCCCACAAGGTTTGGATGTTATTTCCAGGGTCACGTTCCAATTTTTCCAGGCTCTCAAGGTCACTGACCAACTGTGCTGCAAGTGCCTGAACACGAGACATAAATTTCGGAGTTTTCAGTAAATATAACGGCATTGACCATTTGCCGGGTCCGGGTTTCTCATCCCTTCGGCCTGTTAGTTGGGTTATTACCAATCGGTGGTCACTCTTCACAGGACAGTGTTTAATTTCCCAGCCACGGAAGTGTTTGAACTGCTGGCTGTCAACATTGAATCGGTCAAGCCGTGAGTAGGAGTCATATGTCTCCTGAGTCTCTTTATTTGTTCTATGTTGGACACATGTATAGCCTCGTGTATCGGGGAAGGTCGCGCGCCATCCATCTTGCCAATGGAATAAATTCTTCAGTCTCTTAAAACTTTCGGGGACCACCTCAGCAATCCCTGAGTTTCTATCAAGGGGGTCCTCTACAAAACTCCAATCCCCCAATGCAATCATTGGGAATGGGAGAGTTGAGTCTTCAGCCCACATTGTCCAAAGTTCTTTCCATATTCTGTCTCTCTCCTCTGGGCGGTTCGGTGCATAAACATTTAAAATGTTCAATGATTCACCATTATGCCATGGGATTACCATCGTGTATGCCCGTCCGGGTATCAGTTCATGTTCGCGCACATTGTCTGTGTCCAAATTTCTTATTGAGAACGAAAGCGACCCCTGCGGGCGAGCATGGCTTCTCTGGATGGGCCGACTTTGCTCGTTCTCGACGATGGCTTATCTCACCTCCAAGAGGCAAATTGTGACAGGGAGACTGCATCCGGGCGATCCGGTTCACAACTTGGTTCAAGCAATTTGGGTCCATTTTGAGTGAGATACTCAGGGAACAGCTTGAGCGTTGCTCTTCACAGTTAATGACTGTATGTGAAAACATCCCAAACCAAATTCAGTGGACTTCACTGGAAACCAGTGGAGGAGAGATGGGTGGACTCTACTGAACAGAGTATGAAGGCCGTTCAAGTCTGATGGAGATCATCGGAAACCAATATTCAATCTTGCCGGATCGTGGGACCCATCGTTCGACGATGGCGCGTGATATCAACCAGTGTCCAACGGTATCCACTGGTGGCCACCAACGGACTTTCCACCGGCGGGTATATAACTCTGAAGGCATACATTGGAATACACGTACTTTGGCGAAAAGTGAGGCTGGAAATGGCGTAATGCAGGCAAGCAGGATATCTGAAAGTCCGATTCATCGACGGCTGATGTGATTGCGCCATGGGACGACCAACCCTCAACTCGCGCACCGGTGCGGCGCGGCAAATGCATTTCGTTTATGCATGAACCATTTCAAGCCAAGGCCCAAATGCACAAGTCGGTAAATTTTGCTCCAAAAATGTAGCGGATTGCAGTAGGTAATGTGGGTATGCCACTTCCACTTCCTACCTTCTTGTCATGGAGGGAGTGCATGGATAGTCGTCCGCATCAGCGGCGGCGCCTGCAGAGGCAGCAGGCGGAGAGTAGGCGGAGCATACGGGGCGCGGCGGGCACGTGCAAAAAAATGACGGAGGTAAGAGGAAGCGGAAAACCAAAGGAAAACCGAAGGAAAAATGGAAATGAACAGGAGCGAATCACGCTCGCGTGATCGGGCCGATTCGGGTGTCCGGGGTGGGATCAAGTTGCCGGGATCACGATTGGGTGATGGGTTGAAAATTGAAATCGAGCCGGGTGGGATAGGATCAAGATAGAATGCTACTCTGCGCGCACGCCGCACTCTAGAAAGATTACAAAAGAGATAAATGACAATGGCCTTCGTAGCCCAAGCCTCGTACACGTATTCTCCGCCGTTCCGATCTCCGCATGGACAAGTCTCGCTAATCCGTCGAGGTATCAAATGATCAGCGGAGACGCCATTTGATTTCGCCTAATCGGGCATCAGGAATCAAACGCGGCATAAGAATTTCACTGCCTGTGTTCAAATTTACAAGACAAGGCTTTAGCGGAGTTTCACGGGGCCTGACAGTATGTATACAGCATGGTCATGAATTGAAGTTTATGCCACTATTGTGCCTCTGCACCTCCGTCCGAAGCCAAATGGAAATATATTGAGCTTACGTGGTGGACACTGGGATCTCGGCGGTTGATTTTTTTGGCTTGGCAATACTTAGATCAAGAGAGAGCGGTGATCATTTGTGTTCTGTCCATCATGGGGACAGCGCTATGTACAGGGGCTTGTTGAATCCTTAGAAATCTTAATTCGGGATGATTACGAACTGAATTCTGACAGTCTGTTCCGACTCTTGAGATATAAATCTACTGATATCATTCCAACTGCCATGGTGAGTTTGTTTACATCACAGCTGTCGGTCCATTGAGGGGACAGAGTGGACTTTCAGCTCCAGGAAGTCCCTGCCTTGACCATGGCGGACGATTCAAGATTGGGTGAGAGGAGACATCACATCACGTTGTTAGCGGACTTTAATTAGAGAGTCAGGTCGTCGTAAGGGAAACAAAACCCACGAACAATCATCGACCGTGCCATCCTTGGTGCCATCCTGCTGAGAAATTCCCATCAGTCAAAGGGGCTGTAGGGTCTAAACCGATCAACCAGGGTGGCGGGGACAGCGTGGGAAGAGGATGTCCGCGCGTCCGAGCGTCGCAGGGAGGCGTGGGACACTTACATTGTGCGTGGATAGCTCACCTCCACTGCCTGTGTGGAAGTGACCGGCGAGACTCGCCGACGGATCTGCAGAAGATGTATCAAACAGCTGTCAATGTAAATACGCCGCCTGCGGCGATTCGGTATGTGCCTCATCTCTCACGCGTGGGAAAGGGGATCTGTGCTTCCGCCGTGACGCACCGATTCCCAGATCATCGGAACGTTCAAGTGCATATTTTCGGGTTATAGCCCTCCCACAGCAGGAGATGCCCTACTCATCTTTCTGATCCCTCCACGTGCCGTGGGATAAACCACAGATAACCTAGAATACAATTTGACTACTGGGTACTACAGCAGCTGACGCTTTGAGGAGAAGTGATCATTTACTGTAATTGTGACCAGGAGCCTAAACACACATTAATATAATGAAGACTAAATGCAGGTATCATCCACTGATCGACTCCTTCCAACAGAATGATGTCAGAATGATGTTGATAAGGACAATCTTGTATCAAGGGGCAAGCAGCGACCGTCTATCACACTATGGGAAGGTGATTATCTCCCGCAGTATGCGGGAGAACTTGACGGGAAGATGAGTAGCACTGCATATAAATTGGTATCCTAGGCTCTGGATTCACTCTCCATCCCATCCTCAAGATGCCCCGCGCACCCGCCATTAGCGATATCCATCTTAACAGCATAGTAGCTTGCTTGAATGCCGTTCTCCCACTCTTGAATGACCTCCACGATGGTTTCGGAACTCCCTTCCTGCAGGCCATTTCAAACACAACCCTCAACCTACTTTCTGCAGTGCAGGTAATGGAGGATGGTACTTCCCACATACTCCCTCACTGACTTGGCCTTTCAGAATGTGAAAAACAACAAGGACAAGTGTGTCCATCTCATGAAGGACATACATGAAATTCTATTTGCAATTGCCAAGCTTCAGATACAATCCGAGCCTCAGGGGTCCCTTCTGCCTTCAACTCTGGTTCACATTGGAAAGTTCACAAAGTAAGTTTGCCAAATGCTCTCGCCGCTCTAAAACTGAGCATGGATTAGCACTCTGCACAAGATACATGCATTTTTAGAAGCCCAGCAAGAGAAGAGCAGGTTCAAACACTTCCTTCGTCAAAGCGAGATGAGAATACTCCTCAAGGAGTGTCGGGCAGGACTGCAGCAGGCTTCAGAGTTATTTCAGGTATGATTTATATGTCAATGTCCAATTGAGCACATGTGAATTCCTAAAATAGATTGAGACCGGTGCCGCAATCTTGGCAGATGCTCTCAAAATGCAAGAAAAGACAGAGAAGCTACATGAGGAACTCCTCGACTTGATTTCCAACATGACAGAGGGAATTTCAGACAGGACATCCTCTGCATGTCAATGATCTATGTCCATGGGAACAGAGCTAATTATTTAACAATAGATATACCAGAGTTTCACTGGCTCACAAAATAGGTACCAAAGTTCTTTGCAGCTCTGTCATGTGAACTTATCATGTTTGAAAGCTCAATTTCTTTTGGGTTGTTGCCAGCTAAACCGAAGATATTCCATGGGCGGGAATGGGAACTCCAAGAAATCCTTCAAAATTTCAGCAATAAAGAAGTACCCAGAGTAGCAATTCTTGGGACAGGTGGAATCGGCAAAACGAGCCTTGCCAAAGCCGCACTCCATCACCCAGGCATCAGTGCAAACTATGCAGCCAAGTTATTTGTGGCCTGTGATTCAGCTACCACCAGCATTGAACTGGCCGCCTTGGTTGGATCTAATATAGGAATGAAACCTGGCAGGAACCTAACCAAACCTGTTGTTCAACATTTTGCCCGTGGACCACCATGTCTCTTAGTGTTGGATAATCTGGAAACATCATGGGAAACAATTGAGTCACGCGGGGGGGTTGAAGAATTTTTATCCCTCCTTTCTGAGGTGTCACATCTTGCACTGATTGTAAGCATGGCCCCAGAGTAGCTGGCACTTGTGCTAATTGTTCCCAGATCACAATGCGAGGTGCAGAGAGGCCATCCAAGGTCCACTGGACTCACCCATTTTTACCACCATTGAAGCCTCTGGCTGAACATGCAGCTCGGCAGACCTTCATTGACATCACAGATAATGACCATGATAATGAGGAAATCACCCAACTTCTTGAGCTTACAGATAATATGCCATTGGCAGTGAATCTCCTAGCTAATCTGGTGGACTATGAAGGCTGTTCTAGTGTCCTAGACCGGTGGAAGACAGAGAACACATATATGCTGTCCAAAGGCCATGATAAGAGCTCGAACTTGAATGCATCAATTGCCATCTCACTTTCCTGTCCACGGATGACATCTGGAGCTAAAAACTTATTGAGCCTTCTCTCCATCCTTCCAGATGGTCTATCACATGTTGAGCTTCTCCAGAGTGTCCTTCCTGTCCCTGATATCCTCACATGCAAAGCTGTCTTACTTCAAACATCTCTCGCCTACACCGACAGTATGCGCCTGAAGGTCCTTGTCCCTATCCGGGAGTACATGCAGCATATACACCCACCCTTACCATCACTGGTCCAGCCTCTTCGAAAGCACTTTCATTCCCTCCTTGATTTGCATCAAGCCCATTTTGGAATACAGATAAATGGAATGGTTGATCAAATAAATTCCAATCTTCATAACATCCACCACATCCTGCAATCTGGTCTGCATCCAGAAAACCCAGAACTGAGGGAAAACATTTATTGCATCCTCACTTTCAGCTCTTTTAGACGGTTTGCTGCTCATGAGCATTCTGCACTGATGGACCAAATCCCACCCCTGTTGCCTCAGCTGGCTGATCCCAGGCTGGAGATCAATTTCATCATTGAAGTGCTCCTTGCAGCGAGTCATTATCCAATTCCGAATCCGGAACTCCTCATTGACCGAGCTGTACGTCACTTGGAAAATTTAAATGATCCATCTCTTGCGTGTGAGTGTCAGATCTTGATCCCCCCATTATGATGCTGATGACATTTTCCTGGAAGCTAAGTTCTATCGTGTAGCTGGAGGGTATCACCGTGACCGGAAAGATGATACAGCTATAAGCCTGCAATTTTGGGACAAAGCCCTTACGTTGGCGAGGAACTGTGGGAATGTCGAAGAACAGGCTCACATATTAAATGCTCTAGCTCTGACAAAGTATTCCATTGGTGATTATGCAGGGGCCCAAATACATGCTCGGGAAGCAGAAGAGAGGTCACAGATGTGCGGAAATGTATATGCGGAAGCGCGGGCACTAAAAAATCAAGCCCTGTGCTGGTCATATCTGAGCAACAATAAAGCTGCTATTGCATTGTGGCAGAGAGGAAGACAGCTTCTGCAGTTATGTGGCATGAGCGGTGGGAGTCTGGATCACCAGATCATGGCTGCTCAAGCCAATGCTCATTCTCAAAAATCAGAATATGCTGAGGCTCGCAGTGTCTTCACAACAATTGCCAATGACACTTCACCCAATAAAGATCCGTGGCATCATGCTTTGAGTGTTATTAATATTGCTATGATTGATTTGATGACTAGAAAACCGGAGGCCGACGTGCAATGCAATATCGAAAAAGCAACAGAAATATTTACTGCCATGTGTTTGCCTTTAGGCATCGATTACTGCAGAATAGCATTGGCTGATCTGAAGCTCCACAAAAAGAACATTTCTCATGCGAAAGAACTATTCCAGGCCGGTCTGAATTCCCAATGGGGGAAAGATGCTGAACTTGAGGCTTACACCATGGCAAGACTTGCCAATGTGAGCTGCTGGCCCCCTGCTGAAATCAAGTGGTCATCCATGTGGCAAGTGATATATCTGGCTCATTCAAAAAAATCACAGTCAAAGGTCGATCTGTACCAGGCACTTCAATTTCTAGGAGATGGATTCATGTTTCTGGGGGATGAAGACACAGCACATAGTCTTTTTGAAGTAGCCCTCGAGGCATTCACAGAGATGGATATTCATCGCAGTCGAGCGGACTGCATGCTCCGTCTCGGAGATATTGCAAAGCAGAGTGGAGATGTTGTCAAGGCAGTCGGACTCTGGAAAGATGCTCGCCCCTTGTTTGAACGATCATTGCAGGCAAAGGAGGTTGCCAAAATTGATACCAGACTTGCTGCCACTGACACGGATCCTCTGCGGCAGCATGAGAAATCATTGCAATATCCCCATATGCTGGATGCACCGACAACATTGCTGCATGCTGGGATTGATCAATTGAATATTGGAGTGGTGGAGGACAGGGATCCCACCAGCAAACAAACATAGGGTTTCTTCCCTATAGCTTTCAGTCTACAGTACTTCATAGTGCTCTGCTTCATCTACATTTTGTAGTTTAAATCCTCCTAGTATACCACATTGTAGGAGACTGCCTGTATGCCCCTGTATCAATGCTATTTATTTCCCCAGAGAGCAACGTACACACTGAATTGACCGACGGAGTGCTTGAGTTCACTTTGCATCATCAAGAAATGTGTGCATCGCAGGACTGTGCTCCGTGTTCACAGGGTTTTTTTAGTCTGAACGCCGCGGTATCTATATAAGAATCCCATGTCATTTGGGTCTGACCACACAGCTTGAGTGGCTACTACCAGTGGGTCATTTGGCTCAGACAAACTGTTCCGCATGATGTCATTCAACTCCATCAAGTTGGGGGTGCGTCGTGCTGAGACAGTGAGAGGACACGTCTACATACCCGACCTCGCTGTCGACCATGGTAATTTATGGCATAATAGCCTCACCGCGACTGAATCGACCTTGATCCATTCCAGATCAACCTTGTGAGAAATCATGACTCAACCAAAGAAAGAAGTCAAAAAAAACAATAACAGTGAACACCTGGAAGATGGCGAGTAGTCCAGTACAAACCCTTGAAAAAAATGATAGAGAAAATATTAGCTAGTAAATCTTCTCACTCCATTTGTGCCCTTAAGCGCTACCCTCTGACATCTTCCTTGTACGAGGTCGAGCAATTTGAAACCAAGGCCCCAGCAATCTATCGAGCAACTGTAGCTCCCCGAAGTATTCATAATTTGTTTTAAAAACCCGTCGACTTTTAGCGGCCGTTGATGTATACACCGGACGTCCGAATGTCTCCCCTAGAACTCTGTACTGGCCTGAAATCGTCGAGGACAGAGGACGCCATCTCAATACAGCACCAAAACCGCGCGCTGTCGGTTTCGAACCCCTCCGTTGACTGCCGAGCGATGGCATCAAATCTCCCACGGCCCAGGTGCTTCTTTCGTTGCGACCACCACCATCACCTCAAAGATCTTGCTCAAGCAATCCGCCTTGCGTCTTATAATTATGCCTCCACTCATGATTCTCCAACCCAATTGCGAGTGTTCCTCCAAGGCGCCTTGAGGACCCGCAGCCGGCGCCGGGTAGAGTCGAGAGGCAGGAAAGAAAAAGTACATCGGGAGGGGCGGTTCTGGGCGGGTGGAGGAAGAGTCCACGCACAGACGCAGAGGCGCACGCGCGCACGCCGGAGGCTCTGCGGTACGTCTTTCCCTCTCGTCCTTCATTCTTCTCCCTTTCGACTTTCGCTCCATTCTTTGCGTCCATCCCGCACCTTCCTCTTCGTCTTGATTTTCTCATCCATTCTACCTTTCATTCCTTCGCCCGTTATCCATTCGCATCCCGCCTTTCGTCCTTCTCCTTTCGTTCTCCTTCTCCTTTTGTCCCCGCCTTCTACTCATTATGCATTCGCATCCGCGCCCTGTATTCACGGCTACGCCTCCATTGATATAATTCGTACTCGCATCCGCCCATCATCGCGTCCTGCCATCGATGTACATCGGGCACTCGCGCCCGCCTTCCCGCCATGCACTCTTTCGCTTCCCATGGCTTCCCATGGACATTCATCCCCACTTCCTGCCCGCTCTCCATTTCTACCCGCGCCCCATTCCCGCGGCGCGCTAGCCCTTCTTGGGCGATGGTGTTTCCTATTTCCATTGGTCTGCACTCCCCGCGCTACGCCGTACGCTATTGCCCGCCGCCTCTGCGCCCTTCTTCCTCCCCATCGATCGCCCTCTCGCCGCCCCCCTCTTCCTCTCGCGCATCCTTTCGCACTATCCTCCGCGTGTCCATCGTTCCTCGATACTTGCTCGTCTTGTTATAATTATGCAGCTCTTCTCGCGCACGCATCCCTGCATCCCCTCGCACTATCCTCGTGATGTACCTTCTATCCCCCATCTTCTTCTTTCTCCCGTCCCGTTTCCTTGTATCTAATACTAACACCTTCCTTCGAGCAGAACCCCGTCCCCCCGCGCGCCCGAGGCTGTCACGAACACCGCGAGCGCCGCGTAAGGGAGCGCCGCGAGTGTATACGGGACTGCATCGTCTGCGTACGCGTATGGGGCGGATACCTACGGGGCGAGGCGGCGCGCTTCGATGCACGCGCCGCATTACGCGTCGACGTCGCCTTACTCGTATCCGGCTTCCGGAACTCAGTACGCACGAGATGGGCCCGCGGGCTCCCCGTCTCAATGCCCCGCGATGTCATGCGGCCTTGCGCCTCATGCGCTGTGCTGGGCCTACGCTGGGTAGGACGCGGGCTGCGCTCCCGGTGGCATGCCGTATTGCGGGTGTCTGATGGCGTCGCGCGTACGGTGTCCGCCCGCCCTTCCTTGCGGGTCTTTGCGCCGTGTTTTGTCCTTCGTGCTTGTATTAATGTCTGCGCCCTTCCTTGCCTTCCGCCCGCCTCTGCTTCTGCCCGCCTCTGCTTGCGCCCGCCTCTGCTTGCGCCCGCGATGAAGCGCCCGCCCTCCTCTCTTTCTCTCTCCGTCTCGTTTTTTCTTCCCTTCATTACTTGGTTTCCTCTACATCTGCGCTGTCTACTTTTCCTTCTACATCTGCTCCTGCTTCCCTTCCCCATCTCCTCCGTCTACTATAGAATAACGTCCCTCCCCTCAACAGCACCACGCGCCTCCTAAAGCTGTGGGACGCGAGCGCGCTGGGGGGCATCGCGGAGGTGCCGAACCTGCGTGTCCCGGCCTCTGCTCTGCTACACCCGCTTCCTCCGCCCGTTCCGCTTTGGCGCCTCATGCAGCTTCCAATGCTGCTCTATCGCCTTCGGCCACGGTCACTGACTTCGACGCGCGACGAGAAACCCGCCGCCGCGCAGGAAGAGGCAGAGGCACAAGAGGAGGAGTTGGGGATGCACGGCCCGATTGTGGGCGCGGCGGTCCTCCCGCTTGCGCCACGGGAGGGGAGGGGGTGCGGGAGAAGGAGGGGCTCGAGGAGCTCTAGACAGAGGTCTTGTGAGTCTTTTTCCTCCGTCTCGCTCTTAGCGCGGAGTTTTTGTTCTCCTGTTTCGTTTCGTCTCGCTTTTCTTCCATGCCCGGTTGGCGTGCGTGGGGCGGCGTGGGGTGGTCGGAGGCCCGTATGCGGATGCCGTTTGGGGATGAAGGCGCGGGAGGAGGAGGTGTCGACGATGCGCTCATGCTCGAGCTTGAGCTTGCGGTGGTTATGGAGCGCGACCGCGGAGAGTGGGGCGGAGGGGGACGCGCTCACACGCTATGCGGCGACGAGCGCCTCTGCAGCGGGCTTCGTGTGCAACGGGCGTCGTGTCAAAGTGCTCACAGAGCTATACGCGCCCGGGGAGCGCGACTGTAGGTTGAGGCGTTCGTGTGGGTGTCGCCGATGTGCGTGTGAGGATGCACGGAGGACGACTGGGGCTCAGGTACGAGCTGCACAGCAATTAGTGCTGTATCGAGCATCCCGTGTTGGCGATGTGGATGTGGAGGATCCGCAAACGATCCTGGAGAACAGTCGCCGTGTGCGGTGGTCGAGGGCGTCATTGGCGCGAGGGACGGGTGCTTCGTGGCGCGAGAGACTGCTTCGTGGCGCTCGCGACGCGGCGCCGGACGATGCATGTGTTTGCGGTGAACCCGTATGGCGGGCGCGCGCGGACGTGCGAAGCCATCTGAGCGCGCGGGTGCGGGACGCAGAGAGCGTGACTGGAGGGGAGGACGCGCCGAAGGAGGTGCACGCACTCGTAAGGATGCACCTGCCCGCGGCTGCAGGGCGAGGACGCCGTGTCGCCCGCCTTCGCGTTCGTGATCCCCGCCGCGAGCACGCCCGCGCATCCGTTGCACTCGCCCGTGAGCCCCGCGTTGTCGTCGCTGTCGACCATGGGGGCAGAGCGGCGTGCAGGATGTGCCGGTGTTCCACCCCACGTGCTGAGCCTGCGGCGCGCGACGGTTGCGCACGGCGCGGGTCTGCCGAACACGAGTTTGGCCGTCGGGTTGGGCGCAGCAGGAAGAGGAGAGCCTGAGTTGCGCGTGGCCTGAATTTGCGGGCAACGCAAAGAGGGAATGCGGGTGGGAACGGAACGAAAGAAAGAAACTAAATCAGCTATACCAAATCTCAATGTAATTTTTACCTGTACACTTGTAGACGGATGGACGGGGCAGGGATGTAGTCAGTATCACGCGGTGTACTATTTCGCCACGATCAATGGGTAACGCGAACGATTGGAGGGGAACTTTTGAATTGGCGCAAGTACCTATTAAATGAACGAGCGCACATTCAGATACTGTAGTTCAACGCATTTTCTAGTTAACTTTAAGGAATCGCTGACTGAACTCGTGTCCAGGGGAAGTACACAGCGAATATCGATTTGCGATAAAAACCAGGGACGGCTAATCGCTCTCCAACTCGGAATTCGAGGAGTAGAGACTCCAGCAATTCAGAAATGTACTACGGATCGAAATTTGATGATGCGTTAGATGCAGTAAAGAACAAAGAAGAAGGTATTAAGATAAAGAGATCCCGGAGCTCTGGCTGCACACATCGAAAAACGGATGAGTAATCTAGGCAGGCAGCACATAAACTTCTTACGGAGTGTACATGTCTTGGCGGAGTTCAAGTTGGCAATCCATAACCTCGGCTATAACCCACTTTAGACACAATTCTTTGAACTAGAAATGATACGGTACCGGTGTGGAAGCACGACCTGCCTCGCACGTCGCCTTCGATTCCCGAACCAGCTAGGCCGTCCGACCAAATATTCCATCACGGCGCACCAGAATTTTGTTTTCTCCTTCCGCTCATTCCTCATCCCTCGTTTCATCAGTACTCATACTATCCTCACCTTTGTTCTCTCAGATTTTTTTTCCAGTTCCTTGACCGCAAGTTCACGCATTTTGATTACACTGTTTCTTTCGCACTACGTACCGCCAACGCGAAGAGTCGAACCAAGTCCTCGGGCATCTCGGACTACGCCGGGGATCGATTTGAAGTGGATTGGGCACCTATCTTCAGTGCTGAGCGGGGCAGCATTTATCTCCCTATGCGTATTTGCGTACCTCCCGGATGACTCGTTGGGCAAAGGTTTGATTTTAGCTGAGGCTTTCTAACGGACTCTCTTACATACATCGGTTTATATCTATTTGCACTGGACCGACATTACGTGACTTTTCCCTTTGTCTTTTGACCACCACCTCAATCCACACGATTCTGAGCAACTCCGTGCGAATCCACCCCTGTTTGATCACTCTGAGCTAAGTTTTCTATTTCATTCTCCTTACTTTTCAATCTACAGCTGCCTTGATTATTTCCCAGCCGGCATTCACATTCTGCACGACTCGGCTGTCACCAGCACGACCTGGACACTTCTTGGTCCCCGTGAGGACCACTTATTCCTTATTCACCGGCAGCACGGAAATGAATCTAGTGTTCGCGGAAACTGAGCCCGGAAATGGCGGACTGTATACAGACAGCATATACTGCATATTTGAAGGTGCGATTCATAGACGGCTGATGCGATTACGCCATGAGACAACCAACCCCCCAAGTTGCGCACGATGATCGCGGCGAATGCATCTCGTTTATGCATGAACGAATTCACAGTTGGCGAGGAACGAAGGGTCGTTGAAGAGCGTGGTGAGGACGAAGTACCCTAGACATTGAACAAGCCTTCGTCGATCACCGTCTCCACTTGGACCGGGCCGGGACTTTGAGGCTCTACTCTGAACTTGAGCACTTACTGAGAGACGGAAGGCACGTAGAAAGCCTTCGTGGATCGCGGTACTTGCCCCGTTTCTGTAACTAGGCCTTTGTGGCTCGTGGGGATGCCTTCGACTCTCTGGCCCAGCAACTGAGATTTGATGGAGGAGGCGGAGTTTCGATTCCTCCCGAAGACGTGAGGAGTTATTGTGTATTTTGAAACAGTAAGATCGAAAACCCCGTCTCTGTACCCAATAAAGTTTGCTTATCCGTGAAATGGAGGTTCGATTACCCCCGAAGGTATGTGTTCAGCTCTACCACTCCTTTTTTTTCTTCTTTCCAAGCAATACTTTCAGGGAAACCCAACCAGGAACAAAATGATTCGTCCTGAAAGCAGTTTGAAGGTTGGCACAACCTTGTACCAGAACATTGAGGTCTACGTCCAGACTCCGAGGGCACTGAGCACGACATGAAAGCCGGTTTTAAATGCCTTTGTAGATTATAGCAATCCCCCTGTCTGCATAAACAGGCCTGGACTCATGAAGCAAGGAAGTGGAGGCTCAATGCCTCCCAAGGGAATACCGCGGTGTATCTGTATTTTTTTATTCCTGCAGGCAGCTCGGCAGCCATACGTGGAAGCAATTAAATCACAAATGAAAACAATCAACCATCCGGTTCAATGGGGAATATCTGAGCAAAGTGCATCAATATGTCCACCCACCAGATATGCGCTCAAAAATGTCAAATGTTAAATTCAAAATTGACCAAACAGAAGTACGATGAAGCCTGCATACATACAACTTATCCTCTTGATACACCCAGGGGCCAAATTAAACCCCAACGTGTATGAATGGCACCCAGCGTGAGAATGACTTCGCTCCTCCAGCACGGTCCGAGTCCCGCAGTTTCTGCACGGCAAGATGAAGCGCTTCCGCCGCCCTCGTGGAGTCCAGTGGAGATGTTTTGAACAGGTGGGTATAAACATCACTTGTGATTCGTGGCCCATCATCGTCCATCATGGACCACATTGTTTCAATGACCCCACGATATCCCGCTAACAACATGCCTGCTGTGAGATGAACTGCCTCATCTTCAAGATGTTTGGATCCAGTGGCAGTTTGGCATGCAGATAGAAATGCTAGATCAGCATGTGGGAGCTGTAGCTGGATAATGTCTGAGAGTGCCAACTTCGAATCTCCAGCGAGGAGCAGGGCACTGTTGGTTGGATTAAAAATATCTTGTATGCCGTGACAGGCAAAGTGCGCCCAATGAGATGTCCTCATGCCATTCTGAACATTTTCCACAGATGCCATGTCCTGCTCCAACCGCAGAACTGGGATTACTCCTTGCGCAAGGTGTTCAATAGAGGAAATTTCCTTCATGGTTCCAGGAATAAGGTTCTGTCCAAATGCAGATGGTTGGCTGACCGCAAGAAGTTGGAGTCCATGGTGTGACTCCTGTTTGGTACATAAGCATTTGATCAAAGCAGACAGTGATGGTGTGTAGGATGAAATGAGAAAGTCTGATAGCTTTGTGCCAAAGGCTGCCTCTTGGCCATAGAGGCCTGCTGCATGGATGGGGAGAAAGGCGAGTGGCCCAGTGGGACACCACCATATACGTCCTAGATCCTGGGACAAGGGATTCTATATTAAAGATGAGAACCAGAACTACCTCACCTCATTGATGAAGCTTACTGTAAGAGTGAGTTGATTGAGGACAGGCTTGACAATCTTCATCCAGAGCACAGAGAGAATCCATGAAAACTCCTCATCTGGGAGCAAACCACCCTCACGGAAACCATCCAACCTCTCACTGCGGGCAGCTCCTCTCACCAGAGATCCCAGGGCTTCAGTCAAATGCTGCACCTGATCCAGTGTGAAATCAGGGAGTGGGACATGCATAACTTCATCCTCAAGGCCAGGCATCAAGATTAGAGCATCACAATGGAATCTGCTGGTGTTCAACAGGACAACAGGGCCAATATTTGCAGCATGGGAAAGCTCAGAAATGAGCTTAGGCAATAGGAACCGCTCGAACCCAGCCAACCCTCGAATCTGCTGGAGAAGACTGTCTCTTCGATCAGCAAGATCATGATATTGCCGTACAGTGGCCTCAAATGATTGTGATAGGCTGACACCTGCTGGGTCTGTCCCATTCCTTGTGCTGGATGTTTCCAACAGGTTCGAAATGGACACAAGTTCAGCTGCAAGCTTGGGATGGAGCATCTGCAGGTCATCTCCTGGAGTACGCAGGCTGAGGAACTGACCCCAGATAACTGAACGACCTTGTTCAAGCCACTCCACTGCTTTGCTGTATTCATGGGCATCAATTGCTGCTGAGGCAGCGTCCCTCACAAGCTGGCCTGCCTTCAAAAGCTGGTGATGTCGGTCACTGATGGACAGACCAAGCCAAGCCACTTGGGGGACAAGCTCAACAGCTGTTGTGTATGCATGTAGGAGGGATGGGTGCTTGTAACTGTGGGCATAATGTGCCCACAACTGGGAAGCTTGAAATCTTGTCTTAGCTGAACCAGTTGGGGAGGAGGCAGCACGGCTGTATTGAATCAGCATATGTCGGAAAAACCCGCGGGAGCCGATAAGATTTGATAAGGCCTGATCAGGCCGTAAGGTAAGCCGAGATGATCCTATCCTTATAAGATGAAAGAATTGTGTAAGGTCGGGTGGTGTTATCAGGTTGGGCGGGTTACAAGGCCAGATAAGGTGAGGGGTTATTAGAAGGCAAAATTGTATTCAAGTTCTTCCTTACTGCTTTAGTACCCTTGCTTAGTACACTGACTGTTTTTATTATTACATATAATCGTATTAAACTTGTTTCTAAGGAGGGTCGAACCAGCGACCTTAAGGTAACAGAAATTTTTCTAAACTAAAGTAACATAACCACTATACTATTGAGTGCTTTATATAAAGGTTTCTGAGCTCAATATGATCAATAGCCTGGGGTTTCCACTGCACTTAAGTTATGATAAAATAAAATACAGGCCTCTCTCTTGCTCCTGCTCCTCAGAACCCTCTAAGCACGGCACATGCATATGCTCCCGCAGACACATTAACGTTCTCTAATCGGCTGACTCTACAAAAAATAGACAATGTAATGACAACGCCCATGCTGTCTGTGGGTGTGCCCCTATTAAGTATTCTTCACCATGTCAACCCACGCGCGATATCGACCGCGAGCTAAGCGCGGGGCACTACAAGTCATCATATAGTATGGTCGTCCAGAAACCTCACACACCGTGCAACTTGCATAGCAACACGCGCGGTGATCCACACACGCTGGTAATCTTGATCACACCAACCTGCGCGGAGATGTGCGCGTACACGGGCCTCCGTCGCCTGCGATGCGCGGAGAATACAGGGCGTTAATCTTCAGCGGCGTCCAATTCACCTAGCGGAACCACGAGTGTTCAAAGACGTCTGCGGCACCGCACCACATGTTACCGAAGCGTTTCGACGGGCCACCCTCCATGAGCTTCATGATGAGGTCCTGTGTTTGGTGGGAAAATGCCGCAGGAGGGAACGCGAGCTTGGACGGGCCGCCTGGATGTGGTCGTACAGAATGAGATGATTCTGCTCGGTCTGGCAGTATGGTAAGGGCCCGAAGTGCATTCGTAGATGAGTATCCCCACTGCATACCAGTCCACAGATTTGTTGTAGGTTTCTGGCTGATGTGGCGCACCGTCCTGTATGAACTTCGTGGAGATATTCACCGTCGGCAGGTATTTTAACTCGCCAACGGGCATGGCCTCGTCCCTTGCACCGCCGAGCTGACGGCGAACATCCCTTTTTACGAAAGGGAGCACCCCGGTCTCGTCCTCCACGAGAATCTATTCTTTCGAGCACGAACACAATGAATACCAACCCGGGCACCACGGCAACCCACAGATGCGGGCGCGTTCGTCACAAACGGCACCCAGAACTTGGTCCCCGCAAATGGGTACGCAGGTAGGCTCACGCAACGTATGGCCATTTGTGCAAACATCGCGGGTCGTTGCAGCACCAGTAACCATGCAGCAACGGGCACGGAAAAAAGGAGTGCTTGACTGTGACAGACTCGGTGGCGGGCACAGTGGCGCGTGAAATAGCTTGCGAAGATGGTGGTGTTGCCGGGTGACGACGAGGCTGAGTACGTTCTATACGATAGGGATGGCGCACGAAGTCACGGTGAGGTCCGCGAGGAGTGTACCGTGGCGGCGTTGAGGTACCTGAACGATACAGCGAGGGGGGGCACTCCTTGCATCCAAGTAGGCTTTGGGCATCTTGAGCTCGTCGAGCGGGCCCTCCAGCATGCAGTCCGCAGATATGTTGTTGCACGCGATCGATCATCACGTCCAGGACATTTCGGACAGCGCACAGGCCGGCCTCAGCAGCGTTAGGCTCGAGATTCCCTGCGCGCGTGCCAGTCCCATGTTTCACACCATGAGCAGCGCGCATCGCCACGAGTAGTAGCATGTTACTGAATGCGAGTATGCCCGCCGTCATCGGCGCCGCATGCACCCCGCAACTAATAGATAAATCAGCACGCTACTTGCGGGCGGACGACAAAGGATACCTAAGCCTTAAAACAACGTCCCACGAGAGCTATACCCGCGAGAGCGTGTACTCGAGCGCGACGATCGCCGCTGTAATCCCTCCACCTCTAATTCGCTCCCAGATAACCCCCACACGTTAGCCACTTCATACTTATCGATACATCCTCTTACACCCCTCTGCCACATGCCGAGGTACTGCCCACCCTGCTCCAAAAGCACGAACACCGCTTGCGCGAGCACGCCTGAGAGCGCGCGAGAGCTTCTCCGCGATACCCGCTGTCTTGTAGTTGGGCTGTGCGTGCGTCAGCGCCGGGCAGCTATTCGACGTACCTCGCACGCAGCTCTTCGAGAGCACCCCCTTTCTTCGCACTCAGCTCCACCACAACTGCTGCACCCCTCTATCCCCTCCGCCACGATCTGACACAGTCCTCGAAGAGGACCACACAGTTTGGCCCCGGCGCGTCCAATTTGTTCAGGAGCGCCACGCGCGGCATGCCTGCCCCTCCACCTCGGTCGTGGAGAGGCTGGTGTGGTCGCTTGCAAGCCGCGAGTCTAGCTTCTTGAGCGAGATCTAATCGCAGGAGAGATGTTGATGACAGCGATGGCAGCGCAAGCGACTGCGAGACACCGTTAGCAGGGATACCGGGGAGAGTGGATGTTACACACCCAGAAGCTATGACCACCCACTACTTGCTGCCACTTAAATATGAGCGTACACGTGCAGCCGCACACGCAGCGCGAGGCGCGAATTCGCAGCCCGCGGAACGTATGCGGCTTCCTGTATAGCCCTGCGTATGACCCGTGAGTTGAGCTTGACGACGATCAAGGATGCATGGCGAGCCTATGAGTGCCGTGAGTCGGCACATAGAGCGAATGCTACAGCTTTCTGCAAGATTTGGGGATGGAAATTTTGACGAAAGTCGGTGCACGCACCAAAGACGAGCGAGGCGTTGCCGAAGAGAAAGCCCTCAGAAAGTAGCCAGTTGGTGCTCAGGAAGGTCGCTTGAGTTGTGTATTAGCGGAAGGAACCGGCGCTACAACGCAATGAGACGGGCGGAGAGAGAGCTTTCGAGGGCGGATTATCATGCCATGATCTGCCAGCGGGCAACCGGATAACTGCCGGATAAGGTCGCCGGCTGCCTTTTCAGGCCCAGATCATGACCTGATCAGGCCGGCGTCTTATAAGGCTAATTTTATTTTTCCGACATATTCTCACAATCACGAGGGTCCTTAAGCAGGTAGAAGCGGACATGCAGATGATTTCCAAAATTAATCAAGATATTCAGCTGCTCTGGATGGCCATCTGGAATGAGCTTGACTGCAGCCTCGACTGTGGACACTGACTCATTGAGGCCAGTGAGGTCGCCAAGCTGAAAGCATCTGAGCAGAGATTTTCCAATATTGTTCAGGTATAAAGGCTTGTTTGGGTGGTCCTCTGGAGTGAGGCTGACTGCATCCTTGAATGTGGACATGGACTCATTGAGATCTGTGAGGGCACCAAGCTGATCAAAGCGAGTGAGCAGTGAACTTCCAAGATTGCTCAGCCGCATAGGCTTGTCTGGGTGACCATCTGGAGTGAGCCTGACAGCATCTGTGAATGTGGACACTGACTCATTGAGATCAGTGAGCTTGTCAAGCCGTTCAAAACATCTGACCAGAGAACCTCCAAGATTGCTCAGGCATAAAGGCTTGTCTGGGTGGTCCTCTGGAGTGAGGCTGACTGCATCCTTGAATGTGGACATGGACTCATTGAGATCAGCGAGGTCGCCAAGCTGATCAAAGCGAGTGAGCAGTGGATTTCCACGACCATTCAGCCGCATAGGCTTGTCTGGGTGGCCATCTGGAGTGAGCCTGACAGCATCTGTGAATATGGAAACTGACGTATTGAGATCAGTGAGCTCTCCAAGCCGCTGAAAGCGTCTATACAAGGAATTGCCAAGATTGCTCAACTGTCCAGGCCTGCCTGGGTGGCCCTCTGGAGTGAGGCTGACAGCAGCCTCAAAGGTAGACACCGACTCATTGAGATCAGTGAGCTCTCCAAGCCACTTAAAGCGTCTGAGGAGGGAAATGCCAAGATTTGTCAGCCACATATGCTTGTCTGGGTGCCCCTCTGGAGTGAGGTTGACTGCAGCCTGCACTACAGACACTGACTCATTGAGATCAGTGAGGTTCCCAAGCTGCTCAAAGCGCCTGCGCAAGGAGATGCTAAGATTTGCCAGCAATGAAGGCATCTCTGGATGGCCCTCTGGAGTGAGGCTGACTGCATCCTTGAATGTGGACATGGACTCATTGAGATCAGCGAGGTCACCAAGCTGATCAAAGCGAGTGAGCAGTGAACTTCCAAGATTGCTCAGCCGCATAGGCTTGTCTGGGTGGCCATCTGGAGTGAGCCTGACAGCATCTGTGAATATGGAAACTGACGTATTGAGATCAGTGAGCTCTCCAAGCCGCTGAAAGCGTCTATACAAGGAATTGCCAAGATTGCTCAACTGTCCAGGCCTGCCTGGGTGGCCCTCTGGAGTGAGGCTGACAGCAGCCTCAAAGGTAGACACCGACTCATTGAGATCAGTGAGCTCTCCAAGCCACTTAAAGCGTCTGAGGAGGGAAATGCCAAGATTTGTCAGCCACATATGCTTGTCTGGGTGCCCCTCTGGAGTGAGGTTGACTGCAGCCTGCACTACAGACACTGACTCATTGAGATCAGTGAGGTTCCCAAGCTGCTCAAAGCGCCTGCGCAAGGAGATGCTAAGATTTGCCAGCAATGAAGGCATCTCTGGATGGCCCTCTGGAGTGAGGCTGACTGCATCCTTGAATGTGGACATGGACTCATTGAGATCAGCGAGGTCACCAAGCTGATCAAAGCGAGTGAGCAGTGAACTTCCAAGATTGCTCAGCCGCATAGGCTTGTCTGGGTGGCCATCTGGAGTGAGCCTGACAGCATCTGTGAATATGGAAACTGACTTATTGAGATCAGTGAGCTCTCCAAGCCGCTGAAAGCGTCTATACAAGGAATTGCCAAGATTGCTCAACTGTCCAGGCCTGTCTGGGTGGCCCTCTGGAGTGAGGCTGACAGCAGCCTCAAAGGTAGACACCGACTCATTGAGATCAGTGAGCTCTCCAAGCCGCTTAAAGCGTCTGAGGAGGGAAATGCCAAGATTTGTCAGCTGCATATGCTTGTCTGGGTGCCCCTCTGGAGTGAGGTTGACTGCAGCCTGCACAATGGACATGGACTCGTTGAGATCAGCGAGGTCGCCAAGCCGATCAAAGTGAGTGAGCAGTGAACTTCCAAGAGTATTCAGACATGAAGGCATGTGTGGGTGGCCCTCTGGAATGAGCCCAACTGCAACCTTGGATAAGGACACTGACTCATTGAGATCAGTGAGGTCACCAAGCTGCTGGAAGCGTCTGCACAAGGAATTGCCAAGATTGTCCAACTGTGCAGGCTTGTCTGGGTGGCCCTCTGGAGTGAGGCTGATTGCATCCTTGCATGTGGACACTGACTCATTGAGATCCATGAGGTCACCAAGCCGCTCAAAGCGCTTGACCAGTGAATTGCCAAAATTCTTCAGTTGCATAGGCCTGTCTGGGTGGCCCTCTGGAGTGAGGGTGAGAGCAGCCTCAAAGCTGGACACCGACTCATTGAGATCAGTCAGCTCTCCAAGCCGCTCAAAGCGTCTGAGTAGGGAATTGCCAAGATTGGTCAGCATTGTAGGCATGCGTGGGTGGCCCTCTGGAGTGAGCCTGACAGCAGCCTCAAAGCTGGACACAGACACATTGAGATCGGTGAGGTTGCCAAACTGCTCGAAGCACATGTCCAGGGAATTGCCAAGATTGTTCAGCAATGAAGGCTTGTCCGGGTGGCCCTCTGGACTCAGGCTGACAGCAGCCTGGAGCTTGGACAAGGACTCATTGAGATCAGTGAGGTTTCCAAGCCGCTCAAAGCGCTTGACCAGTGAATTGCCAAGATTGTTCAGCTGCATATACCTGTCTGGGTGGCCCTCTGGAGTGAGGGTGAGAGCAGCTTCAAAGCTGGACACTGACTCATTGAGATCGGTCAGCTCTCCAAGCCGCTCAAAGCTTCTGAGCAGGGAATTGCCAAGATTTGTCAGCTGCATAGCCTTGTCTGGGTGGCCCTCTGGAGTGAGGCTGACAGCAGACTTGAATGTTGACATGGACCTATTGAGATCAGTGAGGTCTCCAAGCCGCTCAAAGCGCATGGCCAGGGAATTGCCAAGATTGTTCAGCCATGAAGGCTTGTCTGGGTGGCCCTCTGGAGTCAGGCTGACAGCAGCCTGGAACTTGGACACTGACTCATTGAGATCAGTAAGCTCTCCAAGCTGCCCAAAGCGTTTGCACAGGGAAATTCCAAGATTGCTGAGGCATGAAGGTTTGTCCAGGTGGCCTTCTGGAGTCATCCTGACAGCCATTGCACATATGTCTCTCCCCTGGTTGATATCCACCACATTGCCGAGCTGTTCAAAGCGGCGACAAAGAGTACCACCCAAGTTTGACAAATACAGGGCAGACATAGGATCATCCCGCACTGCATCAGTGTAGGCACAGACTGCCTGGTTAAGGTGGTCCATAGTGCCAACTGTGGTGTAACACTCTAGACAAATGGCCCCGAGTATGTTCATCCATTTAGCACGGGTTTCATTCTTTGGGGAGAGCAGAAGAAGCCTCTCATGCATCGTCACTAGCTCCAACAGATCCACGGGATGCTGGATCTTCATGGCTCGTAGATCAACAGCGATTCCGTGAGGCTTGACCGAGGTAACTATGGCATTTCAGAAAATAGTTCATTAGGCTATAAGTAATAATATCTCACTTCGATTTTCAGTCACATCAAAACCAGATAGTGGCGTGGAGGAACGATCGGAAGCAGACACACCTGCCCTGAGCTCGAGCAGTGGGCCATCGGGATTTACTTTATTGAGCACGATTTCGAAAGCTACATTGTGATTCTCAGTGATCGGGCCCACACAAAAGGGGCATCCCACGTACGGTGATTTGCTTGTACCACTCCAAGGACATCCCCTATCCCAATCTCGATAGAACCAAGAAGTCTTGTGCCCGTGGTTTTACTGTGGCGCAAGATGGCTACCAAGACAGGCGTGTGTAGGAAGCTATACAGCGAATCAGTGTTGTGTCAGCTGTCCACTGGTAGAAAACCAGGAAAACCATCGAGAACTGACATCTTGCATCCGAAATCGAGTTTCCAGCTGCTTTCAGCGGCCTCCGACTTCAACGGAACAGTTTGCAGGAAAATATAGTCATTGATGATAAGTTGGGCGGACATTTGCATATCGGCCGGAAGATCATTGTGAGGATTGATCAGGGACCTGATTCGAATACCTGTGTGAGAGGATTGAGTGCTGGGCACAAAGGTAATGAGAGGATAATTACTGTGAAGGTGGATGCTAGTTGAGATGGTATGGATAAGCAGTTGCTCTCTGTGCCATCCGAGACACTTACATTTTCGACATGGCTTTGGCGGTTTGGGACGGGGGTGAGGTTCGGGATTCTATCTTAAATAACAGCCGTCCACGTAGTATCGGTGTGGTCATTCTTCCGGATCTCTATCTCGTCCAATAATAAGTCATCTACAACGTGAATACCAGCTGTCCGAGAACCCAGTGCTTCGCTTGACACCTCTCTGACGCTGACGGAAGATGTTTGGAAACCATGGCCACATGATGTTATTAACCACGTCGTGAGCCAGCGATCTGTCCTCACCCAGCTCTTCAACGCATGCACACTTGCTGGTTGCCATCCTGGGTCCCCGAAGCAGCAGAATCGCACGTCGGCAAAGTATTAACAGCTCCTGGGAACAGCGCGGAGATAACGGGGAAGTCAGAACAGCTGCCATGGTTCTCGAAGCCTGAGCGACGCTGTCAGAATTGGGCGTTGAATCTCAGGCGGCAATCAGATGCCGCATGCCGGCTCAGCGGAATTAAGGTAAATGAGAACGAGCCTTGGCGCCGACAAAGCGCTCAGCCGGACGAGTTACGCAACGCCGCGGCGTGGGCCGGAGTGCGAGGACAATACGCGCTGATAGTCGGGGGCGACAACGGGGTGATGAGGCACGAGGGGAGGAGAATCAAGACAACCGGAGTGGGGTGCCGCGCGATCGGAAATAAGGCAAGGGTGCATACAGGCATGAGGGACGAGCCGACAATCAAGAGCGCGCGGTGACTCGCGGCCACAGAAAAGGGTGCAGGCAACAGCGCGGATGAAGACACGAACGAAAGGGCAAGGAAGCGCTATAAACCTCACCGTGATACAGGTCCCGGCACGTGTGAAAAAGGGATGATGAATCTGGCGAGGCCGCGAAAGCGGAATTCCGCAAAATCTGTCGGAGTGTACATCTGTCTCACACAATTTGCAGAACTAGAAATCGATGAAGCACCTTTAAAATGAAGTTAGTGTGCGTCGAAAGTGAGCATGGAGAGGCGGACATCGGGATGCGCGTTAGCTATGCACGTAAGCAGGATGTAACACAAACACCACATTTGAGGGTCCGTTTCATCAACGGCAGAGCCGATTGCACCAAGAGATAACCGGTAACCCCTATATAAGTCGCGCACGATGATCTTCGCGAGTGGATCTCGTTGAAGTACGAACCAATTCCAGACAAAGCGCGCAAGTCGGAGAATATTCGCTCCAGCAAATACGGGAGCTTTTCGTAGTACCTCTGCGCGAGTGCGACTCAGATTAGACTAGTACCAAGTCAGTCAAGGGTCCGATTAAGCGGGATGTAGATCCGAAGCGAGCCAAGTCAATCGAGGAACCAAGATGTAGCAAGGAGGAGGGAAAGAGAGTGGGAGAACAGAATGTGTGAGCGAGATGAGTGAGATTGGGCGTCGTTGTGGTAGACAGAGACAAGGTGCGCTGATCGGGACCGAAAACTTGATCCGGTGCACGTTAATTTATTTGATCCCGACCACCATTGGACCACCATGTCAAATTTTCAAAGCGCAATCCGCTCGCACACATCTACTGGAACCCAAGGCACCGTCTGGGGAGGGGCAGTGTGAAGGACGTTCATTGTCGTCCCGTCGCAGTCAAGACTGCTGCACCCGCCAACGCCCGCGAGACCGCCGATGATGACCCCCTCCCGGGGGCGGATACCTGGGCGGCTGCCCCACCATCGCGAGCTACGCCTCGCTGGCACTTGCCTTCGCGACCGGAAGTCTCGAGTCGTTACCTGCTTTTGGTCCGCGCATCGCCAATCAAATTGGCGAGGGCTTAAGATCGTCTGCGCGCCTCGCCGCGCTAGCTTTCGTCTTGCACGGCCCCCTCCTCTTGGGTAGTGCCGCGGTGCTCTTCGCGTCGAGCAAGGTCGAGCAAGCAGCCCTACTCTGGAATTCCGCGAGCAAGTTGCTCGCCGGACCGCGAACGCCGCCGCCAGCGACGTCCTCGTCCGCATTGCCCCTTTCGGACTGGGTCCACCGCTTCGCTGCGACGCCTCAAGGTTATTCCGCGGCGTCTTCACCCTCGGACTCGGCGTTGCAGGCATGAACGCAGCTGCACCTGTGGCTAGTGAAGCTTCTCACTCCATTTGTGGCCTAAAGTGCCCTCTTACATCTTTGGCCTTGGTCGACGTTGTACAAGGTCAAACAACTTTGAAACAAGGTCCCAAATCTGTCAAACGTTTGATGCAGTGCCACTGTGCACTGGGGCTCCTCGAAATAATCTGTTTCAAAAACTCGTCGACTTTTAGCGGCCGCTGATGTATCCACCGGAGGTCCGACTCTCTCCCCTGGACCTCTGTGCTGGCCTAAACGTCGAAGAGAGAGAAAATCATCTCAATACGGCACCAAAACAGAGCGCTGGTTTCGAACCTCCGCTGATTGCCGGGCGACGGTGGGAATTCGAACAAATGAGAACTTCGCATCAAATATCCCACGGCCCAAGTGCTTCTTTCTTTCCGACCACCATCACCTTGAAACTTGCTCGAGGGATCGGTGTTGCGTCTTGTGCCTCCAATCATGGCTCTCCAGCCCCATCCCAAGTGCTCCTCCAAGGCACCTTCTCCGCCGGGATCATCGCCTAAAATAACTCGTGCACAGCATCGCGAATCTTTATACAATTTTCATTGACATTCACTGGTGCGGCGAGGACTACCTGGAGTACCACAAATCCTCGCTAACATGAAACGCTCCTCTCCTTACGCACATATAAAAGCTCGTACTGGGCTCAATGCTTCAATCTGTTCGTCGATCGCTTCGTTATCTAGTCTAGGGTCAGCATGATCATCTCTACTCTCTTTGCCGTCGTTTCTACGCTTTCGGGAACATACGCAGCAATTGTAAGTGGATGGAGCTCTTCATTGTCAACTTGTCTTCACCTGTGATACCAGGGCCCTGTTGCTGATCTTCAAATCGTCAACAAAGTGGTCTCCCCAGATGGTTATTCCCGCTCGTGCGTCTTCCCTTGTATTTGCACAACCTCCCTTCATCCGTCAATTCAGGGTTGTTCTTGTGAATGGCGCTCTCCCCGGCCCTCTCATAGTCGGGAACAAGGTATACGACTCCATCCCAAACTGCTTCCGGAACGCATCCAACAATTACAGGGCGACAACTTCAGACTCAATGTCCATGACCAGTTGACGGATACCACCATGATGACGGATACCAGCGTCGTGCGTGCCTTCTGCTCTCCAATGTAAAGCTTAAAAAAAATTCTAACTGCACGAATGTAACAGCATTGGCATGGGCTGTTCCAGAAGGGTACAAACTGGGCAGACGGCCCCTCTTTCGTTAACCGTGGGTCTTAACGCTTGTTCCTCCGAAATATGTCGTGACGCACTCAACAGAGTGCCCCATAACTCCGAACCACTCTTTCGTGTACAACTTTGACGTCCCGTCAGTACCTGTCCGTCAACGAATAATGCGTTACTGACGACTTTCGCAGGGATCAAGCCGGGACCTTCTGGTATCACAGCCATCTTTGTCAGTTCTTTCCTGGCACCCCTCTCCTCAAATGCTAAAAGTTTTGCAGCCACTCAGTACTGCGACGGACTTCGTGGCCCGCTAGTCGGTGAGTATTTCGATGTCGTATACAGCCTTTTTGTTGTTAGAAAATCTAACGCGGTAACAGTCTACGACCCAACGGACCCCCATCAGCACCTTTATGGTGCGTTGGTTCCCTTTCTCGACAAGCGCGGATGCTAATGCTGTCCGCAATTAATCAGACATTGATAATGGTGAGCGACTCGATCCCTGACATTCCAGCCAACTAAGGTTGTACATCTAGAATCGACAATCATTACGCTTGCTGATTGGTGAGAGTTTTTCTCCACAACTCAAAGCCCCCGTCCGATTGATTTACGAAGGTACCACTACCCGGCACCCGCCTCCCCCAAAACCTCGGGCCCGGTCTTCAACTCGACGCTGATCAATGGACTGGGACGGTACGCGGACGGGGTAAGAGTTACAGACAGTCCTACAAGCCTTGTGTTTCTAATCTCCCATACAGCCTCTCTCTCCCCTCGCCGTGCTTAACGTGACTCGCGGAAAGCGCTACCGGTGAGTGAAGACCCTGACCATCGCGGGAGTTGATGGTTATCTTATCCCCACTCGAGGTTCCGTCTGGTCTCGATGTCTTGCGACCCTAGCTGGATCTTCAGGTGGGTTCCCTTTCCCAGCGATATGTTCTCGCGTGACATTGTCGTTCAGTATCGACGGCCACCCCATGACAATAATAGAAGTCGACGGCGTCAACCACCAGCCCCTCATCGTCGACTCGCTCGAAATCTTCGGTAACTCCATTCTCCCGCATCATTATTCAGTATCTCACAGCGCGCGCACAGCCGGCCAGCGCTACTCCTTCATCCTCACCGCCAATCAGCCCGTGTCCAATTACTGGGCCCGCGCCCAGCCGATGCTCGACGGGTCGCCTCAGCCTCTGGCCAACGCGATCCTGCGCTATGCAGGTGCTAGTATCACGGATCCGACGACGGGCTCCAACCTCACACAGCCGCTCGTCGAAACGGCGTTGCACCCGCTCGTCCCGACGCCCGTCCCCGGCACGCGCGTCCCCGGCGGCGTTGATATGGCTCTCACATTCTTACCCGGCATCGACTTCAACACATTCCAGTTCACGATGAACGGAACGGTGCGGCGTCTCATTTAGCTTGTTCTCCTAATACTTATGTCTTCATGCGAAGGCCTGGGTCTCTCCCAATGTGCCCGTCCTGCTTCAGATCCTCTCAGGTGCGCACACACCGCAGGAGCTCCTCCCTCAAAACAACATGTACGCACTCCCGGGGAACTCGTCCATCGAAATCAGCATCGTCGGCGGCACGCCTGGCTCACCCGTACGTGGTTTCCTATCTCCCGGTGTCAATTCACCTTGCTGATACCCGGCAATTGTAGCACCCTTTCCACTTGCACGGCGTGCGTATTGACTGCTACCTTATTTATATTTCCTCGGCTGACCGCGACATACTTGCAGCACAACTTCCAGGTCATCCGCAGTGCCGGCAACTCTACCTACAACTTCGATAACCCCGTGCGTGGTTCTGATTTTTATCCTGGCGCGTTGCCTAAATCCAGTACCCACAGGTCATCCGTGATGTCGTGTCTGCGGGATCGAGCCTCGACGATCTGGTTACTTTCCGGTAAGCCCACTTCTTCACAACCTTTCATACCTTTCATATGATCTAAATAACATTAATAACATATGAAGGTTCTTCACCGACAACGCTGGCCCTTGTAAGATACAGATGCGCCTTATCTTCAGTAATGACTGACCGACCGACCTAGGGTTCCTTCACTGCCACATCGACTGGCATCTCGACGCGTACGTCCCAGGAAGTCCTTCTCCTTCTTACTTCGCTGATTCCGCCCCGTTCTGTAGAGGTCTAGCTGTTGTCCTAGCAGAGGATATCCCCACCACCGAGACCGCGAGCCCACCCCGTAAGCGATTTCACACCTGCTCGAGCTCTGCGCTAACGGGCTTCACAGTCGACTGGCAACAGCTGTGCCCCACTTACAACCAGGTGCACGGCTTGAGCTAACTCATGGGCGCCGATACTACGCTACCTCAAAATAATACTAATACCTCCTTTCCTTGGGCGATATCACATTGACAATCATTTTAAGTTATTCGCCGTTTTGTTGTACTAATTTATCTCCGTAATACAAGCTGTAATTTGTACAGTGAGGTTGCTCGTGTAAGGGATGCAGACGTCGAAAAAGCCCACCCCTAGGTAGCTGTACTCTCATAATATGATTCTGAAGATCGCATTCTCGAGCTCGCCCAAGGCCCCACTGCAAGGCTCCTCGTGGCCATTCGCTGAATTGTGCGTGTGCATCACGCTCAATTACCCTCGGCCTTCCCGCAGGCGAAGAAGCTTGTATCACGGAAAGACGTAGGAAGGTCTGGAGGTGATTCAGTACGACATGGCTTGCCATTTGTACGCTACACTAAAACAAAAGGCTCATTGTCAAGACTACAGTCGGCAGCGGAATCCTCCTTCAATTTCGCCAATGCGATATTAATTTAAAAGTGGCTCTTTCCACCCTGGGTCCCAGTGTGCTGCGCGTCAGTCAGTGACCTTCCTTTAGGGACGTTTGCGCAGAAAATTTTCTGATGGCGTGTTTTCAGCACCAACTTGGTGTCGGCTGCGTCTTGCTTGACAATAGCATATTAGAAGAACTCGTCCATGAGGTCAAGGTGTACATAACAGTCAATGAACTGAACAGCAGAATGAACCGGACACGGTACCATCTGCGCCATCCATCGGTCTACCACGGCCATTCATGTTCGACAGCGCATCAAAGTTGTCCACACATACACGCTGACCACATCGTTCTTGAATATCTCTGCTGCCTGGGGGTAAACGGTTCCTACTGTACGCACGTCTAGCCAATCATCTGCTTGGTCGGCGAATTCATGAACGGCGCTTGTCGGAACAGTTAGAATCGAATGGCAGTCCAAGTACGCCTGAAGTACCTGCTATCGTGCCAGATGAATTCTGGGGTATGATCATTAGAACAAAGGAAAGGTGGCAGGATGTTGCTCAAACGCACCGAGAACATCGACTTGATCGGGGCTCCCCCTCTGGCATTCGTGGCATGGAAATTGAGCGGCGGTGATCAGACTGCCGCTCAGGTAGAGACCCTCGGCGACCTCTAGCAAGTATACTGTTTGTTATCCCGGGAACTCGAGGAAATAGAATTGGTGTACCGGGCTTGCTGTTAAAATCTTTGGTAGGCGTTCTGGAGATTTGGGGCCCCAGGGCGACGATCGCCGCTGCACCGGTAGCCATAGTCCCATCGAACATACCGTTTTCAGACGGGTGTCGCACCGCGCGCGATAACAACCCTCTCCCTCTCCCTCCCTGTCCCTCATCCGCATCTCCTCCCCCTCCTTCTTCGCGCGCCGCATCGTGCTGCGTTGCCGTTGCCGCCGCTGTTTTATGGCGACGATGCGTAGGTCGACGCATCGGGTGGCGAGGCGACCGGCGAGGCCGTCTGAGACACCGCCGGGGATGTACTCGGCGATACGCCCATACTCGGCGAGGTCGCCGCTGGAGATGTCGCAGGGGCCGAGAAAGCGGGAGAGGGCGCCTCCGGGAGGGGCGTCCGGTGGATGCGCAGCGCCTGCTGCTGGCGCTTCGTCAGCGGGGCCTCCCCTCCGTTCGAGCTGCCGTGCGCGTGGGGGCATGTGTCCCTCGTGCCAAGTCGTCGGATGATGATGAATGAATGCCGTTGGGCAATGGGGATGAAGGCGACTCTTAGGCAAGAGCTGTTGTGTAGATGAATGCGGTCGTCGATTCGTATGGGCGATGTGAGTTGGCAGATTAGATAGATACCAAGTCTCCAAGCCCAGTCAAGTCCGACTAAGCGAGATAACGTTAGATAATCGAGCCAAAGTAGTTCAATGTGATAACCAAGAAGCGTAGATGAGAGCAAGAAAAGAGACTGAGAGTTTGAGCGAGATGAGTGTCGTTGTGGTGAAGCCCGAATAGGCAGCGCTGATCGGGCCTTGATCCGACGGCGCACGTGGACACGTGCGAGGGGCGCTTGTTTGTGTAAGGGGCATGGCCGGATCGACTCTGACATGCCCCTTACATCGCTTATATTCTTCCATAATCCTCGCCTTACGATACTTACGGTTGGTTACCGTTACCTGTAGCACCGCCTTGCCCATGTACTTATAGTCCTTTGGTTCGCCGGGGTCCGCTTCGTCTTGCGCTTCGTCGAATCAACGCCAGTTTCGGGGCTCCCGTGCCCTCGAGCTCTCTTGTTCCTGCCTGCGCTCCTGCTCTCGGCTTTCCGTGACAGTTTGTACCTCCTTCCCCCAACCTTACGGTTTTGAAGGTAGGGCTCTGGCCTCAAGTAACAGTACAGGTCATGGGCCCTTGAACAGACTCTGCTCGCACTCATCCTCTTTCGAGCTCGAGTCGCGACTCGCACGTTCCACAGTGATGGTCTCACTCACCTGCTTCTCTTCTCGTTAACGACTTCCTGAGAATCCAAATCCTCTCTTGCGGAGAGCCCATCTCCCATGCGCTTGGAAACTCGAAGGCGCTTCCGTCTTATGTATCCCCGCTGCGATCGTTCTTCCTGTTCCTGTCAATTGACGCTATCTCTGGCTTCAATTTCGGGTATCTCCCAGGCTTGCTCCCTGCTGCCTTGTCAGTATACGGGTAGCCAACTGAACGGAATGACGAATCTCGGTCCCTCCCCGTTGTCCTGCAACTACTACAGCTCGACCACTCGCACGTTCCACGTTTCAAGGTGCCAGTCTCACCGGTACCCATTTGCTTCTCTTTGGCTTCTCCGCTTCTCTTCTCGTGAATATGCCACGGACATTGAACGGCTTCCTGGCATTCTCAAAATAATCCTCGTGCCTGGGGCTCCTCGGTTTTGCCTAGGAGAACTCCCCAGCTGAAATCTGCCTGCCTCGGGGAGCGCTGTCCTAACGTGTCTGACGCTGTAATTTCCTCGAGCCTCCAGTTTTTCCCCCCCGAGCACTCAGTAATATATTTAATCGATCCCCGCACACACGATAGGCACGTTCATCTTATAATTTTGTCACCTGCGATTTCATCTTCTCTGGGCGGGGAGGTTCAATTCCTCCGAAAGGCACGTAGCGTCGTCTTCATGCGGCCTTTCGGTGAATACTGCATTTCATCGGGTATTGCGTCCCCAGGGCACAAAGCGAGAAGCCCCCGTGCCCATTGACGTCAAACACGAAGGACCCCGAGTTGGCATCCAGTTTCCGGGCTCCGATAATTTCTATTGGTCCTTGGATCCCCTGAGGACCACGCGACTCTCTTAGGACGAATGTGACTTACTCGGCACTCCCAGATTGACGTTCGAGTTCGCTCCCGCGCAAGCTTCTGGCAGGAATACCACTACAGCGCCATCCACAGTTTTTCACTGGTCAAAGGCTTCGACCTGTACTAGTAGTAGCACTGATGTGACGCAGGTTCTGGGGTTACAATGAAATGGATCCTAGACTTAAGCGAAAAACAATCCATTGACTCTTAAATAAGGTCCCGCCTGTCAAAGCTCACAATATTCGGAGTACGGAAAATAGCAGTGCCATGGGATGGCGTTTATTTTTTCACATCTAGAATGAAGCACTCCGACTCTTCCTGTAGATGTGCATGAATATCGTGGATTATGGCGATCACCTCGCTGTGATCTTTACCCAATCCGCTTCGAGGATCGATGAGGAGGTGGATTTCAACTCCTGTCCAGGGTACATTTTCTTGGAGGCAAATTGAACAACAAGCGCATGCTCTGTTAAGGAGCGAATGGGAGTTGAAACGCCTTTTGTGGATCGCGGTGATTCCCTCATCCTTGGTATCCCGCAAGCCCGGGGAGCCTGAGGTTGGATTCCTCCAGAATACATGGAGGGTGTATATCCGCTTTTATTTATGTATTTGACAACACTCCGATAAGAACGAGGTATTTGTGTTTTCCCGCGCCGAACGAAGCGCAACAGTTTGCAGGCTAGAATAGGAAAGAGCCTAGGTCTTCCGTAATTGCTCGGGAGCTGTGCCTGGACTATTCCGGAAATATGAAACGTAGCCGAGATACGAGCTCTGTCCCGTCCAAGTATCTGTCTACTAGAGACTGTATGAAACAGCAGCCGGCAGACGTGATGCGGGCCTAATTTTATAATTCGGAGCGGTCAACCACAGGGCGGACAAGCCTTCAAAAGACAACACTCTGATAGGTGACGGCTTAATTTCTGGGCTTCGACCCAAAATACGGCAGCCTGCAAGCTGCGGGACCACCAGGCAATTTGCTGCCCTGGGTAAATGTGTACGTCGTTGTAGACCAATAAAAATATCCTTGCATTCTCTAGCGACTTAAGCTTCTTTCGACGGCGTTCACCTCGGAAGAATCCATGGGGATCCCTGAGACGCGGTGTGGCAGTGTCCCGCAATGTGTTACCCGGTGCGCACTTCGGGTCAGGGCCTATCTTGTAATTGCCGCTTGTATCGTACTATGGACTCGGATGCGGTGAGCACGACCGTTCTCAATGGCTTTCACTCTGAATCTATTCAAGTCTACAGATACCACACAGCCTGAGCTGGCCTTCAATTGCTAACGGCTCCTTCATTAAGTTGAAGGCGCGTCGTGCTGAGACGGTGAGACGACACGTCTCTATATCAGACCTCGCTGTCGGGCATGGTACGGATGTATGGCATAATAGCCTCACCGCGACTGAATTGAATTTGATCCGTTCCAGCTCAGCTCTTTGACATGATCTTGTGAGAACTTATAACAAGTCAACCAAGCAGAAAAAATCCCAGAACACCCACTGGGAAATGCTCCGTGAAGCTAAGTATAATCGTAGTACAACCCGTTAAAAAGAAAAACATGAAGAAAAATATTGACTTGTAGAGATTCCCGTTCCATCATTTGTGGCCGCAAGTGCGACTCTTTTACATCTTTGGCCTCGGTCGACTTTGTACAAGGTCCACAACTTTGAAACAAGGCCCAGCAATCTATCAAACGTCTGATGCAGTGCCACTGTAGCTCCCCGAAGTAATTAAAACCCATCGACTTTTAGCGGCCGCTGATGTATCCACCGGGCGTCCTAATCTCTCCCCCTGGAACCTCTATGCTGGCCTGAAATCGTCGAAGAGCGAGAAAACTATCTCAATACGGCTCCGAAACAGAGCCCTGTCGGTTTCGAACCTCCGCTGACTGCCGAGCGATGGTGGGAATTCGAACCAATGAGAGCTTCGCATCAAAGGTCCCACGGCCCAAGCTTCTTTCTTTCCGACCACCATCACCTCAAAGATCTTGCTCAGGGAATCCCCCTTGCGACTTGTGCCTCCAATAGGGATTCTCCAACCCCATTCCGACCAAGGCACCTTCTCTGCCGAGATCGTCGCCTAAAATAACTCGTGCATAGCATCCGTGATCTTTATACAATTTCCATTGACATTCACTGGTGCGGCAGGGAGTACCTGGAGTACCACTGAGTCCCCGTTAACATGGAACTCTCCCCTCCTGA
This sequence comes from Mycena latifolia, assembly GCA_029289555.1. Taxonomy (NCBI): domain Eukaryota; kingdom Fungi; phylum Basidiomycota; class Agaricomycetes; order Agaricales; family Mycenaceae; genus Mycena; species Mycena latifolia. The sequence goes on from JARJLE010000037.1 coordinate 680,191, forward strand.
TGCGCACGTATAAAAGCTCATACTGGGTCCAATGCTTCAATCAGTTCCTCGTTCGCTCCGTTATCTAGTCTAGGGTCAACATGATCATCTCTACTCTCTTTGCCGTCGTTTCTACGCTTTCGGGAACATACGCTGCAATTGTAAGTGGATAGAGCTCTTGAGCTTCAACTTGTCCTCACCCGTGATACTAGGGCCCCATTGCTGATCTTCAAATCGTCAATAAAGTCGTTTCCCCGGATGGTTATTCCCGCTCGTGCGTTTTCCCTTGCGCATACGCAAGCTTCCCTCACCCGTTAACGCAGAGCTGTCCTTGTGAATGGCGTTCTTCCTGGACCTCTCATAGTAGGGAATAAGGTAAGCAACTCCATCGCAAAATGCTTCCGGCGCCCATCCAACAACATTTCAGGGCGACAACTTCAGGCTCAATGTCCATGACAAGTTGACGGACACCACCATGATGACGGATACCAGCGTCGTGCGTACCTTCTGCTCTCTAATATAAAACTCTATATGAATTCCAACAACGCGAATGTAACAGCACTGGCACGGGCTGTTCCAGAAGGGTACAAACTGGGCAGACGGCCCCTCTTTCGTTAACCGTGGGTCTTAACGCTTGTCCCTCCGAAATATGTCGTGACGCACTCAACAGAGTGCCCCATAACTCCGAACCACTCTTTCGTGTACAACTTTGACGTCCCGTCAGTACATGTCCGTCACCGAACGATGCGTTACTGACGACTTGCGCAGGGATCAAGCCGGGACTTTCTGGTACCACAGCCATCTTTGTCAGTTCTCCCCTGTCACTCCCTCCGCATATGCTAACAGTCTTGCAGCAACTCAGTACTGCGACGGACTTCGTGGCCCACTGGTCGGTGAGTATTTCGTTATCGTGTACAGCTTCTTTTGTTGTTGAAAAATCTGACACCGGAACAGTCTATGACCCCAAGGACCCCCACAAACACCTCTACGGTGCGTCCCTTCCCTTGCTCGACAGGTGTGCACGCTAATGCTGTCCGCAATTGGTCAGACATTGATAATGGTGAGCAAACTCGATGCCTGACATCCCATCCCACTGAGGTTGTACCTCTAGAATCCACAATAATTACGCTTGCTGACTGGTGCGGGTTTTCTTCCTCCACAACACCGAGTCCCCTTCTGATTGACTCACGAAGGTACCACTACCCGGCACCCGCCTCCCCCAAGACCTCCGGTCCGGTCTTCAACTCGACGCTCATCAATGGACTTGGGCGTTACGCGGATGGAGTAAGAGCTTCAGAACGTCTTATAAGTCATCTATTTCTCATTTCGCGGACAGCCTCTCTCTCCACTCGCCGTGCTGAATGTGGCCCGCGGGAAGCGCTACCGGTGAGTGATAGCCCCAAGCGGCGCATGGTCCGTACTTATTCATTATAAATCGAGGTTCCGTCTGGTCTCGATGTCTTGCGACCCGAGCTGGATCTTCAGGTGGGTCCTCTTTCCCAGCGATATCTTCTACTGACGTCTTATTTCAGTATCGACGGTCACCCCATGACAATCATCGAAGTCGACGGCGTCAACCACCAGCCCTGATCGTCGACTCGCTCGAAATCTTTGGTAATTCCATTTCCCCCATTATTCTCCATGATCTCACATCGTGCGCGCAGCCGGCCAACGCTACTCATTCATCCTCGACGCCAATCAGCCCGTGTCCAACTATTGGGTCCGCGCGCAAGCCAATGCTCGACGGGACACCCCAGCCTCTAGCCAATGCGATTCTGCGCTATGCCGGCGCGAAAAAGATAGCTCCGACCACAGCCTCCAACCTCACACAGCCGCTCGTCGAGACGGCGCTGCACCCGCTCGCCGCTACCCCCGTGCCCGGGAAGCACGTCCCGGCGGCGCAGATATGGCCCTCACATTCCTTCCTGGCGTCGACTTTACCACGTTCAAGTTCACGATTAACGGAACGGTGCGGAGTCTCATTTAATTGGCTCTCCTGATACTCATGTCAAATTGTCTGCACGTGAAGGCCTGGGCGTCTCCTAACGTGCCCGTCCTGCTTCAGATTCTGTCGGGTGCGCACACAGCGCAGGAGCTCATTCCTCAAAACAGCATGTTTGCCCTCCCCCGAAACTCGTCCATCGAAATTAGCATCATCGGCGGCGCGCCGGGCTCGCCCGTAAGTGGTTTCCTGCCCGCCAAGCGTCAATTCCCCTTGCTGATACCCCGGCATTTATAGCACCCTTTCCATTTGCACGGCGTAAGTGTCGACTGTTGCATTGTTCATCTTCCGTCGGCTGACCGCGACCTACTTCCAGCACAACTTCCACGTCATTCGCAGCGCCGGCAACTCCACGTACAACTTCGACAACCCGGTGCGTGGTTCTGAGTTTCGTTTTACCGCATAGCCTAAATTATGTGTGCATAGGTCATCCGTGATGTCGTGTCCGCGGGATCAAGCCCGGACGATCTGGTTACTTTCCGGTAAGCTCGCTTCTTCACAGCCCTTCGCATGTTCTAAATAATATTTGAAGGTTCTTCACCGACAACGCTGGCCCATGTAAGATACGCCTGGGTTTTATCTTTGGCAACGGCTGACCGCAGGTCCACAGGGTTCCTTCACTGCCACATCGACTGGCATCTCGACGCGTACGTCCCCGCAAATCCCTCTCATCCTTCCGTCCCTGATCCCCTGCCATTATGTAGAGGTATGGCTGTCGTCCTGGCGGAAGATATCCCTAGGACAGAGACCGCGCGCCCTCCCCGTAAGCGATTCCACACCCGCTCGAGCTCTCTGCTAACGGGCTTCACAGTTGACTGGCAACAGCTGTGCCCCACTTACAACAAGGTGCACGGCTTGAGCTAAATCATGGGCGCCGATACTACGCTACACTCAAAATAATACTAATACCTCCTGGTCCTTCCTTTTCTTGGTCGATTCACAATCCTTTTGTTGTACTAAGTTATTCGCCGTTTTGTTGTACTAATGTATCCCACGTAATATAACTGTAATTTGTACAGTGAGGTTGCTTGTGCAAGGTACCGGAGCTGGCTGCGGACGGTAAAACAGAGCAACATCATTTAGGCAGGTGGAGTTTTGACCGTGACAGATTGCGTCCTACAGATGCCGAAATTGGCGGGAAGCTCATTCCTCCGACCGAGTGGTTCTATTCTGATAATATGATTTTGAAGATCGCATTCTCGAGTTCGGCCAAGGCCTCGGATTGTGTGCATCACGCTCAATTCCCCCTGGCCTTCTCGGGATTCTCCCTTCCGCAGGCGAACAAAGTTATATCACGGAAAGACTTAGGAAGGTCTGAAGGTGACTCAGTACGACATGGCTTGCCATTTGTACGCCAAACTAAAACAAAAGGCTCATCGTCAAGACTACAAGCGGCAGCAGGATCCTCCTTCAATTCCGCCAATATGGTATTAAACTGGCTCTTTCCACCCTGGTTCCGGTGTATTGCGCGTCAGTCAATGACCTTCCTTTAGGGACGTTTGCGCAGAAGAATTTCTGATGGCGTGTTTTCAGCACCAACTTGGTGTCGGCTGGGGCTTGCTTGATGATAGCATATTGGAAGAAGTCGCCCGTGAGGTCAAGGTCTACATAATAGTCAATCAACAGAACAGCAGAATGAATTGGACACGTTACCGTCTGGGCCATTCATCGGTCTACCACGGGCATTAATATTCGACAGTCGCATCAAGTTATCCGCACATACCCGCTGGCCATATCGTTCTTGAAGATCTCTACTGCCTGGGGGTGGAAGGCGTCTTTGAACGGATCAGGCCCCAAGTTATGGTTGACGAACTGTAAGAAGATTATGTCTGGATGAACATGATGAAAAAGTTCCTACGCACGTCTAGCCAATCATTTGTTTGGTCGGCGAATTCGTGAACGGCGCTTGTCCGAACAGTGAGAATGGAATGACGGTTCAAATACTTCAGAATTACCTGCTACCGTGCCAGGTGAATTCTGCGACATGATCATTAGAACAAAAGAAAGGTGACAGTATGTTGTTTGAACGCACCGAGAACATCGACTTGATCGGGGCTCCCCCTGTCGTTTTCGTGGCATGCAAATTGAGCGGCGGTGATCAGACTGTGCTCAGGTAGAAGCCCCCGGCGATCTCTGGCAAGCTTACTGTCATCCCAGGAACGCGAGAAAATAGAATTAGCGTACCAGGTTTGCTATTGAAATCTCCTTTAGGCGTCCTGGAGATTTGGGGCCCCTGGGCGACGATCGCCGCCGCACTGGTAGCCGTCGTCCCATGGAACAGGGTAATGGTACCTTTTGCAGACGGGTGCCGCACAGTGCGCGGCATCAACCGCCGCGGCCCCTTCTTGGCCGCGGTCTTCTTGGTGCTTGCCCCATTTGTCGGCTTCTTGCAAGCCGCAGCTTTCCCAGATGTAGATGAACTAGGGGCTTTGGCCAGCGGCTTCGCAGCTATCCGATCATTCGTGAACTCAGAATACTTGGAGGGGCATAAACAGCAAGCGCACCGCCTTTCACAGGCGCCTTGGTCGGTGGTTTCGCAGCTACATCGTTTTTCGTGAGCTCAGCGCATCCCGTCGGGGAGGGAATAAATACCTGATTTAACGGGCGCCTTGGCCGGTGGCTTCGCAGCTATAAGATTCTCCATGAACTTGAAAATTTGGACGAGCGAAGAACAACACACACCAGACTTGACAGGGACTTTTGTCGGCAGCTTCGCTTTCGTCGCTATCCGAGTATTCGTAAGCACAGAGTATTCCGGAAACGGGCAAGGGGCTACGATACGTACCTGCTTTTGCGGGCACCTTCGCCTTCACAGTCGCCTTGCTCTTCGCCTTGACCGGAAGTTTCGCGGCTGTATCAAGAGCCTTTAGGTCCAGAAACTTCGAACGCAATAAGAAGGAATATACCGGGCTTGGGGGCCACCTTCTTCTTGGGGACAGGTTTCGCTTTTGTCGCGGCTGGTAGCGTGGATTAAGTGGATCCGGAGGAGTGGATAATGGGGCTCACCTTTCGGCTTCGCAGCTACCTTAGCCTTCGCAGGCGCCTTCGCTTTGACGGTCGTTTTCTTCTTTGTTGCGACCTTAGTCCGGGCTTCGAGGGCCTGGAAATTCCGTCCAGTCAGCGCGGTACAGTATTGTCAGTTGAGGACGCACGGAGTCCTCTCCAGCAATCTCTCCAACAACCGGGGGTAGAATCGGGGCAGCGAAAGCCTCAGCGATTTCCTCTGAATGACGTGCAGCGACGTTCTGCGTCTGCACCCTGTCAGGCTCCAATAACGACTGCTGCATGAACGAACAGCAACACATACCTCGACATCACGGACCACCGGGGCCGCCAGCGTGGGGAGCGCAAGGGCGAGGGAGATGAACACGGCGAACGGGATGTGCATTATGGAGGATTATAGCGGCGTATCGGAACCAAAAGAAAGAAAAAGAAGTGGCAGGAAAAGGATGAGAAGGAAAAATAGAAGAAAAGAAATAAAAAAAATGGGGACCAGCCTGGCGAAAAGAATGCATACCATGAACGCGAGCCGAAGTTTTATACTGCCCGATTGCTTTTCTTCTGTACACCCGGGTCTGACCGCGCTGACCGTTAGACAAAGAACTGAAACGCACAGGATTCGCACCGCCGCAGCGAATATTGGGTTTGTGAACTGATTTTAGTGACGGAATCAGAGATTTCTCCGTTGGACAAGGCTTGGCCGCTACTAGCCGCGACTCAGGTGGTTTAAAAACTGCCGCCCAACGTCGGCAACCTGAAAGCCGCTCGCCGTCTGCCGTGGTGGCTTGGATGCAGGGTGGGGCAAACCGAGTTTCTTTGGCGCTAGTTGCCGATGGCCACGGTGCGTGGCGGTTCTCGAGAAGGACTCAGAAGGTCGACGTCCATTGGATCTTTGGTGTGACGTATGGTCGGCTTTGGTCGGGCGCCAATTCGGATCTCCGTACTTCTGCCGCGGGAGGCCGTAGATCTATCGTTTCAATTGAGTGGCGCATCTTAGGCGCACCGCTTGGCGCGTTCAGCTTAGAAGGATCGTGAGAGATTCTTTATCTGACCTCCACAGCATTCGAAGCTGAAATTCGAGCCAGGCCTGTTCCCTGGCGGTGAAGAACCGGACATTTATGAGCGCCAAGCGGAGCCGAGGAGTACGCGATATATGTGACGCCCCCGAGCATCTGGGCTGGTGGGTTCCGTTAATTCTTTTGACTGTTTCGTTACGAAGATTACTGACCGTCTCCATCAAATAGCGGTATACTTGCCAAGATAGTTGCTTCCCGGATCGCCCGAGGAGGGACTGAGCTCGGACAGCAGTGCCCAATGGTCGCTCGGTGCGGATGATAAGCCTTAGCAGGCTGAGAGCTAGCTACGCCTTGGGTACGCCTGGTAAGGCTGCGGCGCGCCTGCGGGACGAGCGAGATGGAAGGAGAGGATCGATGGTTTCCAGCGACGGGAGGCCTCGCTTCGCATGTGCAAGCTTAAGCATGAGTGCCACCTCTGGTGACTGGTCGAGCGCAGAGAATCTGCTGGCCCGGCTCGGCTCGGGCCAAGTTCCGAGCGATGATCAGGAGCACGTGGAAGGCCTAGGCTGGTCCTTGATCCAGAACTGTTAAACTTCGATATTGGCCCCTGCCTTCGACTCCGACCCTGTGGTATTTCTTTGCGAGCCCAATTTATCCACGTTAAACTGCCAGTGAATAACGGACATTTGTGAGCAGCGAAATGAATGCGAACACTTTTGGTCGTAATTGGCTTCGAAGATTCTTCCCCGGAACCCAGCACGGCTTCAACTAGGCCCGTAAGCTTCTGCATTCGCAGGAATCGCAGGCTCTCGGATCCGCCAAGATGGATAACATTTAGCAGGACATCGGTTGCCATTTGTAAAGAGGGACCACAAGTTGAAACAGAATCTACATAGATTACGCAGCGGGAACAACCGGGGGGCCTGCAACGTCCCCAATTGTGTGGTGAACTGGCTATTTCCTCCCTGGGTTTCGGTGTACAAATCCTCGGTCAGTGCATTTCCCTTAGGGACCTTTGCGCAAATGATCTTCTCATGCCGGGTCTGTAATGCCAACCTGGTCGTGGCTGCATTTTGGTTGACGACGGCATATTGGAAGAACTCATCCGTGAGGTCCAAGTCTATTTGACGGTCAATCACGAGAACAGTAAAATTAATTCGGGACGGCACCATCTGGCCCGTTCATCGGCCTAACCTAGGGATGAGTAAAATGTCGTCATTAAGTGCGCAGCACGCACCCGACGACCATAACGTTCTGGAAGATCTCAACCGCCCGGGAGTGGAAGGCGTCGGTTGCCGAATGAGTCCCCAAGTTATAGTTGACGAACTGCCAGAATATTATATCCTGATTGAGAATGGGTAAATTTCTACGCACCGAATGCCATTCATCCGTGATGCCAGTGAATTCATAGACATCGCTGGTCGGACAGTCAGAAGCGGCTACCAGTAGAGATGACACTGAGGTACCTGGCACCCTGCCATGTGAATTCTGCGATATGCGTGAGGAAGCTCAAACATAGGTGGAAGGATGTCGGTCTCGTACCAAGAATATCAACTTCGTCGGGGCTACCCCTCTGGCTTTCGTAACATGCAAATTGAGCGGCGCTGAGAAGACTGTCGCTCATGTAGAAGCCCCCGGGGACATCTGTTCATCCAATTGTTATGCTCGGACTTGGGAAGGACAGTTTGCGTACCAGGTTGGCTGTTGAAATCTCCCTGGGGCGTGTACGAAATGTCCGGCCCATTGGCGACGATCGAATCCGCACTCTCACTCGTAGTCCCATGGAAAAGTGTAATTGTACCCTGTGCAGAAGGGTGTGCGACAGTACGCGCTACGAGCCGCCTCGGCCCCTTCGTCGCCACAGGGGGTCTTCGGGAAGCGACAGTCCTAGCGGTTTCCTGTGAATGGCGTGCAACGACATCCTGCGCCTTCACTCCATGTCAGGCTCCAATTCCCACTGTTGCACCAGAAAGAATCACATACCTTGATATCATTGCCCAGCGGGACCGTCAACGCGGGGAGGGCAAGAGCAAGGGAGGTGAACACGGCGAACGGGATGTGCATTATGGATGATTATAAGGTGGTATCGTAAGACGAAAAGATTGCCACAGAAATGAAGGGAGGAGTGAAGGAGAAGCAAAAAATAACACTGGACCAGCCAAGTGAAAGAAGAGGCAAAGGAGGAACTGGACCAGCCAATGCAGACCATGAACTAGGGCCCGAAGTTTTATAGCGTCGACGTAGCGCTGATCCCGGGTTCCCGTGAAAGTTTCAGTGCCCCCGGAGCCGCGCCCGTCCGCGCGGTCGTCAAAGAGCTGAAACAAACCCTTACCGCCGCCGGGACGACCTATCGAGTTGTCGAACTGATCTTCGTGACGGACTCCGAGGCTAGCATGGTTCCCATCCATTATCAGAGGCTTTTAAATATTAAGGCTTGATCAAGGCCGTCTTTTTCCCCAGTGGGGTAAGGCCTACACTGGCGCCGCTGCGAAAGCGCATCCGCCGGGTGCCTAGCTATCACCGAGTGCAGACTCTGCAGAGTAGAGCCCAGGCAGAATGTTGAAGCGGCGCCCTGCATCTGATTATCTGGGCTGAATGGATGTCAGTAAATATTGGGACTGTTTTATCGATATCGTATGAGACGACTACGGACCGTTAGGGGATCGCGGAGGGCGCGCGGTCTCCGTCTCTACCATGGAAGTCGGTTTTGCTTGGCATGGGAGTGATCTGCGTCAGAGCTGGATTGCCGAGTCGAATAAGAGGTTCGTCCCATCTTACGATATATCCCATCTTGAATTGGCCGATGCTGTACCCAGCTGTACCTGTGCAGCATCTGTCGCCGCTCGGGGCCGATGCTCAGTTTCGGGATGAAAGGTCTGGACGGTGTCATGGAGAGCCAAAATCGAGAACTCTCAGGAACGCAAAACCGACGAGGTTGACCACAGCTGGAACCCAGTTGTATGAGCGGTTGCGCGACCCGTCTGTAGTGGCAAGGAAGAATCTTTGATCGAGTGTGGATGGCAGATGCGAGGAGCGAGTGGGGTCAGTGTTGTTCAGTATAGACCACCCACGATTATCGGAGGGGGGAGATGGCCTGATAGTGCGTGCTGTAGAGCAGAGCAAGTGCACTGTCAGAGTTGCTGGACAGGGACTCGGAGAATGCCGGCTCTGATGGCAGAACACGTGCAAAGCCTACGCGGGTCTAGACTTCTTGCTTGGCTTTCAGCTGAGTGTGACATCTGTGTATAGGCCTGAAGCTTCCACTATTCATCGACATCCTCCGAGTGGCCTCAGTGGCGTATTCTCAGCCTCCGCCAAGCCTCCGCCCAACCTCCGAGTTGTTTGGAATTTGCTGGGAATAAAAAATGTTCAGAGCGATGAGGACTCAAGGAGTATGTAGCATCATATGCGATAATTCAAAGACTCTAGAAATCATTGGTCCTAACGATATTCTCGCCTTCAAGTTGTAGCGTTCCGGGAGAAGAATGAGAACAAACACAAGGGTATTTATTCGGGCACGCGCAAGGCACGCGCCCTGGCGGGGAACCTTCGCGGGATACAACAGCCCTTTAATGCGGTCAGACTCAGACCGTCAGGGCGCAGGAGCGCCGTTCACTCACTCGTCCCGGGCCCGGCAAAAATACCCAGCAGGCGTTTGGGCGAGTTTGAATGGAGTGGATGTATGGATGAATAAAGGAGAGTACAACTTGCGGTAGACTAAATACGAGGGCTTCGAGAGCCGAGACGAAAAATTATGGACATGGAGTATAAAGTATACGGGAAAGGCCTTAGTCATACGCCGGGCTCTCCGAATATCCTGGCGCCGCGAAGACCTGCAACCGCGCCAGTACGCTCTCGTACCCGGGCGGCGGCTGCGCGTTCCACCGGTTCTCAAACGCCAACGCCCCGCCCGCGCTGGGGAACTGCACTACAAGCATTCCGCACTCATCCATCCGGCCGACGGTGACCTCCTTGCCGTTCGGGCTGCCTTGCGGCATACTGTCGAGGAGCGCGCGCACGAGGCCTGGGGCGTCGTCCCCCCACTCCGCTGGGCCGAGCTTCAGGCCGACGGTGGCGGATTCGTCGTAAAGGGGGAGGTCGTGCGTGAGGGCAGGGTCCGCCTCGAACTCGACGTTGGCTGCTGTGGGCTCGGCAGGAGCTGTGGCACCCGCCAGATCCTCCATGTCGTCGGTATCCTCGCCGGGGGAGGGAGAAAACGGATGATACGGAGTCTCCGACCAATAGACGTGTACAACACCGTCCTTAGATATCCGAATCTGGCGATACTGCTGTCTATCAGCGAGAGAAGGGGTCAAGACTATGAGATATGTACCTTTCCCGGTTCATCTTCGGGTCCAAAGAATCGCTTCTGCACAGGCGCACGTAGCTGCGCCTGGAACTGGAGAGGAGTTTGTCAGTACAGATGTGTGGGCGACAGGCGAGCAAGTGCCTCACGATTATCTCTCTGAGGCGGACGCGTAGCTCGATGGCATGATTACGACAGCGGCGGTGGGCCATGATAGTGAAGGGGTTCAAGCGGCTTCCAACGGCGGAATCTTTTCGGAGCTCTTGTATTTCATCGCGTACTCTATAGCAGTAGTGGTCAGAGTCTATAAGTAAATTGTAATCTATGTCCACTCACTTCTCTGTGTCAACGAGGAACTCCCGCGCAAAGTCGATCGAGATACCAGGAGTTCTGCTCAACAGAGTGACTGTATCCATCAGAACGTAGCTCGCTTGGGTGAGAGTCTTTGGAGGGACGCCTTCCTTCCGCCTAAGGCTGAGAATGGCTGAGATTAACGAAATTGGGTCCATGGTGGCTTGAAATTGGATGATAGCCTCCTCGACGTAGATGAGCACGGTTTTATACAGCAGTAAGGAATCGTAAGATGGTCTCTATGGTGTAAGAAATCAATAGCTCAGCTTTTCCTGGACAAAGGGGCGTTGCCATAGAGGACAACGGGATGACAGCGGATCAGGCCACAACGTTAACAAGGTCGAAGCATTCTTCGAAGACCTCAGAAACTGGGTTATAACTGTAGACAATGAACATAGCCAAGGGTTTGTGCCCACGCTGCCGACGATCTGATGAAGGATATCTGGTGTGGCGAACAGACAATAACCACATTATCCTGAGAGCGGTAATTCCGTTTCTGTGGGCCCACTGTTAGGACACGTGCGGGATACCCTTGTACATCGTACAAATGAGAAGCATGGAGTACAAGAGTTTTGGTAACGGAAAAATGGAACTAGTACCGCCAGAATAAGCGCTCTGAGAGAGAATCGCCGAGTTCTGACAGTTTCCCAAATTCCGGAGCCAAGTCCAGACTCCCGAGAAGTGAACGCTCCAAAAAGTGAGAAAATGAGCAGAGAGATGTCTTTGGCGGTGAACAGACCACAGGAATGGCTGAAGTAGATGAGGGCGCTGTGCAAGGGGATTAAGGGCCTGATCGGGTGGACGGCTCCGTGGGAGCGGACGGCTCCCGTCCGCTTCGGAAAAGAGCCCGGAGCGGATTCCCACAGGCTTGGCGCGTCTAGTCACATCAGTCACTGTACAGTAAATATCGACAAACACTCTTTCCTTCGCGTCGCCCGCCTTCCTCAGGGCAAGATGGCGCGAAACAACAGCCCCATGACGCGCCTAATAGAGCGTCGGACCGCTGCTGCCCGTCGACACGACCAGAAAGCCAAGAAACGCGAACGGCAGCGCAAAATTAGACTTGTCGCGACTTTGGCATGCACGGTGGCCGCATTCGCCACGGTGTCGCTGGGCCTGGAAATACACAATCCAATCCCATTCCACACCTCACTACTCACTGGCCAGCAATGGCTGACCGAACTTCTGGCAGGGCATCCTGAACGCTTCCGGGACCAGCTGGGTATGGGCAAACAAGTCTTCCATCGCCTATCTTTCGAGCTCCAGGCATTCTCCGGCCTCATCCCCACCAAGTATGTCTCGGCAGAGGAAAAACTCGCAACATTCCTTCACTTCATTCGAACGGGGTGTAGCAGCCGCATGCTACAAGAACGCTTCCAGCGAAGCGCTGATACTATTAGTCGGTAAATTCATTGTTCTTCACGCCGCACATAAATTCATGTTTTTAGGTCAATATATACAATTCTCCACTTGCTTGTTGGCTCGTTCTATTCGAAACACCTCCATCTTCCTGCCGACGAGACACCGCCCGAAATAAAGGACAATCCGAAGCTATATCCTTACTTCCGCAATGCACGTGGTGCCATCGACGGATCGCATTTCCATGCCTGGGTCTTCGCAGATGCCATGGCTCGCTACCGAAATCGGAAGGGATTTGTCGGACAGAACGTTCTTGCCGCCTGCAATTTCGCCATGCTCTTTATTTATATATTGAGCGGGTGGGAAGGCAGCGCATCTGACTCGGCAATATTACGTGCCCGCCCCCGGTAATCCCCGTCCATTGATTTCGGCAAGCTGGCACGAGCTGGCTTGCAAAGAACCGCCATGTCGTTGTCGGCGGACACTGAAACGAACCAACTCGGCCGCTCAGAATGCTCCTCCGGAAATCATGGCTTTCTACCCATCGTTCTTGCCCTTGCGTTCTCTAGGATCATTTCTCCGATCTCGTTCGCGCTTTAGCGTGGCACAAGACTTATAATAAGCCTCTTACTTCCGCCGCATCCATACAAAGGATAGAGGAACGCGACTGGAATTGGATCATCGGAGGCTACTGTACAAACATTGTCGCAACAAACATATTATCAAAACGCGCTACAAGGGGATCGCAAGGCCTGCAACTGCCTCGACGAACACGATCCTGTCGGCGACTGGCATCTCAGGAAATGCTTTCGCAAAGGCGTCGGTGATATCAGGTTTAGGAATCCCAGCAATCTGACGCAGGCGCTCTTCTGTAAACCCGGTGCTTTTGAGGATGTGGTACCACGCAGGCGTGAGTGGGACACTGGCGACGAAGTCCCGGACAAAATCCTTCGAGGGAGTGCGATGCTCGGCGTGAGGTGTTCTCGAGGCGTACGCTGTGCTCGAACTGGGCGTGCCGGTCTGCTTGATGGATCGAGTGAGCGTTGAAGTTGATATGTAGCTAGCGACTGGCACACCTTGTGTTCCTCAAGTTTCTCTTTCTCGCTGCGCAGTCTGCGCTCTCTAGTCCTGCGCCTGCCTTCACCTTCCTTCTGGTCAATGGGCTATGGATCCGTCATCAGCCCCGCACCGAGAGATAACAACGCGTCAACTGACCTTATCAACAACTTTGTGAAAGACAGGCAGTTTGAATTCCCTGTTCGTCGAAGTGCGCGATTGCGTCCGGGTCTCTGCTTTGGTATGGCGCTGAATAGATGGTGGAAGCAAATCAGCTGGAAATTGAGCTGGTTCGACGACTGGCGTACCGTGGTTCCTCCGAGCTTCGTCGCATCCTCAGTGCGTGACCTGGGCAGGCGCCCCCCCTCTCCACGCTTTTTTCGCTTTGTGAGCTATAACACAGTTCATGATTCATCGCATGTGAAATGTGGCCGGGTGTGCTTACCTCCCCAAGGATGTCCTCAAAGTCAGATCCGAGGTAGTCTCGATCCTTGTTGGGGTCGCGGTCTTTCGGAATGTACGCATTCCTGTTCGTTTTAGATATGCATGAAAGCGACCATCCGAACCGACGATTGAGGACGCGGGGAGCGATATGGTAACTCCCAGAAAGGACACGGCACAAGGCCCTGTTCTCCCTATCAAGCGCCCGTCTGCACGCGGTGGGATCAGAGGGATATACATCGAAGTTGTGGATAAACGGCTGACCGATAGAAGGAAGGGTGGGGGGTACCCTCGTCAGAGTCGTCCCAGTCGGAGTCGGTTGCGATGGAGATGGCCCCAGGGGTTGACGAACGCGAGTTCAGTCCAGGAGCATACATATCGTTGGCTGCAAGATCTCGGGGATTGACACAGGGTGGAGAAGCCATTTTCAAAAGAAGGGGCAACTCAGGGGTGGAAGCGCTGGTTGAATCGGCGGTGGGGGGCTATTAAATAGGTTTTCAACAGTGAGGTAATCCTCCGAAATTAAACGGACAAGTGGTTCCGGGCCTCATGCTGCGGTTCGTGAGAATTCAAATGACTGTTCGATTACCTGCCTTCGAATTGGCGCCCACCTTGGGCGCGGTCACCACACCTAAAGAGAGCAATTGCCCACTACTACTCCAGGAGTGAGGCCACTCTGGATATGATAGAGACGCGCAGCAAACTAGGTATATGCGCCCGCGGTCTCGCTGTATAGTCTCGCGTATCGCAGCCGCCAAAATGGCGAAGGCTGAACAATACGCCGTTCTATCAATAGATTTTCGGGGCCCTAGCCTCGTGGTTTAAATTGAATGGAGCAATCTGACAGCACCAAGAGACAAGGTTCATTTTGTCGCATGTTCAGTTTCGTTCGGGACGGCAAATCGGTCTGCTGTGACTTCCGGCAGTTGATCCCTTGTCCCAAAATCCGCTGCGACAATTTAGTTTCAAGTATGCAGGGCCAGTACGATACAGCCCCAAAGGATTTGGGGTCCTCGATACGCAGCAATAATCTCTCCGCCAAGAGACATTGATGGGAACAAAAAAGGCTATCGTTAGTGTCATTTATACTCTGTGGGGGCGGCGAGGTTCGAACGGTCATGGGTACAACGGAGCTTCCAGATAATTCGGTATGAGCGCGGGCTGCTTTATGTTCCGAGGGCGAGCAGAGCAAGTGAAACGAAGGCCGTGGTCACCAGGACCCTGAAAAAGAACGAGAGGCTTTCCAGAAGCCATGCGCCATCTTTTGCGTGGGCGACGCTGATAGGCCGTACCCACGGTTCGAAATTTGAATGGGCCTTTAAGGTTCAACCAACTCTCACCCGGCGACAGTGCGGGCACGATGCGCTGATAAATGACGACTGCGCAGTTCAACCGGTCGCGTTCCTTTCCTCACCGCAATGACGATGCCCCACTCTCCACCCTCCCACCCCAAGAATATGCGCCACATCGACGAGACCGATTCAGCGGATGCTTTCTCACCTCCTCCCTCAAGTGGTCAGCGTCAGAGCAGCACCAACAGCACCTATGACGAATCAGAGGAGGCGGTCTCGTCGCACGTCCACCGACCTTGGTAGGCTGATCTCTTCATCATGGATCCGAACTCAATGGCACGCTGGATATACCTAGGCTGAGACTGACCAGGTCCGACCGCGCCCTCTGCCGTTTCCTCCTCGCGCAGCACGTACGCCCCGCCACGATACACGCCCAGCGCGGGTGGTCGCTGGCGACCATCTACAAGATCAAGCGCGACCGATACGTGGCCAAGGACAACAAGCGCGACGACGCCCAGTATATCGGAACCGAATCCCATGCGATCTTGCGGAAGGTGAGCGCTCTGCGGAAGGATTCATCAGCGTTTCGGATACTGATGGCGTCGCAGATGCAAGACCAGGAGTCTGCTGCATCGAAGCCCGCGCGTCGGGGAGCGTGTGCGCCCGGAGGGCGACTCCGCGGTCGTTCTTTGAGTCCGCGCGCCGAAGACCTGGATCATTCGCGACACCGGGATGAGCAGCCAGGTCCCCACTCGCGCCGATCGAGGGCGCCGTCAGCAGGCGCCATTGGGGGGGACAGCCACGCCTTTCTGCAGAAAGTACTCCGCAGCATTGGAATGTACAAGTGGCTCGTCCCGCTTCTCGACGTCGGGCTCACCGACGACACGCTCCGCGCCTTCACGACGCATTCAATGCCAAAGGCGACGTTCGTAGACTTCTTGATGGAGGAGCTTCCTACCATGAGCAGCGTAGATCGGTACATTTTGCAGGAAGCTGTTTGGGCCCGGTTGTGGGCGTTGTAAAGAGACAAGTCGTGTATCGTAGCTATATAAGTATGCGGTTCTTGCTGTGTCGACGAACGTACAAAGGATGTGAGGACGGATGAGGAATGAATCGGACAAAGTACACCGTCAGTGCAATGAATCTCAACGTCAACACATCAACGCCTACATCCTGCCGAATACATTGTACTCGCCCATGCGCCACTCGTGCCAAGGACTGTGCGAGATCAAGGACCCGCCGACCACCCTCGCTCTGGTTCCGGGCTGTAGAACAACATCACAATGAGCCAAAAATCCGCGGTACGTGTGGCATCGTCACTCACGAACTCCCCTTGGATTGCTGCATCCAATTTGGCCGCGACCTGGAGCGTGTTGGGGCTTGTCACCCCTTCCGTCCGACGTCCTTGCGAGATAATCGTCGGCACCCTTTAATCGCAGAGCTCTATCCGCGGCAGGGAGACCTGGGACGTCGAGGTTCGTCCCCCTCCCCAGTGCCCTGGCAACGATGAGGTCTTTCTAATACGGCATGTCAGCCGCAGAAGATACACCATTACAACATCGGTACCTGGCCCTCGAGCGACGCCTTTTGCGTGAGCACCACATTCAGGCTCTTGGTGTGGATTATCTTTACGAGGGGCGCTATGCGTTTCTTGAACTCAGTTCCTGGGGTTGGCTCGCCCGCGCATGTGAGGAAGCTGGTCGCATGGGCCCCTGGCCTCTCCATCACATCCCTCAGAATGTTGAGTTCCAGGACATGCTCTGTCGAACGGGACATCAACACCGCGTAAAGCTCGTCGGGGAGGATTCCAAACCACAAACTGAACCCTCTGGTTTCGTGAACGTCTCCTTCGCTCCGAGGTCGAACTCGTTATCCTGCAGCCTGGACATCACAAAATCCTCAAAATGGGGCGCACAGGGAGCTCACGGCCAATGTGACTGCTGAGTCTCCCTCGCACTTGGCGTCGCCACAAAGTCCGGAAAGTTCGCGAGCTGTTGGTTCCCCCCCCCCCCGGGATTCCGGCGGCCAACCTGACTACGCGGGTAGCGAGGGTTTCCACCCGGTGCAGGCCTTACCCCACTGGGAAAAAAGACGCTCGGGTCCCACAAGCTCATGCGCCGCGCGGCGGACGCCCATACGCACCGCTACATGCGGCTGAAGGGCCATCGCGGGTACGAGGAGGAGAAGAAGCACGGCGTCAAGCGCGTCGATTTCCTCATGGGAAACACGAAGTTCCGCGGGCTCTCGCTCACCGAGCGGGCGGGCGTCTGGCGGCTTCACGTCTCATGAATATACCCTGCGCTCGTATGATTTTTAATATGCTTAATGTCCATACCCTAGCCGGAGACTCGTCAAATACCCAATACCAATACCCAATACCCAATAGCACTAGTAGTTTGCAGCATTATACCAACGTTTGCGCTAATCTATGATACATGGCCATCTTTTGCCCGAAGTGGCGCTTTAATCCGCTACATGCGGCTGAAGGGCCATCGCGGATACGAGGAGGAGAAGAAGCACGGCGTCAAGCGTGTCGATTTCCTCATGGGAAACACGAAGTTCCGCGGGCGGGTGTCTGGCAGCTTCACGTCTCATGAATATACCCTGCGCTATGATTTTTAATATGCTTAATGTTAGCCGGAGACTCGTCAAATACCCAATACCCAATACCCAATACCCAGTAGCACTAGTAGTTTGCAGCATTATACCAACGTTTGCGCTAATCTATGATACATGTCCATCTTTTGCCCGAAGTGGCGCTTTAATTGCGACGATCGCAGCCTCGTGTGAGACGGACAGTTCGCTAATCTCAGGATGGTGATTATTGCGGGCGTATTTTCCACGCATTGTGGCGCAGGGACTGTCTTCATCAGGTCGAGGTGTCAGCATCTAAATAATACATTGAAAAGATGAACGGGATTCCAGTGAGCATATAGCACGCGCACAGATAATTTGTTCGAGCACATAAGAAAACATAAACGAAAAGTGCACTCAAGTACCTTCCGCGCTTCCCGATATTTTCCAGGGGACTGTTATCTTCTTATTCGCATCTCTCAATTTGCCGGGCACCAGTAGGAGATAAAAATTAATACGGAACTAAGGTAATGACAGACAGAGAGAAGCTAAGACTATCAGGGAAAAACATAAGACGACGAAATAGGAAGGCTAATTATACCCAGGTCGGTAGCGCGCAGTGACGACCCACTGGTCGCCGTCCCGGGAGTACAGACTCACGAGCTCCAAGCCGGCGGTCGTACGCTGCAACCCATGCTCGACGAAAATACAGAGGCGGCGCGCGAGCCACCACGCGAGGTTGAACGTCGTGATGTAGCGGTGCTGACAGTTCGCGAACAGAGCGATTTCGGCGGAGTGAATGCCGTCGATCTCAGAGGCGAAGCGCGGTCAGCAAGAAGCATGGCGGGGCAGTAAATGGGAACATATATACCTGGAGGGTGACTTTCATAGGACCAGCTCTGTGCTCCACCAGGAGGGCGCCTGGGAGGGGGATGCAGTCGCGGAACTGGAGGATGTCATCGACAAGGGGGAAGAAGGCGCCGTGGGGGGTGGTGTGCCCGAAGGGGACGAGGTTAGGCGCGCCCAGTGCAGGGCCCCTGAACTCATCTTCACGAGTGAAGAAAGGGGCCTTTCCGGTCTTCAGCCGCGCGTCCCTGACGATCAAGTCCCCCCTGCACTCGGGGCAGTCGTCGGGATGCATCGGATTGGGGTCGTTGCCGGATCGGCAATGGGTGGGCGGTGTGGATGGGACGGGTGGAGGCTGCATCTGAAATCGTTCAGGTCGAAACATGGGGGGAAGCCAGCGAGGTACTCACCGCGCGAGGGGGTATCTGGCGATGGACGACTGCACGCTGGCCGCGAGAGGGCGTCGCGTGCTGGACAGGGTAGGGCGCGGTACGGGTCCTCTGCGTGAACACATTAATGAATAATGGACAGGGGATGAAGTCTAAAACTTACCTGCCGCTCGGGGCTGCCGTACTCGACGGCATTCCGCCGCTGCCGTTGTGAATGGCCAATCTCGATGGCATCACGACGCTGCGGGCTGACCATAACTGGGTCGGGCTGAACGAAAGCAAGGGAGATTAGGGTGGCACGGGTGAGAGTAAGAAAATGGACTAACAGAAGAGGTGGATCGGATGTTGGAGTACATGGTGAGGGACGAGTGGGGATGATGTGGGAAGGAAATAATAACGAGTTCTAGGGAGCGTCGAGGAGAATGGGCCAGCCAAGTGGGGGGAGATTCAGTACGGCTGACGGACTCCTGGGCTTCCTTTTATAAGTCTCTGTCGCGCACAATGGAGTAGCGAGATCAAAGCCACCATCCCAAAGAGGCAACCAAGAATGACGGAGAACTTGAAGCCACCCGATCAACAACGGAGTTCGCCGGCCATTGACCGGGGAAGGATGAGAAGCGTGGTGGAAATCACATAACGGAATAACCCCAGCTCGTGGTCGAGTAGACAAAGCGCGAAAAACTGATCATGAGTCAACCTCCCGGATTGATGCCGATTGTTGTAGTGCTTCCACCAGAGACCATGGAGCAACCAATTTTGGGAATCCGGGGGTACTGAGGAGACAGAAGCTCCCCTTGGCTAGCGTACGCAAGGCTCGCATTCGGGCCCATATTCGGGTCGCAGGCGGGCCTTAACAAATAATATCGATTCATTCACTTCGACTAGGGCAACTGAGAAAGTGGGTTGACATCGTTTGGAGAAAGCGAAATATAGTTTGCTTTGAAGTAGACGCGACGCTGGGCTGATCCAGACATGGATGGTGGGCGTTTGTGGGGAAGAGGTTCGGTGGCTGTGTTCCACGTAAGCATCAATGCTCGGCTTGGATTCGGCAACGCCTCTTTGATTCTGATTCATGAAGAACCACCATGTGCGTGCTTGAGCTCGATGTGTTGCCTCCAGTTCAACCAATTCTTGTCTCCTCCAAAATTACGAATATACGACTGTCCATTTCTCCACTTAAGCGCGAGTTGGGATGATCGTGCGCGCTTGCACCAATTAACGTCCGCGATTCTAACGCCCAGGGGATCCCCGGGAATGGTAGCGAGCAGCCGAGCCCCCTCGTTTCATGCAAATTAACCCTTCCGCTCTCGCTTACGGATTTTAGCGGTGCCGCCTGTGCGTACTCTCGTCTGACTACCCGCTCCACATCCAAGTCCACCTCACATCTCAGGAGTCAGGGGCTCAGCGCAGATCCTCTATACGTGAGAGATACATATGAAGCAGTGGACACAAGGCGCCTAGATTCCGTAAGCGTCTTGACACAAAAAACTGACAAGTTCACTGATGCCCCCGGGAGGATTCGAACCTTGCCAAAGTCATCGCTGTGAAAGCTTACCGAGGATATTGACAGAATCCACCACCCATTTCATCCCACCCACGACATCCTTTTTTTTCTTTCATCTCACTCGCAAGTATTCGCGCTCGGAGTAATTTCGTGAGTGGACCCACTCTGCAAACTCCCCGCACTCGGAGGCAGAGAGAGTCACGCGGGTGTCGCGGCCGACGCGTTCGGGCAGAATGCAGACGCTGCGTGCGGGCTCGGGGCGTGGAACATAGGCCCTGAGCTCGCAATGCACGTCAAGGATACGCCCGCGGCGTGTTACCGTGCGGCCGCTGCACAGTCTTCGAGCCCAGCAAGTGAATAATTTCGACTTGGGCTACGCTGGCTTGAGTCTAAGAGGTAACTGCGATGCGCGCGCTGTGTAAAGGCGAGCGACTTGAAGCAAGCTGGACGCCTGCACCTGCACAGCGTAGGAGCTAGAACGCTTGTGCCATTCAGAAGCGCGGCGAATGTATACAAGGCTTGCACCGAATTCGAAGCGAGAGAGGCAGAGGGCGGTGGAGAGTATATGTATAAACAGACTGCAGACTGGAATGGGGTGGTGAGAGACAAGTCGGAGTCGGGTTTTGATCCGGTGCCACGTGCGGAGTCTTCTCATGCGCTCACAACGTCGCCATTTCCGCTGGCCACCTCTAACTCCAACCGCGGCGCCTCCTTAGCTTCGTTCGCAAGCTGGCAAGCTCCTCCGCCACGCCTGGACGTCCGCGTCGCGCTCAACGCCATCCCCGCTCGAGGTGCGCTGGCAGCCTCTCGACTCTCTGCTTGCATCCACTCATTTCGGCTCCTCGTTCTCCACCGGCGCACTACGGCCTCCCACTGTTCACGACCCGGCCCGGACTCCCGCCGCACGCAGAAACAGCGGCGTGTTGTGCCCGTGCACCGTGCACATGTGCCCCGTCCGCCAGTGCCCCTGACTCCGACCCCGTTCCCTCGCGCGCTCTCGTGCGGACGCTCACAGCCCCGCGCGCACCTGCTTTGACGCGTACGCGTACTTTGCCCCGCTGGGCGCACACGTCCACCCGCGCCGTGCTCCCTACGTACGTACGGACGACCTGCCCGCAGACGCCTACACCCCACTCCGCCCCGTGCCCGCCCCGCACGTCCGATCCGAGTCCAAGCGCCGCATTGATTTCCGCGCTCGCCGCGCAGACGACGTCCCCTCCCGCGCTCCTCGTACACACCCCGCCCCGCACGCCGCCTACGACTCCGCCACGCACACGCCCCGACTCCTACATGCGTACCACCCGCTTACTCACCCGCACTCGCGCGCAATCCACCCCGTCCCCGCCGCCCCGCACGCCCTCCCCAGCTGCGCATCGTCCCCGCGCCGAGCCGAGTTCTGCCCTCGCAGCGCCGCTGTTCGACGCGGAATCGACGATGCGCGCGTACCTCCGCACGCGTAGCTCGTGTGTCAAGGCGCCGCGTACTGTAGATCTCAAGGCGACGCGCAGATCTTCTCGGCGTAGTCGGGCCATTTGAATGAATGAATAAATCAATTCACGCAGGTCGACGTCGGAGAACTGAGAACGACGCCCGATAACTAGAACTTGCGCGCGAGATCAGTCGAGGATGCGCTGGCGCTGGTCCCCGGGCGCCCCGAGTCCGCATCCAAATCGAGCCGCCCAGGGCGGAGCGTAGGATTTGTTGAGGGTTCACTTTTTGACTTGCCAAATTGACTTGCGCCCGCGCGGATTGACTTGTGTTGACTTGTGCGGGGATTTGGGTGCGCAAGTCAATTTGTCGCCCGCACAAGTCAGCATGCTTACGTGCAAGTCAATTTGTTGACTTGCCCCGCCCATTCGAAAGGCCAGCCAGTACAGGGAATGCCAGCGTCTTGTATGCTCACCCCCCTGGAATTTCTGTGTGCTCCGTTGGCATCTTGTAGGTTTATGTACGGCTAACCACCCGTATATTCCTACTTGTTTGTCTTCGGTAGACTCGCTGTTCACGTTGTGGACCTCGCGAGTATAATAAATCCCCCCATATAAATAACCCCCTTGTTGCCTGCCCAAAGTTGTCGGGGCAGTTTCTAAGTTCTCGTCAATTGTAGGCCTCATTATCACCGTCACTCGGACTTTTGTGATGCCCACCGTGGTACTACTGGCCCGATCATTGACTTGTGGCATCAATTGAGGTCCTATGGTGTTATTGTGTGATCGGGAACCGATTCCCAACTCAGACATACGTACGTTCATTCAAATTCTGGCAATTGACGGACAATAAAAAAAAGCTCGTAATTTAATCACTGGGCTTTTGTGGCATATAATATCTGTGCAAAGAGACAGCCTATATCATCCCCCTCCCAGCATTGGTGGGTATCAGACAAAAAAAAATCTGCCTGCAACGCCCATTCAAGCACGGGTGTTTGGCGGCACAAGTCAATTTGTCGTGCGCACGTGACCCCCGCACGTTTGGTCGGTGGTTGGCTTGGGTACATTCCCGGTGTTGTGACCAGAAGTAGTCTCGGATTAGGAAGGAAACATACGCACCAGTCGCGGATTATCAAGTTACACTAATATTCTACCTCATCTATTCATCACATTCCGACACAAATCTCATCTAGGAGTGGACCACTGGACATTTCCTCTCTCGACAGGCTACCTCCTACCTCGCATCACCCCCTGGGCACCAATGCGAGTGGGCAAGGTCCCACCACATGTAATTGGTAGCTAAACACTCATTGCCCTTTACATAAAGTCCCCAGGGAGGTTAATTCCCTTGTGAACAATGCTCAAGTTATCTAATGATTTAGGACTCAAGATAAATCCAGAAGGTATATTAAATCCAGTATTTGACTTTCTTGCCTGCGTTGACCATAGTTCTGGAGTGGCGGCCGTTGACGAGGGGATTGGACACCGACTTGCCATCAATTTCACCGGTAGTCATGTCGTGCGTGAGCAAATTGACTTGTGCGGGGATTTTGAGTGCACAAGTCAATTTGTCGCCCGCACAAGTCAACATGTGCACGTGCAAGTTGATTTGCTGACTTGCCCCGCACGGATGTCCGCATCCGCTGGGGCTCTTCCCAGTGCTCGGACCACCGGAATAACCTTATATCCCTTCGTCGCGTCGGCCGTCGGCTGCCCAAAGGAGTTACAACGATCGCGGTCACGCGCTTCTCTCGACTTTTTTTTTCCATCCCGCCTTGATCTCACGGGTGCAAATCTTGCTCCCATGTTTCACTCCCTTAAGAATTTGTTCGGCTTCGTCTCCAAGCCGCCCGAGCCAGGAAATGCAGGTCCTCCGCCTCCTTTGCCCCCAACACCTGGGCCTCCCTCGATTCCGGGGAATAGACCGGGCGCATCTTTGTCGTTCTCTAATAATAATGTGTCTAGCAGTGGCGGTATACTCTTTTGTTCCGCATCAATCAGCCGCCTCTAACAGTCTTGTTAGATCGAACAATCCCTGCGAATGGTTTGGCTACTAGTCACGTCACCGTGAGCTCTATGCCAGGTAAGCACAGCACAGCCATGAAGCTTCTTCACCTTTTCGGTGTTACAGCCGTTTCGAAAATAGTATACGGGTTTTGATCGAGTGGTGCTCTTCGATTTGTGCTTACACTTGTTTGACGGTGAGTCTCCTTTGGCTCCACCTGCCGTCAGACACATGCCGGCAACCAGCCTCCGCTTTCCTCACTCCCTTCGCGCTCGACGTTCAACGCCGCCTCTTTCCAATCATGCCCTGACGCAACAAGTGGAGTATACGGCGGAGGAAGTTCACTGGTTTCCTGAGGTGGCGGAGCAAGGACCGTCCATCCATCCTGCTGCCGGGTGTGCTCCCGGTAGTGCGAAGGATTATTTAATTGCATAAAGTGATGGGTTCTGAGAGGGCGAGTTGGGAAGTACAAGGAAATTTGTGCATCTAAATACGCGCATTGTGTGGAGTCCGGTGGAGTCCGGTGGACCGTGTTGGGCTTTGACGACAAAGTGTGGAGCAAAAGGAGACTCACTGTCAAACAAGCGTAAGCACAAATCGAAGAGCACCACTCGATCAAAACCCGTATACTATTTTCGAAACGGCTGTAATATCATTCAAGTTCTCCCTGCGGGCTACAACCCCATGTACAATTCTCCCGACTGGGCACCGTACTGGACAAATTCGGGCACGATACAGCCCTCCCATGTGCCTGCGCCCATGCCGCCGTATTTTCACCCTCACCCGTATTTTCCACCAATGCCCCTGCCAGCCATTACCGCTCCATATGGACCATATAGCACACCGGAATCTCAGACTCAACCACCGATTTTCTCCACTCCGAGTCAGCCCTGGCCGTCGCAGCAAAACCCTGCAGCAATGAACCACCACCACACCTCATTTACGGCTCTTCCCCCTGCCCCTGATCCGCTGGGAGGTCAGAGTTCAGGGTCCCGCATTGAAGCGCCCTCGTATCAATGGCCAACCGGTGATGTCAAACTGGAATGCACCTTCGGTCAAGAGCCGGCAGGCTGGGACGACGAAGGGTGGAAATGGCGCTCCTCTGGTTCACGAAAGAAGGGAGTGCCAGAGTCAGCCACTCATGTGGATAAACGTACATGCTTGGGGGTCTTTCACTGCGGCTGTATCGACGAATGCGGAGTCCCTACTCGTTTCTTTCGGCCCAAGAGTGCGGTGGACGCTCGCCAGAAGCAGGAAACAGAAACATGTCATATCTGCCGCTCAACCTTGAAACCCGTGAAATGTGCCGCTACGCTCACATATTACCGAGTAGTGGACGATGACGGACGCGTCAAGGCCGTTCGCCATCACGTAGGCCACCATGACCACGCTCGGCCACCCTTGACAAAGTTGTCGGCCACTGAAGTCAAGGCTCTGGATGTCCAAGTCCGACAAAATCCCGAAGCGACTGCTCAACAACTCCGCGCTGGGGCTGGCGCAACTCAGGTCGCTCTAGGTGAAATAAATCCAATTCTTCTCAACCCGCGGAAAGCTCGCCATGAGGTCGAGAAAAGCAAGGTGCGCCAGGATCTAATTCCTGCCTCAACTCTCGCAATAGCGGGTTCCAGCTACTGGAGTCCTTCTCTGCCTTAAACAACTCGTTCGAGAGCCCGTGGATTGTAGCGTCCAACCTTCTGGAGCAGCAGTATATTTGCATGCAGACTCCGTTCATGCGCGATGTCCTCCTGAGGGACTCTGTTCAATCTTGGCATGCAGAAAATTTGGAGCCCGAGAGTGGACGACACGGTGTCATCACGGATGGGACGCATGATTTCTTCAAGCACGGCATTCTTCTCACATCCTTGGTCTTCTCCCAAGTCCTCTTCCGCTGGGTTGTTGTTCTCTACACCTGGATCGGGAACCAAGACCAAGAGCACCATTTACCGCACTTCAAACAGCTTGTGGAGGTCATCGCCGAAATTTGCACAAGCGGCCTGGGATTTAGTTTTGATGACCGTGTGTTTAGTGCGGTATGTTCTTGGGTTTTGAATGTATTTTTGTGGAGTCTAATTAGTGGAAGATACTCGACTTCTCAAATGCACAACGAAACGGATTCATTGACGCTTTTGTGGATTACATCTGCTCTCGAATCCCGGGATGGAAGGAGTTGAGTCCGAAAAGCCGAGCTTCCGAGCGAACAACTCTTCGCGCTCGAGCACAGGCTTTGCTAATCGGTTGCAAGGTTCATTGGAGGAGATCAACGCACAAAATCAAGCAGGTCATCGCGATCCAATTCCAATATCGATTCGAGCAGCTAATTGCCATCCTCGAGGCCTCGGATGAAACCATTCCCTGTCGGAGACTCGGATGATGAAGCAGAAAACCAGGCCAGCCGACCTGCAGCGAGTGACCCAATCTCCCTGATGATCCTGGACGCACTCGAGGGCCCGGAGACCCCGCATTCGCCAGATTTCAACAGCAATCATAGCCCAGCCAAAAGCGACTCCACAAATTCTACGACTCCATGTCCCATTGTCTGCCAATGCGGCAGCATCTCCGAAGGGACAATGACCCCTATCAAGTTCAGTGCGAAAAATGTCGGTTCTGGTCGTACATGAGGTGTCTCCCAGAGGATATCGATTGGGGGGATCCTGAAGTGACATTCATCTGTTTCCGTTGCGAGCCGAGGCCCGTAAATGAGTTGTAAGCAGCATTTTTCTTGTTTGCCACAGATCGTTTCTGACGCGCATTTATTCGCTAGATTCAAGCTCGGCGAAATTGTGATGCTGCCGTATCCCGGCGCGTCTGACTGGAGAGCGGACAACGTTCTCTGGTATCCTGCAAGATTTTCTGGTCGCATGGAACGTAGTGTTGGGACTGTGCGCGAATTCAAGTTCAAATGGCTAGAATGTGTTGATTGGTCGGACCACGAGGACCCGGAAACACGCTTTCCCCTCTTGATCCCTCGAACCTACCAGAGGGAAAGGGAATTTTGCCAGGATGTCGCAAATACGGTCCTGAAATCCCGTCAGGTAAGCCTTGATTTGCAACGTTTGGATGGTACTGATATAAGGACTCAGATTGGTAAAATCCACTTGCCGTCCTACCTACAACCCGAGCAGTCAGCGCCTCTGGAGGGAAGAGTAGAAGGCGTGCGAAGCCGAAGCCGACGTTTCAAGGGCCACGGAGAAGCACTCGTCTTGCTAAGCCGTCGAGTGATGGTGTATAGCTTTTTGGGGATGTTCACTGACTAGATTAAGTTGCGACACATTGTGAGAGTACCATTTAGAGGGAAATATACTAATTGCTCTCTATCTACGAAGTTGCCCTAACATTACCGTTCAGTGGTCAACTGCATTCCCTCTGTCGTGAATGTCGTACCCCGCGAGTCACTATATCTTTGTTGTGGAGACCCGTTGAATTAGGCCCGTCCTTTGTATCGCGGTAGTTCTTCCTTGAACCGATATTCACTGTGCGGGTACATGTCGTGCGGGCACAAATCAACTTGTGCGGGGATTGTGCGGGGATTTTGAGTGCACAAGTCAATATGTGCACCTGAAAGTAAGATTGGTAGCTTCCCCACACGGCTGCCTAGTTAGCATGTAATTATTCAAAATGAACTGCATTAGACTCATGAGTTGATCAGTTACAAACGCCCGACACTGCTGTGCTCTTCGGTCCAGGACTATTCCAATTGATTGGACTACATATAAGAGAATGAGTCAAGAGATGTATATACACTTTCAAGTCATCCGCCAAAAACATATATTACTTTGCTCACCGACAACGACAGCGACGACGACGACATCAGTGTTGGCGATGATGGCATCAAACTTGCCGACCGCTGCCAAGGATAGTCCCGACAATGCCTAAGTAGGTTGTGGGTGTCTTGGCAGGCTTGGGGATGAGTCTTATGATGTTTCTGTATGGTGGGGAGAGTGAGTGTAAAAGGGCACAAGCACAAGTCAACGCCCGCACAAGTTACACAAGTCAACCCAGCCAAATTCAAACTCCGCTTGGTGCGCAAGTCAATTTGCCAAGTCAATCGGGTAAACCTCGGATTTGTTGGCGTAAAGTAAAGTGCTGTGCGCAAAGTAGAAGTACGCGTAGCTTGGTGGTCATTCGGGTATGGTGTCTGTGTCACCTCCCGCTTACGTGTATAGTTAGCGAGCATCTCGATGTCCGCCCTCTCCGTGCTCGCTTTCGGCCCACACTAAATTTATTTCAACGGTGCTTCATCGATTTCTGGTTCTGCAAATTGTGTGAGACATATGGACACTCCACCTCCGAACATATTTTTGAATTTAAACTTCATTTTCGCTGCCTCGCCGAAGTACTCATCCATGTTTCAAGCATGAAGCCCCTACTCCGACACTATCCCACAGTGAGGTTTACAGCTCTTTCCTTGCCCTTTCCTTCGTATCGTCATCCCCGCTGTTGCCTGCACCCTTTTCTGTGCCCACGAGCCGCCGCGTGCTCTTGATCGTCGGCTCGTCCCTCATCACTACGCTACCACCCCCGTTTCTTACGTTCCACGGCTGTCCTCGGGCGTTCCCGTACTCCGACCCACGTCGCGGCGCTGCGGAACTCAAGGATCACCTCATCCGGGTCAGCGCTCTTCTCAGCGCTAATGCTCGTTGTCATTTCCGTTGATTCCGCTCAGCCGGCCATCCGATTGCCGCCTCAGATTCAACCCCAAATTCTGACAGCGTCTTCTTGGTATTACGGCTGTTCTAACTTCCACGTTATCTCCGCACTGTTTCCAGGAGCTGTTGACGGAATAATACTTCGCCGATGTGCAATTCGGTTGCTTCGAGGACTCAGGATGGGAACTAGCCAGTGGGTATGTGTCGAAGAGGTGGGTGAGGATAGATCGTTGGCCGCCGGGTGTTCACAACGTGGTTGTCATACAGTGCCCGTGAGCGCCTAATACGCCACAAATGAATTTTCGGACAGCCCGGATTCACGTTGCGCCTATTCAGATCCGCATTTCCCTCCGGTAGTAGGAGCTGTTGACGGAATAATACTTCCCCGACGTGCAATTCTGCTGCTTCGACGACCTAGGATGGGACCCAGCAAGTGTCTATGTGTTGAAGAGCTGGGTGAGGATAGATCATTGGCTGCCGGGTGTTCACAACGTGGTTGTCATACAGCGCCGTGAGCGCTTAATACGCCACAAATGAAGCGGTGGGTTCTCGGACAGCTGGTATTCACGTTGCAGATGCCTCATTATTGGATGAGATCGAGATCTGGAACGAATACCACGATGATACTGCGTGGCCATCAGTTATATAAGATGAACCGCCCGAACCCCAACCCCATCCCAAACCGCCAAAGCCATGCCGAAAATGTAAGTGTCGCCGATACCACGAAGAGCAACTGCTAATTCATATCGTCCCAACTAGCGTCCACCTTCAAAGTAATCATCCTCTCATCACCTTTGTACCAAGCACTCAATCCCGTCATATAGATATTCATATCAGGTCCCTGACGAATCCCCACGACGATCTTCCCCCAGATATGCAAATGTTCGGCCAACTCATCATCAACGGGAATATTTTCCTGCAAACTGTTCCGGTGGACGCGGAGGTGTCTGAAAGCAGTTGGAAACTAGATTTTGGATGCAACATGTGGGTCTGCAGTGGTTTTCGACCACAAGGCATCTGCCATAACACTGAGTTCTGTACAGCCCCCCATACACCCCTGTCTTTGTAGTCGCAATCTTGCGCCACAGCAAAACTGTGTGCACAAGACTTCTTGGTTCTGTCAAAATTGGGAGAGGAGAAGTTCTTGGATTGGTAGAGGCTAATCGTTGTACGTGGAGTACCCCCTTGCATGCACCCAGCCCCTGAGGATTACAATGTAGCCTTCAAAATCATGCTCAATAAAGTGAATGTTGATGGGCCTCTTCTCGAGCTCAGCGCTGGTTGCTCTGCTTCCGAGGGTTCTGCCACACCACTATCTGGTTTTGATGTGAATGATGGAGAAACTCGAAGTGAGATATCATTACAGCTTACTGAACTATCTCCTGAGTTCCATAGTTACCTCGGTCAAGAATTGTGGCATCCTTGATGATCTACTAATACTATCCAAGAAGGGCCAAGGTCCCGTGGATCTCCTGGAGATTTCGGTGATGCATGAGAGGCTTCTTCTGCTCCCCCAAAGGAATAAAACCCGTTACTCGGGAGGATTTGTCTAGAGTCTTGCATCACAGTTAGAACTGTCGAGGGCCTTAACCGGGCAGTCTGTGCCTACACCGACGCAGTGCGGGATGATCCTATGACTGCAATGTATTTGTCGGACCTCGGTGATGCTCTCCGTCAGCGCTTTGAATGGCTCGGCAATGTGGTCGATATCAACCAAGGGAAGGCCCTATGTGCAGCTGCTGTTGGGATGACTCCAGATGGCCACCCGGACATGCCTTCATGGCTGAATAGTCTTGGAGCCTGCTTGGGAAGACGCTTTGAGCAACTTGGTGACCTTGCTGATCTCAATGAGTCGGTGTCCACATTCAAAGCTGCTGTCAGCCTCACTCCAGAGGGCCACCCACACAAGCCTTCATGGCTGAACAATGTTGGCAATTCACTGCTCAGACGCTTTAAGCAGCTTGGAGACCTCACAGACCTCAATGAGTCTGTGTCAATATTGGAGGCTGCTGTCAGCCTCACTGCAGAGGACCACCCAGACATGCCTTCATGGCTGAAAAATCTTGGCAATTCCCTGCTCAGTCGCTTTGAGCAGCTTGGAGAGCTCACAGATCTCAATAAGGCTGTGTCCAAGTTTGAGGCTGCTGTCAGTCTCACTCCAGAGGGCCACCCAGACATGCCTTCACAGCTGAAAAATCTTGGAATGTCCCTGAGCCATCGGTTTCAGCAGCTTGATAACCTCACCGATCTCCATGAGTCTGTGTCAAGATTCAAGGCTGCTGTCAGTCTCACTCCTGAGGGCCACCCTGCCAAGCCTTCACAGCTGAACCATCTTGGAAGTTCCCTGCTCAGTCGCTTTAAGCGGCTTGGTGACCTCACAGATCTCAATGAGTCTATGTCCACATTCAAGGTGGCTGTCAGCCTCACTCCTGAGGGCCACCCTGCCAAGCCTTCCCGACTGAACAATCTTGGCACTTCACTGCTCAGTTGCTTTGAGCGGCTTGGCAAACTCACAGATCTCCATGAGTCTGTGTCAAAGTTCAAGGCTGCTGTCAGCCTCACTCCAGAGGACCATCCAGACATGCCTTCATGGCTCAGCAATCTTGGAATTTCCCTGAGCCGTCGCTTTGAGCGGCTTGGCAACCCCACTGATCTCAATGAGGCTGTGTCCAAGTTTGAGGCTGCTGTCAGGCTCACTCCAGAGGGCCACCCAGGCATGCCTTCATTGCTGAATAATCTTGGAATGTCCCGGCTCAGCCGCTTTGAGCGGCATGGTGACCTCACAGATCTCAATGAGGCTGTGTCCAAGTTCAAGGCTGCTGTCAGCCTCACTGCAGAGGACAACTCAGACATACCTTCATGGCTGAGAAATCTTGGCAATTCCCTGCTCAGTCGCTTTGAGCGGCTTGGAGAGCTCACAGATC
The DNA here is from genome assembly GCA_029289555.1 of Mycena latifolia. Classification (NCBI taxonomy): domain Eukaryota; kingdom Fungi; phylum Basidiomycota; class Agaricomycetes; order Agaricales; family Mycenaceae; genus Mycena; species Mycena latifolia. The sequence goes on from JARJLE010000037.1 coordinate 711,308, forward strand.
TCAATGAGTCTGTGTCCACATTGGAGGCTGCTGTCAGCCTCACTCCAGAGGGCCACCCAGAGATGCCTCCACGGGTCAGCATGCTTGGAAACTCCCTGCTCAGTCGCTTTGGGCAGCTTGGCAACCTCACTGATCTCCATGAGTCTGTGTCCAGATTCAAGGCCGCTGTTAGCCTCACTCCTGAGGGCCACCCAGACATGCCTTCATGGCTCAGCAATCTTGGAAACTCCCTGCGGACTCGTTTCGAGCAGCTTGGTGAGCTTGCAGATCTTAATGAGTCAGTGTCCAAGCTCAGGGCTGCTGTCAGGCTCACTCCAGAGGGCCACCCAGACAAGCCTACATGGCTGAATAATCTTGGCAATTCCCTGGTCAGACGCTTTCAGCGGTTTGGTGACATCACTGATCTCAATGAGTCTGTGTCCACATTGGAGGCTGCTGTCAGGCTCACTCCAGAGGGCCACCCTGCCAAACCTTCATGGCTGAACAATCTTGGCAATTCCCTGCTCAATCGCTTTGAGCGGCTTGGCAAGCTCACAGATCTCAATGAATCAGTGTCCAAGTTTGAGGCTGCTGTCAGCCTCACTCCAGAGGGCCACCCAGACATGCCTCCACGGCTCAGCAATCTCGGAGACTCCCTGCGGACTCGTTTCGAGCAGCTTGGCAAGCTCACAGATCTTAATGAGTCAGTGTCCCAGCTCAAGGCTGCTGTTACCCTCACTATAGAGGGCCACCCACACAAGCCTTCACGGCTGAATAATCTTGGCACTTCCCTGGTCAGACGCTTTGAGCGGTTTGGTGACCTCGCTGATCTCAATGAGTCGATGTCTAAGTTTGAGGCTGCTGTCAGGCTCACTCCAGAGGGCCACCCAGACATGCCTTCATGGCTGAACAATCTCGGAAACTGTCTGCATGACCGCTTCAACAGGCTTAAGGACCCTCGTGATTGTGAGGATATGCTGATTCAATACAGCCATGCTGCCTCCTCCCCAACTGGTTCAGCTCAACCGAGATTTCAAGCTGCCAGAATGTGGGCACAGTATGCCCACATTATGAAGCACCCATCTCTGCTCCGTGCATACACCACAGCCATTGACCTTGTGCCCAAAGTGGCTTGGCTTGGTCTGTCCATAAGTGACCGACATCACCAGATTTTGCAGGCTGGCTCAATTGTGAGGAATGCTGCCTCAGCAGCAATCGAGGCCCATGAATACAGCAAAGCAGTGGAGTGGCTTGAACAGGGTCGCTCAGTTATCTGGGGCCAGGTCCTCAGCCTGCGTACTCCAGTAGATGACCTGCACATGCTCCATCCCAAACTTGCAGCTGAACTCGTCTCCATTTCAAACCTGTTGGAAACATCTGCCACACAGAGTGGTATAGAGGCCACCAGCTTCGGGCCCTCACAATCACTTAAGGCTATAGCACGACAATATCATGATCTTGCTACTCAAAGAGACAAACTTCTCCAGCATATCCGAGGGTTGGCTGGGTTTGAACAATTCCTATTGCCAAGGCCAATTTCAGAGCTTTCTCAGGCTGCAAAAATGGGTCCTGTTGTCCTGTTGAACACTAGCTCATATCGTTCTGATGCTCTAATCCTCATCCCTGGTCTTGGGAACGATGTTATGCACATCCCACTCCTTGATTTCACACTGGATCAGGCACAGCATTTGACCAAAGCCCTGGGATCTCTGGTAAGAGGAGCTGTCCGCAGTGATAGGCTGGATGGTAGCCGTGAGGGGGAGTTGCCTCCAGATGAGGAGTTCTCACGGATTCTCTCCGTGCTCTGGGTGAAGATCGTTAAGCCTGTCCTCGATGGACTTGCTTTTACAGTAAGCTATGTTGACCAGGCGATGTAATTCCGGTTCTTATATTTATTATAGAATCCCTCATATCAGGATCCAGGACGTATATGGTGGTGTCCCACTGGGCCACTCGCCTTCCTCCCGATCCATGCAGCGGGCCTCTATAGCCCGGGGGCAGCCTTTGGCTCAAAGTTGTCAGACTTTTTCGTTTCATCCTACACCCCATCATTGTCAGCTTTGATTGAAGGGTTGCGTGCCAAACAGGAGTCAAAAGATGGACTCCAGCTTCTTGCCATTGCTCAACCATCTGCATTTGGACAGAGCCACATTCCTGGAACCATGAAGGAAATTGCCTCAATTGAACGACTTGCCCAAGGAGTAATCCCTGTTCTGCATTTGGAGCGTGACATGGCAACTGTGGAAAGTGTTCAAAAAGGCATGAGGGAATCCCGCTGGGCACATTTTGCATGTCACGGCATACAGGATATTTTTGATCCAACAAACAGTGCCCTGCTCCTCGCTGGAAGTTCAAAGTTGACACTCTCAGACATTATCCAGCTGCAGCTCCCGCATGCTGATCTAGCATTCCTATCTGCATGTCAAACTGCCACTGGATCCAAAAATCTTCAAGATGAATCAGTTCATCTCACGGCGGGCATGTTGTTAGCCGGATATCGTGGTGTCATCGGGACCATGTGGTCCATAATGGATGATGATGGGCCACGAGTCGCAAGTGATGTTTATACCCACCTTTTCAAAACATCACCGCTAGACTCCATGAGGGCGGCGGAGGCACTTCATCTTGCCATGCAGAAACTGCGGGACTCGGACCGTGCTGGAGGAATGAAGTCATTTTCACGCTGGGTGCCATTCATACATGTTGGGGTTTAATCTTGGTGGTATCAAGAGGATATGTAGTTTGTACGTAGGCTCTGTCTTACTTATGTTTGGTTGATATTCAATTTTTCATTCTAGAGTTATTGTCTGGTGGGTGCAAACCGTAAGTTATTGGGCACTTTGCTCAGATATTCCCCTGTCATTGAATCTTCATCATGTGTGGCTGCAATCTGACTGCCGGAATATGAAAATCGGATACACCATGCTGTGCCTTGGAGAGGAATGGAATCTCAGGCTCTGCCTCCTCTTTCAAGTTCCGGAACTCCGGTTCAGAGATGGATGTTTCCATCAAAAACCTCCGGGAAGCAGATCAATGCCCACGGGAGAAATCGAACCTCCTCCTCATTGATCCAGTAAGATGGGTACATGAAATCGAGGCGATCACCATGATCTGCGATGACTCTATAACGGGCTTTGGTTCCTTGCCAAGTGTAGAGGAGAACAGATGCCTTCGGGAGGGATCGACACCAACCCTGGCTTGGAATGTTATCACAACGGGTGATCGCTATTATCCATGAAGGCAGTACTTTTTTTTTATCTCGCCAAGTGTCCTAGCCCGAGAATGGAGGCCTTACTCTCCTGGTAAAAAAAGGTAATGGGATGAAGATAGAATGCCTTCGGGAGGAACCGAGCCTCCTTCCCCCCTGTTCGTCTTGTTTTCGTTACGGCGGCGCCGAGATCACTGTGATCTAAGTACGAAAGCTTCCTGGTTAAATGCGTCTGAAGTAGCCCTCGAATGAAATAGCAGCCCTGGCACTTCCATGCCTTCGGGAGGAATTGAACCTCTGCCTCATTGCTCAAATCGCGTTATCCTTTATGGAGGCGAGGCGATCACGATGATCCACCAAGGCGTTTCAACTGCCGCTAGTTTCTTATAAAGTGTGCCTCGAAGAAGTCAGTATGCCCCTGCAACACAGAAGAAAAAACCCGAACACGATGTTACATGCCTTCGGGAGGAGGTTTCGCCCATGCCGAGACAAAATAACCAGAGCGGGAGAAGACTTGAAGCTCGAGAAAATTTAAGCATCACACGCATGAACGGAGCAGGCTCAACCTTCAAAGATTGAGGAATAATTAGAGTGCGCACACACAAAGACCAGGAGGCCTACGGCGCGAGGTTTATTTTGAGAGTGTCTGGATTCAGGAAGACGCGGTTCCTAAGGGACTGCAAGAAGGAACAAGAGAAAAACACGCATCTTGCCGCGAACCTCCGCCCCCGCTCAAAGTCCCGGGCCCGCTTCACCGGAGACAGTGATCTCCGAAGGCGTGCTGGCTCTGCTTTTTCCCCGGTAGAGGAGCTCGGAAAAGACTTGGTGAGCAGACCACACGCCTTAGGGCGGAATCGAACCTCCTTAGCGCCTCTATGCTTTCACAGAGCGGCAGGTGTGCCTGAGACCTAAACGGTGCTCTCACTGCACGCGAGGCCCGGAGCAAATTTGGGTGACCGGGTGGCTCAAAGAATGAGCTAATGAAATCAGATACGCAAGAAAGATGTGATACACAGAAAAAATCGGGACACCGCGCTATGCCTTCGGGGCCGTCAAGTGACGCCTACTGCGCGAGCACTACACTCAGATTCTTCCTGTTGATTATCTTTACGAGGAGCGTTATGCGAGCCTCGACCTCCGCTGGGGTTGGCTCGCCCGCGCATATGAGGAAGCTGGAAGCAATCTGGCATCTGGACTCCGAGTCTCCATCCCATCCTTCAGAATATTGAGTTCCAGTATATGCTCGGTTGAACGGGACGTCAACACCGCGTAAAGCCTCATCGGGGAGGAGGCAAACCGTAAACTGAACCCTCTGGGTTCCTGAATTTCGCTTTCGATTTGGGGTCGACTCCGTTATCCTGCCCCCCGGACATCAGAAAAGGCTCGAAGTGAAGTGCAAAACTCACGGCTACTGAGTCTCTTTCGTCATAATCATACAACAGAGTGCTGCCCCCACACTTGGCGCGCCACAGTCCGGGAAGTCCGCGACCTGTTCTTTGCAAACGTTGGATGTCCCGGCGGCCAATCTGACTGCGCGGGCAGCGAGGGTTGAGACCCGGCTTCGCGACCAGCGGCTTTCTTGGGCGCGCCTTTCTTTCTTGGGTATGCTCCTGTTGGGGCTCCGCACCGGACCCGATACGCCTCCAAGTTTTCGCTACCCCAAACATGATATCAGACGGATACATTATCTCGGGTGGTGCGACATCCACATAAACTCACCGCTGCGTCTGCGTCCGCGGCTTTAGACGCGCGGAGCGGGATGGATGGACTCGCGTGGCGGGGCTTCGTGCCTGTGCCTATTGAGCGAGATATACACGAGGAAGATAATGGAGGGACGCACCGGGCTTGGCGGAGTTTGGCCTTCGTGACTGTGAATTTGATGAGCAAGCGCGGAGAACTCCTTCGTAGTTGCAGAGTCAAATTTCTCGTAGCTCCGCGTTCGAATTGATTAAACCCATGTACGCGACGAAAAGACGACAGAACTTGACGGGATCCACCAGACACCAGACAAGAGATCGGTCGTCGGGTCGGGCGCAGGATACCTGGCTTTTTTCGGGGAGGGAGGGAAGGCGCCGAGTGCGGGGCCATTCTTCGGCGCTGGGCCCGTCCGATTGTGCGCGGGGCTTACATCGCGCCACCAGCGACCCCGCGATGGGGGTGTGTATCCGCCTTAGGGTGCGATATAGACGTATACAGGATGAGGATGTGCGGGCCTCCGATTGTCGACTGCCGTAGCCGTGTTCCGAGGCACATTTGCAGTAAGTATATCCACCCACCGTGCAGTGTGCAGTGTGCTATTGCGAGCGAGAAGGTTGTTGCCCTTGAGCGGTACCCCGCGGTGAGATGGGATATTCACGAGCCGGGACGGGAAGGCGGGCTTTTTGGACAGAGCGCGCTATTCAGCACCCGGGCGCCTACGCCAATTGCGCGTCAGTCTATGTAATCAGCAGAGGGCATTCCGGGATCAAGGACGCGCCCGCTTGAGGCTTGAGCGGAGATGCCGGACATATGATTCGGATGTCGGAAATACGATCCGAGCGCGGCGCTATCCTTCCGATGTACCCCATAGGTGGTCTCTACGCCACTGTGGAGTATCGCAGCACTGCGCGGAGGGGTTGGGCGTTACCCACTTGACATTCTAGGCAGAAGTCGCCCGCTCGAGACCTCCCGGGCTACGATTCCCGAGGGAAATGGCGCCGCGTCGAAGAGATAAATGCGCTGCGCGCGCTGTGTAGAGGAGAGCGAGCGCATCCGGCCGTGGCTTGAACTCGAAGAGCTATGTACTTGAAGTAAGCTGGCCGCCTGAACCTGCACAGCGTACCAGCCAGAACGCTTGTGCCATTCGGAAGCGAGGCGAATTTATACAAGGCTTGCACCGAAGCAAGAGAGGCAGAGGGCGGTGGAGAGCAGACACAGATGGTGGTGAGGGATGAGTCAGGGTTTGATCCGGTGCCACGTGCGGAGTCTAGCTTCTTCCCTCGCGCCCACAACCTCGCCATTTCCGCTGGCCACCTCTAACTCCAACCTCGGCGTCTCTTTAGTTTCGTTCGCAAGCTGGCGAGCTCCTCCACCACGCCCGCCCGGACGTGCGCGGCGCGCTCAACGCCCCCATGTCGCCCATCCCCGCTCGAGGTGCGCTGGCGGCCTCTCGGTCTGCACCATTCATCGGTCTCGGTCTCCCACGAGCATTAATTAATATTCGACAGTCGCATCAAAGTTATCCACACATACCCGCTGGCCATACCATATCGCCCTTGAATATCGCTACTGCCTGGGGGTGGAAGGCGTCCTTGGCCGGATCAGGCCCCAAGTTATGGGTGACGAACTGTAAGAAGATTATGTCTGGATGTACCACGATGGAAAAGGTTCCTACGCGCGTCCAGCCAATCATTCGTTTGGTCGGCGAATTCATGGACGGCGCTTGTCCGAATAGCAATTCAAATATGCCTCATTTGCCTGCTACCGTGCAAAGTGAGCTCCGCGGTATAATCATTAGAACGAAAGAAAGGCGGCAGGATGCTGCTCGAACGCATCGAGAATATATATCGACTGGATCAGGGCTCCCCCTGTCGTTTTCATGGCATGCAAATTGAGCAGCGGTGATCAGACTGTTGCTCAGGCAGAAGCCCCCGGCGACCGCTAGCAAGCTTACTGTTATCCCGGGAATGCAAGAAAACAGAATTGGCGCACCAGGTTCGGGCGAGCGATGAACAATACACACCAGACTTGACAGGCGCTTTTGTCGGCAGCTTCGCCTTCGTCGCTATCAGATTATTCGTAAGCACAGAGTATTCCAGAAACGGGCAAGGGGCTACGATACGTACCTGCTTTCGCGGGCACCTTCGCCTTCACAGTCGCCTTGCTCTTCGCCTTGACCGGAAGTTTCACGGCTGTACCAAGAGCCTTTAGGTCCAGATACTCCGAACGCAATAAAAAGGAATATACGGAACTTAGGGGCCACCTTCTTCTTGGGGACAGGCTTCGCTTTAGTCGCAGCTGGTACCGTCAATTAAGTGGGTTTGGGAGAGGGGTGGATAATGGGGATCACCTTTCGGCTTCGCAGCTACCTTAGCCTTCGCAGGCGCCCTCGCTTTGACGGTCGTTTTCTACTTTGTTGCGACCTTAGTCCGGGATTCGAGGGCCTGTAAATTCCGTCCATTCAGTGCGGCACAGTATTGTCAGTTGAGGGCGCGCGGAATCCTCTCCAGCAATCTCTCCAACAATCGGGGGTGGTACCGGGGCAGCGAACGCCTCAGCGACTTCCTCTGAATGCCGTGCAGCGAGGTCCTGCGTCTGCATCCAGTCAGGCTCCAATAACAACTGCTGCATGAACGAACAGCATCACATACCTCGACATCACGGACCACCGGGGCCGACAAAGAACTGAAACGCACAGGATTCGCACCGCCGCAGCAATATTGGGTTTGTGAGCTGATTTCGCGACGGAATCAGAGACTTATTTTCCCGTTAGGCTCGGCTCGGCTGCTACTATCAGGACCCGGGTCCATCACATGTAGCCGCTTAATACAAGGCCGCCCAACATCGGGGGCCTGGTGGTAAGTAGAGGTAAACCGAGTTTCTTGGTGACAATTGTCGACGTTGGCCACAGTGTACTACATATTGGTTCGTGGTAGCGGCGCGTCGAGGTTCTCCGAGTCGACAAGGTCGATGTCCCTTGGTTCTTTGAAGTAGTATGGTCGGCTATGGTCAGGAAGGACGGGACGTTTATGAGCACCAGGCGGAGCCGAGGAGTACGCAATGTATGCTACGCCCCCGAGCATCTGGGCTGGGGGGTTTCGGTAATTCTTTTGACTGTTTCGTTACGAAGATTACTGACCGTCTCCATCAAATAGCGGTATACTTGCCACTTCCCGGATCGCCCGTGTATATCTTCGTCGTCGCCATGGGAATACGTGCTCGCCTATAGGAGGAACTGAGCTCGGACCGCAGTACCCAATGGTGACCTGGTCGCTCCGAGCTCGGTGCGGATGATAAGCCTTAGCAGACTGAGAGCTAGCTACGCCTTGGGTACGCCTGGTAAGGCTGCGGCGCGCCTGCGGGACTCCGAGCGAGCTGGAAGAAACGGATCGATGGTGGTTTAAGCGACGGGAGGCATCGTTTCTTATATGCAAGCTCAAGCATGAGTGTCGACTCTGTCGAGTTGGTCGAGCGCCTGGTCGAGCGCACAGAATCTGCCGGCCCGGCTCGGCTCGGCCATGCTTGAAGGTCTAGGCGGGTCTAAGTCCCTGATCCAGAACCGTTAAAGTTCAGCTTCGAACTCCCGACATTGGCCCCGTGCCATTTTTTCGGGGGACTTTGTCCACGCTTAATTGGAACTGTACTGCCGGTGAATAGCGGACATTCGTGAGCAACGAAATGAAATGCTCTCCTCGTAATTGTCTTCGAAGTTTCTCCCCAGGGCCCCGCACACCTTCAACTAGGCCCGGAAGTTTCTGCATTCGCAGGAATCGCAGCCTCTCGGGTACGCCAAGGTGGATAGCATTTAGCAGGACATCGGTTGCCATTTGTGAAGAGGGACCACAAGTTGAAACAGAATCTACATAAATTACGCATCCTCTTCCTCCGAGTCGGGAACAGCTCCATATCAAAGATTTATCGACTGTCATAAAACTTGTGGAGTCTGACCACGGCAGACTAAACAGCAGCGGGCGCCTGCAGCGTCGCCAATTGCACGGCGAACTGGCTATTTCCTCCCTGGGTCGCGGTGTACAAATTATCGGTCAGTGCATTGCCCTTAGGGACCTTTGCGCAAATGATCTTCTCATGCCGGTTCCGTTCCTTCAATCTGTTCGTGGCTGCATCTTGGTTAACGACGGCATATTGAAAGAATTGGTCGGTGAGGTCAAAATCTACTGGATCGTCAATGAAGAGGATAGCATCATAAGTTGGACACGGCACCATCTGGTCCATTCATCGGCCTAACCATTGGATGAGTTTAATGTTGTCATCAAGTCTGCAGCACGCACCCGCTGACCATAACGTTCTGGAAAATCTCAACCGCCCGGGCGTGGAAGGCGTCGGTTTTCGAATGAGTCCCCAAGTTATAGTTGACGAACTGCCAGAATATTATATCCTGATTGAGAATGGGTAAATTTATACGCACCGAATGCCATTCATCCGTGATGCCAGTGAATTCATAGACATCGCTGGTCGGACAGTCAGAAGCGACTACCAGTAGAGATGAGACTGAGGTACCTGGCACCCTGCCATGTGAATTCTGCGATATGCGTGAGGAAGCTCAAAGATAGATGGAAGGATGTCGGTCTCGTACCAAGAACATCAACTTGGTCGGGGCTCCCCCTCTGGCTTTCGTGACATGCAAATTGAGCGGCGCTCAGAAGACTGTCGCTCATGTAGAAGCCCCCGGGTACATCTGTTCATCCAATTATTACTCCCGGGACTTGAGAAGGACAGTTTCCATACCGGGTTGGCTATTAAAATCTCCTTGGGGCGTGAACGAAATTTTGGGCCCATTGGCGACGATCGAATCCGCATTGGCCTTCGAAGTCCCATGGAAAAGTGTAATTGCACCCTGTGCAGAAGGGTGTGCGACAGTACGCGCTATGAGCCGCCTCGGCCCCTTCGTCGCCACAGGGGGTCTTCGGGAAGCGACAGTCCTAGCGGTTGCCTGTGAATGGCGTGCAACGACATCCTGCGCCTTCACTCCATGTCAGGCTCCAATTCCCATTGTTGCACCAGAAAGAACCATATACCTTGATATCATTGCCCAGTGGGGCCGTCAACGCGGGGAGGGCAAGAGCAAGGGAGGTGAACACGGCGAACGGGATGTGCATTATGGATGATTATAAGGTGGTATCGTAAGACGAAAAGATTGCCACAGAAATGAAGGGAGGAGTGAAGGAGAAGCAAAAAAATAACACTGGACCAGCCAAGTGAAAGAAGAGGCAAAGGAGGAACTGGACCAGCCAATGCAGACCATGAACCAGGGCCCGAAGTTTTATAGCGTCGACGTAGCGCTAATCCCGGGTTCCCGCGAAGGTTTCAGTGCGCCCGGAGCCGCGCCCGTCCGCGCGGTCGTCAAAGAGCTGAAACAAACCCTTACCACCGCCGGGGCGACCGATCAAGTTGTCGAACTGATCTTCGTGACGGACTCCGAGGCTAGCATGGTTCCCATCCATTATCAAGGGCTTTTAAATATTAAGGCTTGATCAAGGCCGTCTTTTTCCCCAGTGGGGTAAGGCCTGCACTGGCGCCGCTGCGAAAGCGCATCCGCCGGGTGCCTAGCTATTACCGAGTACAGACTCTGCAGAGTAGAGCCCAGGCAGAATGTTGAAGCGGCGCCCTGCATCTGATTATCTGGGCTAAATGGATGTCAGCAAATATTGGGACTGTTTTATCGCTATCGTATGAGACGATTACGGACCGTTAGGGAATCGCGGAGGGCGCGCGGGCTCCGTCGCTACCATGGAAGTCGTTTTTGCTTGGCACAGCATTGATCTGCGTCAGAGCTGAATTGCCGAGTCGAATAAGAGCTTCGTCCCATCTTACGATATATCCCGTCTTGAATTGGCCGGTGCTATACCCGGCTGTACCTGTGCTGCATCTGTCGCCGCTCGGGGCCGATGTTCAGTTTCGCGATGAAAGGTCTGGACGGTGTCATGGAGAGCCAAAATCGATGCCTCCCAGGAACACAACAAGAAGGTAACCGACGAGCTTGACTACAGCTCCCAGTTGTAAGTATGGCTGTGTGACGCGTCTGTAGAGTCACTAGTCCCACAGTAGTGGGAAGGAAGAATCTTTAATCGAGTGTGGATGCGAGGAGCGAGTGGGGCCAGTGTTGTTTAGTATAGACCGGCGACTATTGGAGGGTGAGGCGGCCTGATAGTGCATGCCGGAGAACAGAGCAAGTGCACTGTCAGAGTTGTTGGAGAGGGGACTCGGAGAATGCCGGCTCTGATGGCAGAACACGTGCAAAACGCCTGAAGCTTCCACCATTCATCGTCATCATCCGAGTGGCCTTAGTGGCGTATTCTCAGCCTCCGCCCAACCTCCGAGTTGTTTGGAATTTGCTAGGAATAAAAAATGTTCAGAGCGATGAGGAAAGGAGTATGTAGCATATGCGATAATTCAAAGACTCTAGAAATCGTTGGTCCCAACGATATTCTCGCCTTCAAGTTGTAGCATTCCGGGAGAGTAATGAGAACAAACACAAGGGTATTTATTCGGGCACGCGCCCTGGCGGGGAACCTTCGCGGGATACAACAGCCCTTTAATGCGGTCAGACTCAGACCGTCACGGCGCAGGAGAACTGTTCACTCACTCGCCCCGGTAGCAATACCCAGCAGGCGTTTGGGCGAGTTTGAAAGGAGTGGATGAATGGATGAATAAAGGAGAGTATGACGGTTCGTTTGTACAAATATTAAATTTAGGCGCGCGCGTGGTTTTAGCGCGCGCGCGACCCCAAAACGCGCGCGCGCGAGGGTCTGTCTATCGGCTATGGTACCCTACGTACGTCATCTACGTTACGGTAATCTCCCACACCCATCCTTGGCCGACGAACTCTGTAAGAGGCCATCCCTCCCGAAGAACTCCAAAAATTGCGCATCCAGATCAAAAAGCTACCTTGCCGGTACCAAGCGACGAGTCTGAGGGTAAAGAGATGAATATTAGAAGGGAGATAGACTATAGTCGAGCGCACCTTATACAAGAGACAATCCTTCCACCCTTGCGCAACGAGTCGGTCGAATTGAAGAACACTCCTGGAGCCGGGGAAGGAGAGGGATGGGTGTGGGCATGGTGTTACGCCATGTTGTATCCTATAAAGAGTCTCTTTATAGGCGTTGGGGACGGCTGTCGTGGTTTGGTGGGCATGGAGGAGGAGGGACTGGCATGGTGGTTACGGATAAAGGTGCACGCGTGGCAACCGCACAAACACTACCAAACCGCTGTCGCTTGTGAAGTTTCGACGACGTCGGAAGTCATTTGCGGCTTTTCCCAGCCAGCTCCTTCCCAACACGGAACTGGTACTTTTTTATTCTCTCCTGCAGCCCGCTTCCGTTAGGCAAGCTTCACCAACCGTCACCAATCGATAATACTGTATAGTTTCGATCAATTCGTATGTCACGGGTCACAGGCCCCAAAATTTAAGAAAATATTCGTACCTGTCACAGGTCACCGAGAGTATATTCGAATATGCGAAAAGAGTCACGAAATTGCTCAGAGACCACCAAAAATCCTGTTTTTCGCCGGCGCGGCGCCTTTGGCGCCGCGCTCTCACGTTTGACGTGATCGGCGTCAAGTCTTAACGTGATCGTGGTCATGTTTACTTTGCGGGCCATGGAATATTTTGCAATGCCCAAAAAATACAACAAAATAAAATGGAGTAAACAGGTTCGAACATCCGACATCCAGAACCACAGTAAACTGAGACCTGGCACAATACAACTGAGCAACATGACCACGGAGGCCTGGCAGCGCGGCCAGCTCATGGCCTGCAACCCTTCCACCACATTTACGAACATTTTTGGGGTGTCACGGGCACTCTGGCGGATTTACGAATACTCAAGTTTGAATCTGCGGGTCACAGGTCACAGGCGGGGAGAATTGATCGAAACTATACAGTACTCTGGCACCTATGTAACTGGTTCCGTCACACCACCCAGCCTGAGGTCCTACTGCCAGAATGGACTAAATTCGACTAAACGACTTGCTGTGGCATGGCTCACCCATCTTATACTTCCCACTAGGTGAGTTTTTCGTCTCTTGCCCCGCAGTCAATGACGACATCGATCCCCACAGACTCTGTATTCCGGCCGTGTGGGTGTGGAAGCCCGACGACACGTAGTGGAAGGCTATGATGTTCGTGTGTCCACATATTTCGTTTCCCGTTGCTCGGACCCTCATCCCCCTCTCCCTGCAGTCCGACGACAAGCAGCTCAAGTAGCTCAAAAAAATTCAAATGTCCTTTAAGCTCAACGACATCTGCAAGTCTGGCGCCGCGGCCTCGCACCGTGAAACTACGAACTCGGACCTCAGGCAGTGACCCACATCGACGCTCCCGCCCGCCCACGTCGGTGCCGCTGGCTTGTGCATGCCCGCCCCGCCTCGACCGTCCACCGGCAGCGGCAAGGGGATTGACGTGCTCGACGCACCGCCTGCGGCTCATCCCGCACCTCAATTCGTGGCGCTCCCTGCGCTTCGAGCCCATCGAGCACGACTTCGCCGAGGCTCCGCCCACCCTCCGCATCGGGCGCTCCACTGGCCGCGCGACATCTTGCGTGCGCACGCTGAGGTATGGGTTAAGCCCCGCCTTCATCCGCAACACCTTAGAGGGACATTCTTTGACCATGTGAGGCCTTCACCTATTCGCTCTTGTGCAATGACCTGAGGGCTGATGCAGACTCTTCCTCCTCCCAAAGGGCCCTATCCGACGGACGTATTCTCTGCACATGGTGTCGAAACGCGCAGCCAAGACTGCTGCCTCCACCTCTGCCATTCCCATCCCCAAACCCAACTCCACCACGATCCTATTCCTGCCTTCGACCAGCAGCGCCAGGCGACGCCGCGAAGGCAGCCACATCCTATCCACCGCCACCGCCACCCATTATTCCCGCGCCTCTGTACAAGAAATCGACGTCCCTGATAGCCCCGGACACGCCCCTTCAGAGCTATTCCAACACCACATCGCCGGCGTCGTCGATATCTCCCCCGACGCGCAGGAGGTTATTGGTCGAGCTCTATGGGACCCATCCTCTGCGCTACCGTGCCCCGCACGCCTACGTGGGGGCGACGGTGGAGCCACTCCAGGGCTAACAGAGAGCAGCATTTGTTTGAAGAACGTACACACCGTAGTTAGTGTATATAGCATCAAATGTTCTCTTACTCGGGAGTGAGTACGAGTGTAACTTGTGTATTAAAAAGAATTAATATAACTGCTACTGGATTCAACGGAGTCGAAGGATAGTGAAGAATCAGGGTACTGTAAGTACGTAGAATATTAAAGTGTCGTCATCCAAGCCGACAGGTCGCTCGCCGCCTCGTCCACAAACTCCTTCTCGTCATTGAACGGATTCTGGTCCCAAATGGCCTCCAGCGTGTTTTCAAGGCAGGCGGGCTTCATGCGCGCGATGATTCCCTTTTTAACATCGAGCTCCAGCATGATCGCAGCCGGCGTCTTCTTGTTCTCGGGGTGAAGGAGGTGCTTGGCATAACCTGCCCACCAGAACCACTCCCACAATCGCGAGCATTCATTCTCGTCCATGCAGGAGAAAGAGTGGTAGACGTCCGGTGGGTTGAAGGCCAGGCCCACTTTGTGCTCCTCTAGTTTGCACTTGACCTGTACGAGCTTGTAATACGCGACGACACCCATGTGCTCCGCATCCGAGAGGGTGATCTGGCTGAGGGGACGCTGTACGAGGTTTCGGAAGGCAGGATCTGCCCAATCCGTGATGTCATACTGACGCGAGAGCCGGATCTGGATGGCTGGCGTAAAATCGGGATGACTGGGAAGGTGGAGAATGGTGTATTTGATTCCAGAGGGGATTCGCCATAGCTTTGACAAATGAAGGACGGAAAAATAATATTGCAAAGGAGTCGGCACAGGAACTTCATCCCTGTATACAGATCAGGAATACAGCACATGTCTCGTGCTCGCAACTGGAACTCACTGGTCATACAAGAAGACCAGAAGGTATCGAAAGTCAAGGTTTGTGATACCACTGTGGTCCAGGTTGATTGGATGCTCGTCGTCTCGGCCATCCACCACACATTGGCCGTTTTGAGGGAGGTCAAACATCTCCATAAAAAATTCTGACTTCATGGTAAGCCGTGTTTTGTGCAGATTGTACAGAACACTTTGGCACTAATGGATCGTTAGAAAATGCGGAGGAAAGGAACAACGACTCACCAGGAAAATAGCACCTCCGTCACTGAAGTAATATCGTTCATCCCGCAGCGGCCGGGTAGATACTGGGGTGGCCTGCTTGTCGACGTCCATGAAGAAAAAAAAGGCCGCGTACTTATTTGTTTTTGTCTCGCCCAAGTCAAAACCCTCGCTTATTCCTCCCCAACATGGACGCTCTCCCAGACGAATTTCCACCACTCCCAAACCATTTCGACGGGGGTATATGGGCACCGAACGTCTTGCAAGCCCACAGTATCCTTTCCGATACGTACCAGTACGCATTCGAGGCACTCAATGCGGGCGACAATGACTGCCACCGACTCCGGCTCCATTCCGAGAAACTTCTTAACAGAATGTTGCCTATTCTCGAGGCCATGGAGGTGGAAGTGTTGAATCCACAGTGGCTCGAGGCCTCCGCGAGTGCACTTGCTGGGTTGGTCGTGGAGTTGGAGGTGTCCGCTACAGCAATTGAAAACGTGTAAGCAACACCAGGCCATTGAAAACAATATGAGTGATGCAGTAATGCCTATAGCAACGTACCTAAACTGAAGAAGCCCCAGCTTGTCGAGGTTCGACGTACTGGACAACGTGGACGTCCTCGGAAAGATATCTCTGCCGAGTGGCTTGCAGCAGCCATGGCCCCTGGTCGTCGTATTACCCTCAGCAAGTTGGCCGAACTTGCAGGAGTCCATCGTCACACGCTGAGGGCGTACCTGATCAAGCATGGCGTCTACGAACGCTTTTGTACGATCTCCGACCACGACCTGGACCTCCTCGTCAAAACCTTCAAATCAACAAAACCTACCTCGGGACTCAGCTATGTGATTGGTTTCCTCAGAAGGCATGGACTAAAAGTCCAGCGCCGCCGTGTACGAGGCTCGATGAAACGAATCGACCACTTGGGAAGTGTCCTTCGCAATCATCAAGCCATCGACCGTCAGAAGTATTCTGTTCCCCATTCGAATTATCTTTGGCATCTCGATGGGCATCACAAGTTGATACGGTGGGGGATCGTTATCCACGGCGTCGTTGATGGATACTGCAGAACGGTGAGGAACATCTTGAGATGAGAGCGATTGATTGACAGTTTGTGTCACTAGGTAATTGCGCTTCATGCGAGTACCAATAACACTGCGAGTACGGTTTTGAACCTGTTTCTGGATGCAATCCAGAAGTATGGGGTGCCTTCCCGGATGCGCGGTGATCGAGGTGGCGAGAACATCGAGGTTTCAGTTTGGATGATTAAGCATCGAGGCGCAAAACGTGCCTCATTCATGTGGGGATCGTAAGTCCATATCTATTCAGTATAATTAATCTGACATCGCAGGTGACAGATCCACTCGGAATACCCGTATCGAGCGCTTGTGGGTTGAGGTCGGGACTCAATTTGCTCGACGCTGGCGAGGGTTCTTCACGAGGCTTGAGCGACGACACGGTCTCAAGCATCTATCCCCGAATCATTTATGGCTGCTTCACCTCCTGTTCCTTGAAGACATAAACTTTGACTGTCGGGAATTCCAAGCGGAGTGGAATCTTCATCCGCTCGGGGGCAAGCGGAACAAGGGCCAGTCACCATCGGTATTTGACAAGTTCCTTGCTGTAGCGCGACTTGACATATTTTTATTCCAGGATATCCGCTTCATTAGTGAGACCGAACACGGTGTAGATGAGGATCAGCCCGGTGTCCATCCGACCATCCTTGAGGAATACTACGGAGTTGAGGAAAATCTTGATGAGGAATGGGAGGATGTAGACGACCTGATTGCGGCGGACCAGACCTCTGATGTGCGCCATGAAGCCATCGAGGCACCGTCTCACGACTCGCCCTTTAGTCCAGAGATAGAAGCGGTATTTCTTGAAGCTCTCGAAGCGGTGAAGACTCAAAACATTATTCCCGAGGGATTCAACCTTGATCTCGACAATTATCCTCTTCGCGAATCTATTCATCTCGGGCGAGGGGGGAAAATGATTTCTGTTATCTTGCCACTAGATATTTGGTGGCCGCGTGCACTTTTGTGGGCGCAGGCGCTTGATTTAATGACTCGAATGCTTGTAGAAGGTGAATTGTAATTGCAATCGTATACTAGACAACGACCGGGACTATATCCGATACATAATCCTGGACCCTGAGGCAAAATGTCAAAAACAAATGGGGTATAAGAGGAGCGGAGTCGCACCATATTTTCCTCGCTTCTACATCCATGTGCCTGCACAAAATCCACCACACAGACGGCAGCGGCACGACCGAGTGCCCCTGCCCGCGGTACATACCCCAAGAGGCGCCTCAGCCTGGGCCTCGGGTCTGCCGCGACTGCGAACACTGGGAAAGTTTGCACCCCGTCGCAGAGGTGCCTAAAACCTCAGGCATCGCAGACATCATGGCGTGGGTGAGGCCCCAGCTGGACAAGGCTCGCCCTTCCTCACAGGTGGCGGATGAAGAGGCACGAAAAGAGTCCAGCGCTGGTTTTAAAAAAGTCAGTGAACAACACACTGGCCGTGGAGGGGCAACAAAATACCAAGTACATCTTATCTCTGACTCCATTCATTCCCCCATCTCACTGCCGCCAGAAAAAAAGCAGCAGCAAGGCTAGCAAAGCTGCCGAGAAGCCTAAGAGTGTTGGCAATATCATCTTCATACCAGATGCGCACCTGGTACGCACATTGCTGCTAGCATTCCGCTCTGCTGCTGATTTCTTTCCAAGGCCAGAGATGACTTGGACGCCGACGACGTCAAAGAGTTGGGTGTCGGGGCTGCTCCGAGCATCACCAGAATCCAGCAGCTGAAGGATGGGGGCCTCGTCTTTACCCACGAGAACACCCAGGAGGGAGAGCTTGAATTCTATGAATCCTGGTCCGCCGAGCACATCGACAAGAACTGGCTGGCCAAATTGGCGCCCCATATCTGGAGTTACATGAAGCGGGTGCATGAGCCTCTTGAGGACGACAGCTTTTATTGGATTCCTCTTGTTTTTACCCGGGGCTCCTTGTACGAGTTTGTGAAGAAAGGTGCTATTACGGGCAGCGACCTCGAGACGATTAAGACGGGCAGAGGCAAACGTCTTGATGCGTCAACACTTTATTTTGGTAAGCCAGTCACATGCTCGAAATATCTTTCTCCCTCACGATGTCTCCATAGCCCTCCGCTACCCCGTTCCTGACAAAATCTGGCACAACAACGCTTGGGAAGACCCTCCGAGCGACTCGGACTTTGAAGGGCCATCCAAGAAGCCGGCAAAGGGCAAAGGCAAAGCGCGGAAGCCGGTGTCAACTCGCCGATCGAGCCGCAAGATTCTTGCAAAGGAGGACGATGTGCGCAGTGTAATTGAAGTAGAGTCAGACGGAGACACTGGTGAGCACCTTGCACACCAACTTCCACTGCGCGCTGACCGATATATCTGCAGGCCCTTCGAGCTCGAAACGGAATGGGAAAACTTCACAGCACAGTAGCCCCGTCAAGATCAAGCTAGAACCAGAGCTTGCTGCATCTGCTAGTATGTCGTTCTAATCCGGTCGAGCTCCTCTAATCCTGTAAGTAGAGGCGAACACGCTTTTCTTGGATTCGGACTCGGGTGTGGATTTCCCCGAGGTTCTCCTTCCTGGAACTCCGGCTGACGTGCCAGCAAGCTCTGGAGCCACCACTGCTCTGGTCGTTTCAGATCTGCCTAGTGCATCGACCGCCCCTGCCACTAGCATGTTAACCACGCCTGTCACTAGCATGTCGGCCGTGCCTGTTACTGGCGCGCTTCTCACTACGACGTCGGCCACACTTCTGTCCTCCACAGCCCCTCCCGCTGCCAACACTGTCACATCATCGCTTGCAGCCTCTGCCGTTGCAGCACCTGCTGTGACGGGGCCTTCCACGCACCCAGTATCCATCCCGACAGGTTCCCAGCCAGGCACGCCCTCCTCAATTGGGTTGTTCGGCCTTGCGCACAGCCTTGGGTCCTCCAATGCCCCCTCCTCTCGTTCTTTTAGTCGTTATCCTAGTTCTTCCAGCACTGCCGGCCCATCGTCCTCCACTATCTCATCGTCTCGCCCTTCTTCCCGACGTGGCATCGACTACGCCGCCGAGACGGCGGCTATGGAAGATTTCTACAAGTTTGGGAATTATCGAGAGCACTCTCCTAAACGCTCTTTCGATACGGCCTTTCTGGAGAGCACTGGCTTCAAATCTCCCGAGCGCCCGTCCTACAATCCCTGGAAGCGCCGCAAGAGTGCTCAATGATTGGTCTTTGATTACACGCTGCTACTAATCTTCGGTCTCGCCCCTCCTTTCATTCATCCACATTCATTTGCCCTTTCAACTACCACCACAGTTCCTTCATAATTCCCCTCCCCTTTTTTGCGACCGTCCACTCCTCACTTCACCGAATCCTAGGCCTCACAATCCTTAAACATATCTCGTTCCCTTACTACCCTTTTTACGATCGTCCTTTCCTTACTATTGACTGAACCCCCACAATACTTATCGTACTTTGCCCTTTTATTACTTTATTATTGCTAGTGGGCTACTAGTGCTATCTACTCTGTTCGATAATATTATGTGTGCCCGCCTATATTTGCCTCGTCGGAAGTCGGAAGTCGTACGATGCGAGGCGATGTGACACCTGTGTAGTGTTCTTCGGGTCGGGTCGGGCTTGAAAGCCCAGGCTTGGGTCGGGTCGAAGCACTGCCACCGAGGGTCGGGTCGGGCTTGGGTCGCAGCTAAAAAAGGTGATGTCGGCATCAAATCCCTTCCAATGTGAAAGATTGTTGACTTACGTGTCAAAGGGAGATGGAACACACATTGTACATTCGCCTCCCGGCCCGCACCGCAAAAATTTCCTCAAGCCCGACTCAGGGTCGGGCGAAAATGGTGGGCCCGACCCGGGCCCAAGGGTGGGTCGGGTCGGGCCTGGGCCTGGGCTTGGGCTTGAGCCCGACCCGGGAAAACACTACACCTGTGACATCTCTCTTTTCTTCCTACCTTCACCGGCCAGCAGCAGCACTGTACGCGGAGTCTCACCATAGGCACTATGGCATGCTGTTTGCTGGCCTTGTGAACGGGCTCTTCAAGTCTGCCGTATCTGCTACGCAATTGCTCAAAGCCATATTCCTCACAGGTGCGTTGCTTGGGCTGTACTTGTTGCGCTAGACTCATGGTTCCGTAGGCTTCTCTGACCCCTCTCGACGTCGAAGCCATGGACTCAGCCCGCAGCCGATGAATCATTGCTAAGCATTCCCCGCCTTCGAGCTGCAGATTCCGGGAATGTCCTACCGAGTGGATTTGCCCCCAGACGGGTCGAATTTTGATGTGAGCCCTGCCACTAGTCCTTGACGAACTTTCTATTGAAAGCACGATACTGCCGGAGTACTACGTTACATACAAATGGGCAATTTTCGGAGCTTTTCGGTCGGGATAGCCCTCCGACGGACCGAGGATGAGTGTGGGAGATTACCATAACGTAGATGACGTATGTAGGGTCCATAGCCGATAGACAGACCCTCGCGCGCGCGCGTTTTGGGGTCGCGCGCGCGTAAATATTTATTTGTACAAACGAACCGTCATAGAGAGTACAACTTGCGGTAGACTAAATACGAGGACTTCGAGAGCCGAGACGGAAAAAATATGGAACTCGCGTACTCACCTGCACCCCCGCGCACAATCCACCCCGTCCCCGTCCAACGTCCCGCCGCCCCGCACGCCCACCCCCAACTGCGCATCGCATCGTCCCCGCTCCGAGCCGAGCTCTGTCCTCGTAGTATGACGGTTCGTTTGTACAAATAAAGATTTACGCGCGCGCGAGGTTGTATACATATATGACCTAATCACATTTGGGAATATCTCCAAGCGTCCTCAAGTCAAGCTTGCCATCAGTGGCTGTCAATGCCATAACACACGTCGGCAACATTGCCCGAAGCTCCGACACTCGCCGGAGGCAGCGGGCGCTTGGAGGGCGTCCTGAGGACGACAGCATTGGCACTGAGAAGGTCTGTGACGGTGCTGAAGTTCGCAGTGGCGGATTGGCACTGGCAGTTCAAGTTCAAATGAGCAAGGTTGGAAGTCTCGGCGAGAGAGGGATTTAAAATAGTTTACATTGAAAGGCCAGAAAGGGAATCCCATGATGTTGTCGGGAGTGTTGCCGACCGGTGAAGATGAATACAAAGGGAGGGAAAAATCGGACTCGGAAAAGTCATTGTCACACCACGTCGAAATGGTCCGTGTGCCCTGATGTGATCAACCAAACAGGTCCAACTTTTGCCAGCGCATTTCTTTCCCCACACACCTGACACACCACGCCAACACCTCCCCTCGCCTCCCCCCTCGTCGCGTAGACGATCCTCTTTTTTTTTTTTTTTTTTTTTTGGGACGTTAAGAAATGAAGCTAAGTCTGCAGAAGCATTCCAAGCTCGTTCGTCTGTTTTGCTGGTGATTAGCCAGACATGCCGGGAATATTGTCCAAGGAGGAAATGCCATTACGCACATTTTAAACCAGTGTGGGGCTCCGACCATTACAGTTTATCCAATTCCAGTTGTATCAATTTTGGGTCGTATACCCACTAAAACCCCCTTTTCGTAGATCCAGTCATCCGGCAATGAATCTTCATCCATCAATAGACCACTCCATGTGTTCAACACTAACTGTTTCTTGAAGGATAGTGGTCCAAAACGAGTTTTATTGGTTAGTAGTTGATCCCTTCTTAGTGCTGCATTAATCTTATTCAGCCATAAGTTATGGATGATTTTCTCGTTCAAAGTCGATCCTGGATTGCTAATGACTCGAGTTACTCTGATGTTCCATATCAAATGCCAAGCGACCGATACGATTATGGCGAACAACCTTCCTTTCTCGTGGAGAATGATTCCCTTGTTGGACTTGAATTTGACTAGGTTGCAGCCCAGAATTAACCCCCAACTGAGGGATGGCCAGTCATTATATTTTTTGAGCCACAGTTCGCGTGTAAGGTTCCAGATAATCTTTTGGCCATGGGATTCACACTCTAATGCGATATGTTCTAATGTTTCCGGGGAGTTGCAGAAGTGGCATCGGCCATTCATTTCCATCCTGTCAATGTGTTCCCAGAAATCACCCACTCTGAATGTGTTATGCATACATTTCCACAAGAATTCTCGGGTGAGGCGTTGCAGAGTAGTTGAGCGTATTGAAGTCCAGATTGTAGCATCAGTAGGTGTGTAGCCTGAAACCTCTTCTATTGCGCACCGGGTGCGGTCTAGATTTACAAAAGTTGATTTACGATGTGGTCTGGGGTGCATCGCCCGTATGACTCGGGTAAAGAGTCTTTGTGATCCTCTCGATAAAAGGATACCCGGGGACTCAAACATCAGGTCAATTTGAGTGTCAATTTCAACGGCATAAAAGTTCTCAGTAGTCACGATTTTAGCGGGGTTGGTTGCAACCTTTTTGAACTGAATTCGGGCCGTTCTCTCATTCAGGGCTGCAATTACTGCCTTGAGTAGCCGGAAGTACTTGTCGAGTAGGTTGTTCTCTTCTTTAATTCGATCCTTTACAAGGACACGTTGTAAGAGATCAGACGAGGAGCAGATTAGTAGCGGGGTATTTCTTTGGGTGTTCAACAAAATATGCAGTAGTCCTCCCAGCAACGCTGATTTGTAGGTCACTGGGATTTCTGGTGTATCAAACTTCAGCAATATTTTCTGCGTCGATTCCTCTCCATCATTCTGGGATGAGATGGTCAGTCTAATCTGTGGTTCGAATTGACCAGGGTGAAGTATATCAGCATGTAGGAAAGCGGTCATCAGTCCAGGAGCCGGTCCAGGAATCCTGTACCTCCTTGTTGGTGTTTCGTTGAGCGACTCCTCAGCGGCGAAAATTCTAAAGCCTTCTCCCATATTAGAAAGGGAAAAGTCTGGGTCGAAGCTTGAGACAGATTTATCAGACTCAATCGGCCATCCATTCATTTCTAATTCCTCTGCTGTAAGGGCTAGTTCTTCGCATAGATCGAGGTTTGGCACAGCTGGGTTCCATTTCTGATGGATGCTGTCGAACAAGATTTCCGCTGTCTCAATGCACTCTCCGGGATGCTCACACTCTAGCTCAGTCCGGTCCCGATGGCATGACTGGCAGCCACAATTTTTTCGACCAATGCCAGACAGGTTTACTTGGTGAGGTCTCCGTGCAATCACGGTTCGACGTGTGGCGATAGTCTGCACATCATTCACAGTGCGCACCTCGTGATTTAGGCGAAGGCATGTTGCAGCTTTCCGGTGGCAGGCACGTTGATATTGAACCTTGTTCATAGCAGGATGCTTCCAGATGGGCATCCCTAGTTTTAATTCCCGACTGATTGAAAGTCCTGTGAATTTCAGCTTATACTTCCGTGCTGTCAGAATCATGCGCTTCACTTCCTGTGGAAGTGGGGTGCGGTCGGAGATTGGAACGTGGATGTCTTGTAAGAAGATGTTCAGAATCTGGCCGGGTCGAATGTTTAGGTAGTTTTTTTCGAGAAAATCTCTCAGGATATAATCGAGGAAGTAATACCAGCGTGCCCGGGATGGGCCCTGGACCAAATATCCCTGCAGGTTCCAGAGATCTATAGCTTCATTTCGGGATGGGATATCTAGTATCTGCTTTCCGCCATCATTGGTATCCCGTATCATCGTATCATTTCCTACTCGGGCTGGTTTACCATCCCACAGGAATACGTGTTGCATCCTGACAAGTGTTTTTTCAACCTCTTTGGGCATTCCCTGGACCCGAGTCAAGTATTGTGTCCTCCCACCGATGACCATGCTAATAACGTGTCGTTTACCTTCCAGGCTTGGTGATGTTGCTTGCCATCTCACAAGGTCGCTTGAAATCTTTTCAAGAACCGATGGCCATGGTGTAATATATGGCACACTGTTCCCTATCCATGCACCCAATAGTCGGCAAGTTTGGCCGTCAGGCGTGATCCTGATACGAGGTTCAATTTCTCCCATTTGCATCCGGTCGTTCAACTGTCTCTCCTGCAAGAGCTTTTGGCGATATGTGGCACTGCCAAATGGCAATAGTACAGTCTTATGCTCGTTGAATTTCGCTGTTGATGCTGTACACCATAGTTGCAGGATATCCCAGAGTGTTGAAAGGGTTGCTCAGGGTCTAGGGCTGCAGAGTGCAAGTTGAACCAAACCCAACCATTGAGTGACTGAGAATTGAACCAAATCGAAGTAACGAGATGGCCAACACACCAACTACTCAAACAATTGAACTTTGAACTCCAAACACCTTCTTTACTGCCCCTCTAGTTGGTCCTGATGAGCTAGAGTCTTTTTAGACACAGGTATAGGTCTAAGGAAGGCTCTAGGTTGAGAACACTTTGATTGACTTGTACTGCTGGAAGTAACCTCCTAAGAGGAACTCCCATGGTATCAAGCAAGGCTTGTATCACAAATTGACTAGGTCAATGAATGTAGACGAGCTCAATGATGACAGATTTAGAGCTTCTCAGCTATAAGCAAGTAACGGCACTGAGCCAGCAGGTTGGGTTTGAACCGAAGTTCAAGTTTGTGTGGACTCCAAGTCCCATATAGCAATCCAAATCAACACTCCATGTAACTTGAGACAAACATATCACCGTACTCAGGACCTTCATCAGGAAGACCCACGCTGTTGCCTTCAGTCGAACCTTTAAAACGTGGAGAGGGGCAATGGTGTTAGCCTCACACACTAACTGGGGTTACGACGTCCGACTTTAACTCAAACAAACTTAGTCTCAACAATATTTCATCAAACAGAGATAACATTGTGAATCAAAGTACCACCAGAGTGCACTCCTGCCTTCAGGACTCTGACTGGAGACTCCTTTCGGAGACCCCAGTCCTAGCCTTCGGGCGGGCATTCACTGGGGAACACTACAAAATGGCTGGCTATATATACCAAATGTGTTAATCTATTACAAAGTGATCCTGGGTCTATATAATTCCTAACAGGCTGGATAATGGGTCAGGTGCGATCAGGTAATTATGCCATTGGTTGGGGCTTGCTCCTGAATGTCATACAAGTATATTCGACCCGTGCCTTCGTCACGGAGAAGCAGAAACGCCCGGCGGACTCTCAGTTTTGCCAACGCCCGGCGGATTCCGAGTTCCCGGGTTCGCCACAGACACGGCTGATTCCGAGGCGAAGGGCACGTGATAATATCACCTGACAAAATCACCTGACATTATCAAAAAAGCTGTGCTCCTCGTCTCTTAATGTATAAGATAGGTTCCTGAATTAAAGTCATAGTACTTTCCCCTGTTTCACAGGTTGAGTACTGAATAACTTCGTTCCAGTTACTCCCTTTACACTCTTGAACATCGGAACAGCTCCAGCTTATCCGTAGCTTTCTGTACATACCCAAAACTTCCATAAAGGATGCTCGGTTATTTCATTACAACTTATTCTGTTGAACTCAGAGATGAGTCATCAACAAGAGTAAGCACATTCTGGTTAACTCCGACCCGGCCGATGCTCCGGAACTCCCGCGATGATCACGTGAGGTGTCGCGTCGCGTACTTTGTGCAAACAGTACTACACTTGGTAGAGTTTATACACCAAAGTAAGTCCCAGGACTTCAACCATCATTCACAGAGTGGATATATTGGATAGAATAAAGCTCTTTGGTAGTCGGCATCATATGGCCTGATAGCTGATCATGCAGAGCCCATGATAGCCCTGTGGAGGTGTGCCAATCACTGCCAAATGTAGCAATAATGCTTATTTTCATGGCTGGCCAATTTGGCCGCATATCAGTGTGTCAAGTGAATTCTCGGACGAGAGGTAGACAGATGTATCATCAGCAAAGAGAGAGACCACCAGATTTTCATCTTTCCCAGGTATTTTGACTCCTTTCAGGCCCGAATTTCTGATAAGACAGGCGAGTGGTTCTATAGCTAGATTAAATAGTAGACAAGAGAGTGGATCCCCTTGTCT
Organism: Mycena latifolia; assembly: GCA_029289555.1. Taxonomy (NCBI): domain Eukaryota; kingdom Fungi; phylum Basidiomycota; class Agaricomycetes; order Agaricales; family Mycenaceae; genus Mycena; species Mycena latifolia. The sequence goes on from JARJLE010000037.1 coordinate 737,295, forward strand.
TACCCCGCGGGTTACCACAAAGGGCGCACTGATTTCACCGTTGATGACTACCACGGTCTCGGCGTTTGTATATAGACTTTTGACTGTGTCACAAAATTTTGGAGGGAATCCCATGTGTTGCATGACACTGAGCAAGTATGTGTGATTAATTCGATCGTAGGCCTTCTCCTGATCAAGGGCTACTATTACCCCATTTTCCTCTGCTGCCTCGGCATAGTTCAGCAGAAATTTTGCGAGTTTCACTTGGTCTTCGATTTTCCTCCCTTTCATGAATCCGGCCTGGTCAGGGTGCACTAGGGACGGGGCGACTTCCATCAGTCGTAATGAGTATGTCTTTGTCATTAGTGCGATCCTCTTTACCCGTCCATGGACGTCTCCCCCCTCCGGCTTCATTGCACCCATTGCGTCACTCTGAGACGCTGTGAGAGCGTCTTCGCCTTTCCTGGACGATGGTGCAGCGCAGACCGCTGCGCAGTCGGCCATTCTGGTGGAGTCGAATACTGTCGTCGGGCGAGATCGGATGTAACGTATTTTAACTTAAAAATAGATTGACCCTCGCGCGCGCGCCTGAATTTATTTTTTGTACAAAGGAACCGTCATACGTAGCGCCGCCGTTCGACGCGGAATTGACGCTCACCAACGTCCGCGGCAGCCCGCGTAGCTCGCGAGTCGACGCGCCGCGTACTGTAGATCTTGCGGGGACGTAACGTGCAGACCTTATAGGTGCGGTCGGGATTTGAATAAGTAAAAAGGCGACATCCGAGCGACGTCGCAGAACTTAGACTGACGCCGCGGAACTTGGACGCCAGATCCGTCGAGGATGCCCGGGGGGTAGCGTAGGACGTGGGGCGCAAGTAGACGTACGTAGTGCTGTAGAATGCGGGCCACGTGTGCTTATCTTGGTGGTCAGAATTTTGCGTCAACTCGTTAGTCGAAGAAGCGCCGCGAGCGCCAGATGAGGTGCGTTGCCAAGGGATGCGGAGCACAGCACAGAGCGCGGAATCGAACGTGCATGCGGACGGAGAATCGACGCAGCGTCACGCGAGACCGACGCGGCGACCCGTACTCGCATGCACGATACTGTCAGGCTCAAGACGGAGGCGGCTCAGCAAGGACGGGGATCGAATTGAACGGAGGGGGCGATGCGATGCGAGCAGAGCGCAGATCTACCTCCAAGGGCGAGTGAGGAGAGCGAGATCTGCGAAAATTTAAAGGAGCAGTGCGGAAGGAAGGACGGCCCAACACGTATGGTACCGAGGGTGCCGACTACTATAGAACGAGATGCGGTGACGATGGACCGGGGTGCGGCGTGCGGCGAGCGGGAGATTCGGCAGGCTCCCAGCCCAGCGGAGGCGCATAGCAACCAACTCGAGCCGCGCACGCACAGCCTGGCCCGGAAGCAAGTCGAGTCACTCGTATCACAAAAGGGTACCCATCGTGACACTGTTTTTTATAAAGAGAAACGCTGCGCAGTCATCCGGAGGCCACGGCTCGGAGTCGGCGCAGCGTGCGGGAGGCTCGAAAAGGCGGGGACGCGAGGGGCTGATCATGCGGCGCGGCGACGAGGAGAGATCGCGACAGGGCCGGGCATGCATACTCGGCGCTTGACCAAGCGCGGGGACGCACGGCATACGCATGCCCATCTGCGAAAAGGGCAGGCGCAAAAGCTGGCCCAACACATACACATACCATACCGCGGGTGCCAAATGCCTCGCATTTGTTTCATATTAATATGAGATAGGCGTTGCAGCAGAGGGGGATTGATTTGGCAGGCGGGGGAGGCGCGGCGGGGATCGCGAGGCGGGAGAGGGTGAGTACTAGTGTGTCGATGTACGCATGCCTGCGGAAGATCGTCGGGCGCGTACCGATGATGGGGTCGAACACGGACGAGTGGTGGGGGCCGCGTTGGCATTGCCGGCGGGAGAGGCAGCGGCGGGCGTACTGCGTATTCGCACGTAAGCAGTCGTCGGTGCGCATCGCTGACTAGATCCTCTGAATCAGCGGGATATCCTCTCCACTCGATCGAAGCGGCCTTACCCTACCGAGGCGGCGAGGGACAGGGCAATGCGTCCGGGACGCACGCGTTTACGGCATCGAGCAGGTCTTGCGTTTGACTTTGTTTTGTTACGACTATCTCGAGGTGTTGGGTAGATCTTGATCTCGAAGCGACACGGAGCCCTTGTCCGCACCGTCGAGGGATCGAAACAAACTCGAGCAAGTGCACCATTTGAAGAAAGAAAGAAAAATGAATTGAGGGTGCGCACAGTCGGGTGGCAGTCGTACCCGCGGGCGGCAAAATTTCGGATCCAAATCGAGCCTGGTGCAGTATGCAGCGCAAAAGTAGAAGTGGCGCTTGGCGCAAAGTAGAAGTAGCACCAAGTTCAAGTGCGCAAAGCAAAGTAGAGGCGGGGCAAGCGAAGCATACCTTGGTCGAAGGCCGAGAGAGCGAGATACAGTAGGGGCGACGCGTGGGGGGATTCGGATTCGGATTCGGATTTGGGGAGCAGATCGCGCAGGAGCGGAGGATTGAGTTGTACCCGGTGCGCAGAACTGCAATTGAATTGTAGACAGAGCGCAGAATTATCCACGGAGCGCAGAATTTTGAATGGATTGCACACGCGCGAGCGGGAGGCTCGAGGATGTAGAGTAGAGACGAGACGTGCGGCGACCGACTCGGACTCGGACTTGCTGATGTTGATAGTGAGGTGAGATGCTGACAAGACGGAGGGAGCCGTATGTGCAGCCCAGCAAGGACGGGAGGGATCGGAGGGGGTTAGGTCCGGGTACAGTGCGCGGGAGGTAGGCTCGATGATGAGGAGACAAGACGTGCAGCGACTCGGACTTGCAGCAGATGTTCGGGTGAGATGCTGACAAGACGGAGGGAGCCATCCATGTGTGCAGCCCAGCAAAGACAGGGGAGGGATCGAAGGGAGTGGGCGAGTAGTACTCCCAGGTACAGACACAGAGTGCGAGCAGAATGCAGAGTGTGGATCTAGCGTCAGCGGCGGGCGAGCGAGCTTCTGCAAAGAAAAAGAAAAAGATCAGTGGAGACGTGAGGGCGGCGGTGGCCTGACACGTACGGCGATGCCAATTACATCTAGAGCGATCCTCGAGGACGGCGACGGTGAGACGAGGCGCAGCGAGAGGGAAATTCATATTTGGACTTTGGCGCGGATGGGTTCGGCGTGTAGAGGGGAGCAGCGGGGGTAGCGAAGCGGATAGGCACGAGCGTCCGAGGAGAGCAAGGTTCTGCGAAAGGGAGCAGTGCAGACGGAAGGACGGCGATGGTATAACGCGTACCGAGGCCGTCAATAAGCGGCACGAGGTGTGCAGCAAGAGGAAATTTGGGGATGGATTCTGCAGGAACGGGGGATCGCGGGGCGAACGGGCATCGTGACGGCGTAGCGAGTGTATTTCGAACGTGGTGCCGATCGCGGGAGGGGATACACGCGAGAGTGAGCGATCCGAGTCTGCGAAAGATCATCGGGGGCGCAACGATGATGGAGGTTGAACACGTACGAGGAATGGTGGCCGGGGCGATGGTCTGAGTCTGGTTATGGTCTGAGTCTGGTTGGTATTGGTCTTGGGAGGCGGCGGTTGTGTTGCGTATTCGAGCGCAAGCAGGCGTCGGTGAATAGGCCAGAGAGAAGAGTCAAGCGGGAGATGGGGGAAGAAACGAAGGAAGGGTGACGCGCCTACGTTTATATCTGCCGCAAACGAATTAGAAGCACGCTGCTATGTCATCCAGAACCCCGCTGGCAGAGGACGCACCTCGCGCGGAGAATCCCCCGCGAAATGAGATTCTCAGTACATCGCTCCACAGCGAAATTCGCGCAGGATGCTCGGCGGAGCGCGGAGGGAAGCCGTCCCATTCTCCAAGGAACCTCCAAGGCCGAAACGGGTCGGTGTTTCGAGGAGGTTGAGGATGGAATGGGCTCGTGGCGCATGTTCCCGATTGGGACGAAAACGAACCAACTGCGAAAATGAAGGTTCCGGGGGCTTCACGGGGCGGAAACCGGGCAGGGAGGAATATTTGTGAGAGTAAAATGTGTATCGGCGCGGTATAATAGGTACTAGAGGCTATACTGTGTATTTATACGGGATATCGGCTCTGAGGGAAATGCGTGAGTTGGGCGCAAATGCGGGCAGAGCAAACACGCACCTTCGCTGGGAGCTGAAGCTCCGATCAAATGGAATCTCCCTTGGCAACGCCAGGTGCACTTATCATGCTTCCTTCCATGCCAGTTCTCAATCTTCGTGCTGCAGGAAAATTCGATATCGCTCCATTCTACGGGGTTCGGAGCGCGTCTTAGCTCCGTCGGGGGAGCGGAGATATGATCAGGTGAGATTTAACACGTAAAAGACGCCTCTTGTGGGCCGAGGAACTGGTTTCCGCGCGGAAACGTCGTTCTGCGTGTAGGTGCAGACTGAGCGTTTGAAGACACTTGCATTACATAAGAGATGCTTGCGCCCGGCGCAGTGGGTCGCGATTCCGCGAAAAGCGACATGGTGGTTAGCTGCAAGAGGCGCCTGCCGCATTGGGATGTTGAAGTGGCACCGAATCCGGACAGCGGCAATCACCGGCACAGCCACGTGGCTTACCTCTTCTGGAGCCTTCATGTCGTCCGCCTCAGTGCCCTTTTCTGAAGTTTCTGGTGGCCAAATCATGCTAGCTGGGTATTTCTATGTTATGGGCTTCTCCATTCACCCAAACTCTCGGAAGTTTCAAGTCGCGTACAGGACACACCTCGAGTCGGACGAGCCCCGCCCCAGACTGCATGCGTGTATCTCCACGGAACCTTATCTGTGGTAACCCCTTCTTCTCGGAAAGCTTTGAATACTCTGTGGTGCTCGGTCAAACTGGAATTCTGTGCTTCCATTAATATTACGTTTTGAGCCTTCGACGTTTCCAGGTGGTTTGTTTGGAATCAAGAATTTAGTCACGGAGCTCTCGCATCTTGTTTATGGTCTAAAGATTCATCGGGCGCGTAAGGATGATCACGGTGGAAACGTTGAACGCGTACGAGCGAAAGACACCTCTTGTACATGTGGGCCGAGGACCTGGTTTCCGCCTGCGCGGAAACATCGTCTTGCGTGCCAGCGCAAAACGATGTTCTGCAGTGTTAATTGAAGCTGTGGGCTGGATCATGTAATTCCCGTGCGGGATGGCTCGGTCCCGCCAGAACGGCGTGCCGTGAGAATGCACTTCCAACGCTGTGGCAGAGGGCAGGCAGATGGAAATGAGAACCAAGTCGACGAAGAACTCGTGCGAAGATGACAGCGTGCTGCGAGGGTTTGAAGGACCGATGACTCGGATAGTCCCAATATAGGTCGGATCCCAAAGTCCGGACAAGATTTTCGAAATTTTTGGCCAAAAAAAAACCAAAAGTGACCGCTTTGCCGAAAAAAAAAACGATTTCTGCAGTCTCAGAAAGCGTGGGAAGAGTCCAAAAGTCCGGACAAAAGTCAGATTCAGGCCGATTTTCCGACCTATTTTCAGGTTATCATCGGTCCTGGGTTTGAATGCTGTTTTCCAGTACTAGACCCCATGCAGACGAAGAATCAAGCAGGGGCTAAATCCAGATCCTTGTCTGGAATCCCGCAATTGTATTCGGCTTGCGGGTATAAGGCGGTGCATTGACTGATACGGAGCGGTATAGACCGGTCTATTAATACTGTCGATTGTCTATCAACACAAACGATTTCGATACGACAGGCTGGATTCGAGACTAGGAGCGATACGGAGGGCACATTCCTGGATATTTGGTCCGAATACGTGATTGTCGACCTTGAAAAAGAATTACATGACCCAACCCACAGCTTCGATTAACACTGCAGATCAAATTGGGCTGTTGAATTGGATCACCTTGTGACCCCGCACGACGTCTAGAAGCGAGGAGCCGAGATGATCCTATTGCTGGTCATAAGCCGCCGATTCTTATCTCCTCCCCCTTCTTTCCCTCTCTGCCCACACTCAACGCCTGGTCGGAGCGAGTATCAGCCAGCCATGCAGCGATCCTTCATCGTTCTTCTTTGTTTGGGCATTGTCCGTGCCACGCTGCAGAACTACACGGTCGACGATACATCTCCAGATATTGTGTATAGCCAGCCTGAGGCGACATTCCACTGCAACACCACTTCGTGCCCCAGTGAAATAACGGAGGGACGATTCAATGAGTCAGCCACGCTAACCTTCGGAAACATCACGTTTTCTTTCACCGGTGCGAGCCCTAGGCACCTCTGCAACGTTCTATTCTCATTAATTCAGGGACCGCGTTCTATTCGTCTCTCGATCTCATCGGAACGTGCTCAATCAACGTGGACGGCAACGAGATCCAGACTCTTTCTGCAGGTCTTTTTGAAGGTGGCGAGCAGTTGAATATCTCTAAAGCGGACCTGGCCAACGGACCCCATACACTGGTCATCGCTCCAACAACGGATTCAACGATAATTGGATTTGACCACCTCGTCTACACGTACGTGAAACTCTTCGTCGAGCACTATGTTGATTTTGGAAATCCAACTAGTGCTAATCTGCCCGATAAAAAAAGTCATGTGGGAGCGATTGTAGGCGGAGTCATCGGCGGGGTCGTTCTGACTATCGGGGTTTTGTTCGCGGCGTTATTCGCCCGTCGACACAAGCTCATCATGCGGCGCAACCAGCGCAAAAGTGCGGTCCTGCGCGGGATTTCTGCTCGACCCGACTACAAAGTGGGTGCAGACCATGGAACGGATCTACCTACGTAGCATCAACGATGCTGTCCGAATTGCTATTGTATTAACTCGCCCTGTTCTATGAAATATACGCTTAAGAAACGTCCCCAATTTAGCGGCGCTGGTGTGTTGTGATAGAAGAATCGAGAGCAACGTTCTAGGCACTCATTGAGCGGTGAGACAGGATCACAACAGAATATATACGCCTTGAGCACTACGCCGGCAGCCTGTTCAGCTTGACTGCGCTTTAGAGCCATGTCATGGCTCGTCTTTGTTCGACCCGCTTGTTGATACTAAATCCAGAATCCATTGGAGCTTACCGACGTGCCCGGAGAGTTTTACCTGCGAAAGGAGGGTTCCGCGCTGAATTCGAGGAAAAGACATCGGGTCCCCGCCGATTGGGTTGTGGGGTGCCGGAAGAGATGTCGGCCCTCCCGAGGGCAATACCGTCGAGGAGCGGGCGGAGGTCTGGTTCGCCAAGATGTAATTTCTCGGGTAATTTCTTTATCTCATCCTCATCCCACAAACACATTGAGAATGCTGATCCGTGGCCAAGCGTGAAGATACCCATTATTGTGCACGTCCTACACCCAACAACCTTGTTCCCCAGATCTTGTCCTGCAACTTCGCGCGCGCAGTATCCCGAATTCGAACTGGTCCATTGGGGCAACAGTTTTAAGAATTGAGACGGCGCAATATCCGAAAATTGGTTTGCGGTCTCCCTTGGAGTCAGGATGCAGCGCGCATGGACAAGATCAGCTCAGCGTACCACAAATCAGATCGAATGCACCGAAAGCAAACCTCTTTCGTGTATCTGCGCTAAATCACGTCCCATTATGTCCACCGGCTCTCTCCTTTCCGCGATGTCCACTTCCACCTCCACCCGGCGCGAAACCGGCAAGGGTACCGCAATAATCGGCTCCTGAAATTGCTGTATAATTTCGACCCTGTGGTGACCAGACAATCTGACACATATCATTTCGATGGTACTGTTCGGTGTGAGGGACTTGAGCATCTGGTAAAACGGACTCCCCATCTCATCGCAAGTTAAATATTTCAGCACAGGGAAAAGGCTCAGATCCAGCTACTCCGATGGCGCAGAAATGTGAACCATGGTAAAACACATGATATCCTCTCAGGCTCCATGGTATTCAGCCCCATAGATGACTGGCTTGGGCTTGGCTTCAATTTGAGACATCGATTGTTTGGTTGTGCGTCCATCAAATCAAGACGCGTTCAGTCACGTGCCCATCACTGCTACAGCGTCTCTTTCCTCTTGACCATTTTATTCGACCCGTGCCTTCGTCACGGGGATCCCTCAACGCCAGCGAACTCTCAGCTCGCCAGCGCCCGGCGGATTCCGAGTTTCCCGGTTTGCCGCAGACACGGCTGATTCCGAGATCGTGGGAAGGTGCACATGATATATCAGGTGACTTTCAGTGGCTGTGTTCCTCGTATAGGATTTCATCCTTCAACTTCCACACGAGTTCTAGAATCTCAACGACTCGAACGTTCGCAGGCGTAAAGGGTACGGAAGAATGCGCCAATTCCTTTCTGAGGACCTGTACCACATAATCGCCGCATTCCGGCCACACCAGGAGGAGGTGGCGGCTGGGCAAGGAAATTACGTGTCAAACCATCGTTGATGTCCCCTGGTTTCCCAGTTCTTTTGTATGCAATAAAATTTCACAAGGTAAACTCACGCATCCTTTGGACGATTAAGCTTAAGCTCAGCACTTGAAACCTTGAGCTTGAAGGCTCATGGGCATTTGAAAATTTTGCCGAAGATCGGTGTCAAGTGCGATGCATACGAAGGGCAACATGAGTTCTCCGATCCATTTAAAGAGGAGGTCGCGAAGAGCAACAATATATGTAGATGGGAAATCTATAATCCAACTCTTTATATAAAATTGTGTAATGTCAAAGCGCCCAGTTGAAACCCAGTGAAAACCCGAGAAGACTCTGAGGTGCAGGTGTTGAGAGCGGCGTTTGTCACTGCCGTGCCCCGGAGCCGGTCTTCCGCAATGCGGGATCAGGCCCTTGTAGATAGACTCGTAACCAGTCTGCCTACGAACAGCAAAAAAATGAGGCGAGCTCTTTGCCGTAGGCAGACTGGTACAACTCGGGCCAAACAATCGACGCGCGCGGGGAGTTTGAATTTTTTGGTGGTGCCGATCACGGCATCATCGATTGCGATCAGCTGCCATCCTTTCTCTTGTAATTCTGACCATTTTGGTGCACTCCTAGCAGGGACTTTGAAGAAATTCTGAAGAGACAAAATTCAAGTATTATGCTCCTAGATTGAACTCTCCCTTTTGCATTTCATGATCCGACTTAAATTGGGCACAGGGCGCCAGCGGGGATAAATTTTCAAACTCCGCGCGCGCCTCGATTGCTGGTCCCGAGTTGTACCAGTCTGCCTACGGCAAAGTGCTTGCCACATTTTTTTGCCGCTCATAGGCAGACTGGTAACGAGTCTACCTTGTAGATTGTCTGTCATGATGGGTAGTACAACATTTGGTTCGTCGACGTCGAAGAACGTGAGTTGTCGTGAGTTCGAGTCGAGGTTGACTGAGGCGTAGGCTGATGAAAGATCCTGGAACCTTGTGCTGGCCCTGCTCGCCATCTTTGCTCCCGACGCCCCCCCCCCCCCCCCCCAGCCCCAACCAGTGTCCCCACTGGAGTACCACCACCGCCTGCTCGACCGGGTCGCCCCGACGACGACCCGCCACCACGGCCCCCCTGAGGTTGGCGGACAATAATACCAGCTTTTATACTCGGGAAACCGAGGGGATCGAGACATTTGGGACAGCGCCTCAAGACGGCGGTCTGTGGGGGGTGTGAACTATCCGCGTTTCACTAAAACTAAGCCTAGGCCTTCCGCCGTCCGTTGAGGTTCCACTTCGAAGATCCACCCACCTTGGTGGACTTCGAACCAGACTCGAACTTGGAAGTTTCAGGACCAATAGATAAACCAAATGAAAAGCTACAGCAGAGAAAGGACAAGGCAGGAGGAGGTTGGGGTTCAACTTCAAGCTTTCAGCAGCTTCGTTGATCCTCGGTCTTCTCCGAGACATTCCCACGATCTTCGATTTCAACCTTTTCAATTTGTGTTCACTATTCTAAATCCACTGCTCTGTGACAAAACGCGAATCCATCCAGCAGTATTTACATCTGCCCGAAGAAATCCTATGTATCTCACCGTACCTCGGCATGTGGTCAGCCAAACTTGAACAGACATTCCTCCAAATATGCTAACTACCCGCTGAATACATGCTGGGGGTGCAGTACGATCACATCACTGGCTAGAAAAATCAGCGTGATTGGACCCATCCGCGCTATGCAGTTGCGGCCAGTCAAAAGTGCAGCTGCTGAAACACTTGGCGACGGAGAGAGATACTTAGGATCCGGATAACGCACCACGAGGCCGAACTGCGATGGATAAATCCGTTCTATGAATATATCAAGCTCGCCCTGTCCGTTCTCATTCTTATATTACCGCATACTAATGCGCTCACGGATCATTCAGTGAGATGATGTTCCGCTGATCCAACGTCGCCTTATGATCTCGTAGTTTTATTCTTACTCTAGATGGATACACGGAGGGTGGTGTACAGGTACAGGGACAAGGACACGGGAACCAGCACATATGGCACACGATGGGAAGAAAGGCGAACACGAGGAGGATGGATATGCATCGGAAACGGTCACTCAGCCGCCCACCGCTCTCGCCTCGCCAATATCACCACAACGACAAGCAACCAGACGAGGCGCGCGAGGCTGCCCAGGATCCCGCGCATCCCGACCGCGCTGCTGACTTGGTGCGGGGCTTGCCGGCACGTTTCCAGCGCGCGCGCGTGCGCAAGCGCAGGGACGGAGAAGTATGTCGTGTCCTCTTCTGCTGAGTCTGAGGACGAGGACTCGGTGGAGGGCGTGTATGGGTACGAGGAGGTGGAGCAGTCTGAGCCGGAGGAGGAGAGGGACGGAGAAGGCGAGCGCGAGGGAAAGGGCGAGGGCGGGGGCGTAAGCAAGACGAGGGAATGGAGTGCGGGGTGCCCGAGCGCGAGGAGGTCCCGCTCTTTCTCGGGGGCGGGCGCACAGCACGCGGGGCAGAGCCCGTCGGAGTTGGGTCCGTGGAGCCACTAGAGATTGTTTATCTCAGTCCAGAAGCACGGATAAAAGAGGAAGGAGGCGCACGGCATCGAGGTGCTCAGCACAGAAGAGATGCGCGCAGCAAAGTGTGCGGACCGGCACCACAGCGAGTTCGAAGCTGAGAGGGATAAGTGTAAGTGGCGGAGCTGGTGCCAAGGGAGGAAAGTAGGTGTACCAGATGCCACAGTCGAGCTCTGCTTCCCTGGGCATGATGAGAGCGCTGCGCGGCGGTCGATACGCCCGGTACGGGACGGGGCACTTGATCTGCGGAATTTGAGGTGTCGGGCACGCCGACTGTTCGCCGCCGGAGCCCAAGTCGACCGTCCATTCCACATCATAGTCCTCATCGTTGTATTGGGCTTTGCCAAAGGAAGATTTCTCTAGGATGGTCGCTAAGGGGCCCCAAGAACGCGAATGAGATCAACGCATCATGAGAGGTGGCAAGCAGACTAACCGTTTTGGTACATTTTTGCTTGAATCAGAATGGAGGATCGAGTTGGAGTTGGGGGATGAGGACAGGAGTGAGAAATAAGAGACCTTTCTTGCAGCGCCTTTTGAACGAGACTATTGTGTACTACTAAGCGAATGCGGCGGGGAAAGGGCGGGGCGGTCGATTATGCCGACACAGAACTTACACGGGACGTACCCGTCGAAGTTCAAGGGAGCGGGCGGTTGCGGGGTCAGCAATCAATAAAATGCCCGCCCACCAAAAACTGGCATTCGGATAAGAACTGACTAAAATCCCGCGCGGGACAGCAGGTGGGGCGGGGCGGAGAGTCTTGAAACGAGAATGAGTATTAAATTTTGAGGGGTCAGAGACGAAGTCCACTCCTCCTTCGTTGCTTTCTATAGGCTCGTCGCCCCCGAGGCTGTTTTGGGGCCAGTCTCGTTGTCGGAAGGCACGCATACGGGAGAGAGGAAAACGCAGATGTCAAACACGGGGCCTGCCCAAAGGGGATGGATTGAAGGTTAGGTTACCGATAGCTGCCATTGACTTGCCGGAAGCAATGGCATGCCAGAGAACGACACAGAACGATACAGAAGGCATGCACATCTGCCAACACCGGCGTTTCCAAGTGGGACCGGTCGCATAACTCCACCTACACATACAGGGATAGCCGAAGTTAAATTAACAGCTTTGATTACCATTGGAGTGCAACGAGAAATTCATTGGATTCGTAGCCAATTCGCAGGCCACTCATGTCAAGTTTCAGCTGACAGTTCAGCTTTCTCGAAATGAAGCTTTCCCGGATTTGTAGGTCACTTTGCTATAGTCTACGTAAGATTTGAAACAAAGCTCATTGTAAGAAACGACGACAACAGCTCACTCGACCTTAAAACCCCTTCACCTGCTCCTCCAAATACACGATCGTCTCCTTCTCGAGCGCACTGCTGGCCGCGAGCGGGTCCGCCGTGCCTACGCGCGCATATGGGACCAGGTACTGCCAGCCGTAGATTAATATATCACTCGAGACTGAGGCGAACAGCGGAGAAAGGAAGTGCGTACCTGGCCGGTGATCTCCGCGGGGCGAGCGGTCGTGCCCGCCCAGAGCTGCGTGTATGCGCCGATACTAAAACCAAATCATATCGTGCGCTAAACCAACGGAAGAGAAGAAGGAAAACAACATGCACGCTGGGCTGGGGAGTGCCCAGTCCAAGAGGCGCTGGAACCACCCTGGCAGGTGTCTGCCAGCCAATCGTCAGCGGTATTATCCAATCAAACCGGGAGCGGAGAAGCGAGCGTACTTCTGCAGATCAGTGCGCACCGAGCCGGGGTGCAGCGAGCAGGAGACAAGGACATCCGCATGCGTCTTGGCGAAGTAATTTGAAACGATGATGTTCCCAAGCTTGCTCTCACTGTACAGCCGCCTACACCACGAAAAAAAAAACGACAATTAGTCACATCAGCGGACAATCAATACACGAATAGAACGGACCACGGCGCCATCGTCGTGCTGAACTGCTTCAGCCAAGCGTCGCGCGCGGCGCCGGGCTTGAGAGAGGGAAAGTCGATGCCATTGGCCGGAGACGCCATTTTGTGCCCCGCGGACGATGTGTTGATGATCCGCGCTGGGACGTTGCTGGCTTCGTACGAGGCCGTGAGGGCGGGGAGCTGAGCTGCCGTTAGCACGAGATGCATGGGGAAAGGCGCGGCGCACGAGGAGCTGGGTGAGGAAGTAGTGCCCGATGACATTCGTTCCGAACTCTGTGGCGGCATGTAAGGCACTGGCTCGAGGACATGAGCGTACGCACGGATGCCGTGATTTTGCGCGGTGAACTGGTCTGGTGGGGGGATCATAACGCCACTGCAGGACGCGTCACCCCTCCGGCATCTGACTAATAAGGTAACTTGAAAGCGCACTCATTGTTAAAGAGGATATCAAGCCGCGTTTCCTCCGCGAGAAACGCCGTCGCCGCGCGCCGCACGCTGACCAAGTCGGCGAGGTCGAGCTGCAGAAAGACCGCCTTCTTGCCCGTTTCCGCTTCCAGCTGGTTGATTGCTTCCGCGGCTTTGGCCTCCGAGCGCGCGCCGAGGTATACCTTTGCGTTCTTCATCAGGAGGTACTTGACGGTGTGGTACCCAATTCCGGCGTTGCCGCCAGTTACAAGCGTTATCTGTGCGCTGGTTGGATTCCAGTACTAAGGTGGAGCACGCCGCACCTTTCCCGAGAGGTCAGGCATATCACGTTCTGGCTCGAAGGTCGGCGACGGGGGGAAGACGTCCGTCGACAGAGCGGAATTCGGCGCGATTTTGAAGAGAACGTTGCCCATGATTTGACACTCGACGCGTGGAAGGTCCCGTATATCACTTCAACCTGTATGATTCAGAAATGCTTCTGGCTGGCTAGTAGTGTTGCCGCGGTCCGGTTCAGGTCCGGTTCATGCCGAATTTTTCCGAACCCCGAACTGGACCTCAGGTCCGGTTCAGCCAATTTCCCGAACCTTGAACCGGACCCCAGGTTCAGTTCAACGGGGTTCGGTTCAGGTTCAGAACCAGGTTCGAACCTTGAACCTGTTTTGTTTCAGCAAAATTTGAAAGTAGGCAGATTTTCAACACTTGTATATGTGTTTTGATTTCTGGGAAGCATCCAAGCATTCAATCTATGCAGCATTGCTTCACCACACCTTCAGGGAAGGCCCCCGCTTCATAAATGGATCTCAGTCATGTTTTGTGGTTGAGTCAATTTTTCGACAATCATATTTTGATCAAAGTTGATGCATTCCACTAGCTCAGAGTGATTTCCAACCTTCCTTCTACTCTTCCTTTGGAAATCCATGGGCTGCCAACAACCCAATCCTAGGTATGAAGACAGTGGTATCTGGCCTTATGATCACTCAAACACAAACCATTCATTTTCCATGTCATTTCGTGGAACATTGATTTGCTTTCATAGAAGCAGGTATACTCTGGCAGTGAGCTGTCCGTGCGTAATTTTGATGCTGTTTGTGTAGGTAGAGTACCTCTGTAGCAGCAATACTCTCCTCCTGCTTCACCAAGTTATCTATCATCATTCAATTTCAAGGCTTCCCGATTTGAACACAGTTGTTATATTAAGTACCCAGTGCGAGCACCGAGGCTTGGAAATTGTTTTTTTGAGTAGTGTTTGCAATATTTCTACACTCCCAGTGGACTTGACAGACAGTGAGGGACAAACTTCCCCAAAAAGGTACGAAAGCAGGTGAATTTTTTTTTTTGAGACTCGTAAACCTTGCCAAGTGCTTTTTACAGGGGCGTAGACCAGAGGTTCGAACCAGTTCAGTGAGGTTCAGCAAATTCTGATTTTCTTTGAACCTTGAACTGGACCCGGGGTTCGGTTCGGTGAACCTCACAGCCACTGAACCGGTGATACGCTGGCAACTGACCCAGCAGTGTGGGAAGTGAGCAGGAATAGTGCAATGCAGGAGTGCTGAAGGTCGAGACCAACAACTAACTACCACAAAACCACCAACCAAACACTAAACCACTGCAAGACAGAAGTCATTGTGTTGTTTGTTCGGGGATGAGACCAAGTATTAGGCCTATCAGACGAGATTTACAATGATAGTCTTTATCAAGAATCACTTGTGTAAATGGCCCTTGTCCGAGCGATCCCAAGGATGTTGTCTGCAATCGACTAGATTGTATACACAGCACACAGTAGGTCGGCGCTTTTAGGGCCTTCCGGGATACAATGGGGTGTGATTTGATCGCGATATTGGGTTTTATTCGGGCTCAAAGGCCCTTCTGCAAATGTATCAACTGGGCTCAACGGGCTTCCAACAATCATAAACGGATCGACTTAATTGTCAACAATGATTACAACAGTGTATATGGCCTGGAGCAGATGCAAGAACGGTGTTTTAAACGGTGTATATGGTTGATTTCTGTAAAGGAGCACACAACCTACCAACAACTAACTGTGACTATATTCTAGCCTCCAACTAGTCGCAGGTGCGATTGGCTTGTAAACCCCCCAGAACGCACTGGCGAACTGTATAAATGCGATTGAACAAGTATAAACTTGTAAGAACTTCCAGGCCAATAAAACTTCCAGGCTCAATGTATTGTGACTTCCAGGCTCAAATGTTAAACTTCCAGGCCAATGTACTTCCAGGCTCAAATGTTATAACTTCCAGGCTCAGGTGTTTATATCAATCCAAAGGTATATTCACACACTATAAAGCAGACTCTACTGAGCAATGCCTTAAGGCGAACAGAGCACACAATCTAACCAAGCAGCTGGTTGTGACTATTCCTAGCCTCCAACCAGCCACTGGCACGATTCGCTGCTGTTCCCTCTCGCGCAGGCACCCTTATATACTGTTTCTATACATGATTACAAACGATGATTACACTACTCGCTGATAAATAGAATTTGAAAATAGCACGCAATCCGGAATATCTCGTTCCCATGACCTCTATGATTGGTCGAGGGCCCTCCCACATTCGTGGATGACTCCTCTTTGCTGACATACAGCGGAACCGTATGACTCGTAGCTCCGATCAGTCGGAATATAGGTGGGAACGGTCATACTCCAGGGTATATAGTGTTCAGAACACCTTCAAGGTGTCTTATATTGTATTTAGGTTTCCTTCCCAAGTCTCATATATGCTTTATACAGACTTTAGGTGCTAGTTTACAGTAGTTGAACATCGTTCCTGAGTCTTCCGATCGATATTTGATTCCGTCAACGGAGTCATCCGTGTCCGTTCGGATCCGATCGAACCGGTTACTCGTGTTCCCGGAGCCTAGACCCTTCACGTGAGGTGTCGCAGCACAAGGATCAGTGTCAACATGGTTAAACATCCTGTCGTTCGACCGTATATGCCGTTCTTAGCATGTATACAGGGCTCAGAACCCTTCCCCTTGGATAACTGGGTTGCAAATAATCTCTATTCCTTCCTGACTCGGTCTGACTCATATGGCTGTCAGGTGATGTCCGATGTCCCGGAAGGTTTCAACCATGACCCAGGGCCTAGAACGGTCCAGAATCAATGCTGTAGAGGCCAGGCTGGGTGCCTTCGTTGGTCCTACTGAGTGTATATGCTGCTCCGGTCATGGATACAGCCTTCGAGTGCATGTATATGGTGACACACACACATATGGTCCTAGATGTGGCTTCCTATCTGCCCAGCAACCATACATACTCTTGGTTCGAGTGTATACGCTTGAGGGTTTAGTGTGTAGGCTCAACTGTGTACTCTCCAAGTGTCACAAGTTCAATCATCCGAATAGACTTGGATGGGTTTACAGCCATCCAGTCCTATCAGCAACAGAACAACCCCGTTCAGATCATCATATATGCCGACTGATCGTTGTATACACTATTCGACCATCGTATATGCCACTTTATAGTGCAGCTATTGGATGTCGATGCCATATCATCTGATACAGTTCTGTCTCCGTCTCGTGTATTTATTGCTTATATGGCCTAGGGATGCAATATATCCCATCTCCTTGATATGGACTGGCACTAAGTGACTTGTTTACCCTTGGATAGAGGGTTTGCACTGTTTGACCTTAAGGTATTATATCCTAGGTCAAGTCGTATATAGGCCTCAATATGGAGTACCTGATATAAGATCATGTCCCAAGAGTCCTCTGGGTGCCATATATCCTTGACTATCTGCTCAGAGATCACAATAGTCCTCTATCGAGAGTGCTAGTACTTTGTAGATATGAAGCATGCACAAAATGCAATTTTCACAGCCAGCTCAGTTCACTGCTTATCACCGGACTTGGGTCCGGTTCAGGTCTGGTTCAGTTTCACCAGCGGTTCAGAACCTGACCGCGGCAACACTAATCCTACCGTGGATTATGGTCTGAACCACCGCAACGACCTCCTTAATCCGCGCTTCGGCCCATTATGACAAGCTGTTCGCAATATGGACAGATTCGGGAGCATCGTCAATATTAATGCAGCACCTATTAGGTGTCCTGATATCTTGCAGGTACATTTCGATGTTCGTTCCAATCTCGGTCATTCAGCAGGCCTTCGACCTCGATTATGCTGTAATGCGCAGCCATCTATGTGTCCCGAAGTTCCCTCTCCAATCCACAGCACATTCCACGGTTCCGAGTCGATTCTGCGACGCTTCCTTCGAACTTCGCAGACGTGCACTCTGCATGCTCTGCGCGTATAGGATGTTACAACACGAGTGCTACACTACTTCGCCACACATGAGCCTTCCCTGCTCATTCTTGATAATCTGGAAACTCCCTGGGAGCCCCTCGAGTCACATGGCGAGGTTGGAGAGCTCTTCGCCAAACTCACTGATGTCTCACATCTTGCACTCATGGCATGTCTCTGTATCTGTGGAAGCTCGCAAATATACCGACATCCTGATGGATCACAATGAGAGGTGCAGAGCGGCCAGCCAAAGTCCAGTGGACTCACCCCTTTCTGGCACCCTTAAAGCCATTGTCAGATGTTGCTGCTCGAGAGACATTTTTTGCCACTGCAGAGGATGTGCATGACAGCAAGTCTGAGGTCGGGTACCTCGAGTCCTGCACCAGAACACGCCCGTGTATCTCCATGGAACCTTATTTCTGGTATACCTTTCTTCTCGTAAAACTTCGAATCCCCTTCTCGATGAATCTAAGACTCGATCAAACTGCTGTGTTGGCGGAAATCGGTGATATCGGATCGAAGCACATCAGTGCATCATCGAAGGTACGCGCTCGGGTTGCTGAGCTGTAGGTAAGGAGGCTCTAAAGCAATCGAGTAAGGTAGTACTAACTATTACACACTTTATATACTACCTCGGGGATCTCCCCGGGGGCTTACTCATCACATGAGTAATACGAGCGCGGAATGTGCTCGAACATTCTCCAACATGCTGTGCATCCATTACGTTTGGAGCCTTCGACGTTTCATGGTGGTTCGTTTAGAATCAAGAATTTAGTCACGGAGCTCTCGCATCTTGTTTATGGTCTATGTTTTCATCTGCTCCATTATTTTACCGCGACTGTACCATGTCTTCGCGGAAACTCAAATACCACGGGATGACTCTCCACCACGGCTGCGCTTCGAGACCGAATTCCTTAACTAGAGTCGCGAAGGACCGAATTGCGTCTCACTCCTTCTCTGTTTCAAGGGCGTTGGGTTTAGGTTTTCTGCCCGGAGAAGCTTCTTCCCCGATGAGGGCGAGCCTGCGAGGTGCGTTGCCAAGGGATTCGGAGCACAGCATAGAGTGTGTACGGAGCGCGGAACTGACTGCGCGTACACAAGGAGAATCGCAGCAGCGTGCCAGTGCGAGACCGATGAGGCGTGCGGCGACTCGTACTTACAGATGGTGAGGTGAGATGCTGTCAGGCTCAAGACGGAGGTGGAGGCAGCCATGCAGCCCAGCAAGGACGGACGAGAGATCGAATCGAAAGGAGGGGGCGAGAGGGCCGGGTACAGACCCAGATCCGAGGGCGGGCGGGGGAAGGGCGGTGTCTCTGCAAAAAAGGTGCAGTGCAGAAGGAAGGACGGTGATGGCTCAACACATACCGACGCTGGTAATTTATATTGATACGAGATCACATAACGAGGGCGCCAAGTAAAACGATACGCGGCGACGAAAATGAAACAGGCGTACAGGGAGAGCAAAAATTTGGCGGGCGTGGGTTCGGCGTCAAGAGGGAGGAGCGGCGGGGGTCACGAGGCGGACGGCCATAGTAAAGGTTGAGTGTGTTGATGCACGCACGCCTGCGAAAGATCATCGGGGGCGTAACGATGATGGGGTTGAAACGTACGAGTGATGGGGCCGCAGTGATGTTCGCGTTGGCATTGACGGTGGCAGAGGCGGCGGCGGTCGGAGTGCATATTCGCACGTGGACAGTCGTCGGTGAACCTAGTGTCGATGGGCCAGAGAGAAGAGTCGAGAGGGAATGGGCGCGCGGGCGATGCGGAAAGGAAGGAAGGAAGGGCGACACCGCCAGTGCTTACATGTGCCAAAACAAATTAGAAGCGCGTTGCTATGCCATGTCAGTGAGAAGGAATGATTTCCGCCGACAGCGGATGTAACTCGCGCGGAGAATCCCCCGTAAAATGAGGTTCTCACCAGATTGTCCCACAACGAATTTCGCGCAGGATGCACGGGGGGACGCCGCTCCATTCCACGAGGAACGTCCGCGGCCAAAAGGGATCGACGTTTCAAGGAAATCGAGGGCGAGATGGGCTCGTGGTCCGTATTCCCGATTCAGACGAAAACGAACTACATTCGAATTTGTGGCTTCCACGGGCTTAACGGGCCGGGAACCGGGCAATGGAGGATATTTTGTCAGAGTAAAATGTGTATCTGCGCGGTAGAATGGGTACTAGAAGCCATACCGTGCATGTACAGTCATAATGCATAAGGTCCGTTCCCTCCAAATCTCGCCAATTCTTATGCATTATGCATTTTCAGGCTCAATTTGAAGGTCGGTGGGCCCCTCATCCGATGCATTATTAGGTTATGCATGACCCGCTCTACTGTATACGGGATATCGGGTCTGAGGGAAAATGTGTGAGTTGGGCGCAAACGCGGGGAGCGCCAACACGCACCGTCGCTGGAAGCTGAAGTTCCAATCAAATGGAAGCTCCCTTGGCAATGCCAAGTGCATTTATCAGCCTTCCTTCCACACCAGTTCTCAATCTCCGTGTTGCAGGTACATTCGATATCGCACTATTCTGCGGGGTTCTGAGGGCATCTTAGGTGGACACGTAAAATGTGCCACTTGTGGGCCGAGGACATGGTTTCCGCGAACATTGTTTTGCGTGCAAGTCAGTCGGCATTTTTCACCGTAACCACTGCTGGCTTTATTTAGTTTCGAGGTGCGAGGCAAAAATCTATAAAGCTGGGTCCAGGGCGACGGACGCCTCGAGGAGGCGGGCTTTGGCTGCCGGGGATCTGTACAGTAATTAGTATGGATCGAAGTTAGACAATGGAATCCTCGTTTTGGAACAGAGGCAGAGAGCAGTGGAGGGTAGAAACCAAGTAGTAGAAACGGACTGCGGAATGGGCGTGAGAGACGGTAAGTCCGTATCGGCCTTTGATCCGATGCCACGTGCGAGATCTAGGCCCCGTCGCCATCTTCACAACCTCAGTGCGCTGGCCAACCTTGGCTTCAGCTGAGGTCGTCTCCTACTGATCGGTAGTAATACTCGTCGCTGTTGCGAGCTCCCCACCACGCTGTCTCGCTGTCTCTCTGGTCCTGCGCAACTCCTACGTCAACTTTCAAGAGCTGCCAAAACCCCAACGACTCAGCGCGAGTTTGAAGCTAACGCCCACGAATCGTCTTGGATAAACATCATGACGCCGGCGGAATACGCCATACTCGGTATTCTACCTCTCGGAGGGTTGTCCGTGGCTACACCCGCAAGTGCAGTGCCGTGCGGTGCCGAGGGCGGTGTTATCAATAATCACGATCGCATACAAAACACCAAGTACGCCCGGTGCCTTTCTGCTTCATTCCTCATACATGTATCTCTGTGTGCTCTCCGCCCTCAGTCCCAGTGAAGCCGGCCCCGTCGCCTTCATCTCCGACGACGCCGAGGAGATCACTTCCGTCGCGCACGAGATCGCGGCGGAGGTAGTCGCGCTCCTGGGCCCGGGGCACACCATCCCTTTAACGCAGGCGCTAATTGAGGAGTCGCTTCTGGAGTCGGTCTCCGATCCGAGCGACTGGCTGAAGGCGTACACGGGCCGCGAGCGGTACGATTGCACGGAGGACAACTTCTACTACACGGGTGTGGTGATCGGGCCACAGGCATGGCAAGCGCCCGTCGAGCTCCGGCGCGTGGAGCGCTTCTCTTACGACTACGATACCTGGGATACGCTCGTCGTGGAAGGCGGAGATGGCACGGAAGAGCGCACGAAGGCCGTCACACGCTACGGCGGGAAGGGCGCACCGTTCTTTTGCTGGGAAGGGCCATACCTGTACTTCAAAGACTGGATGCAGCAAGCCTGTCCGGCGATCTCCCGCTGGGACGACGCCACCTTCATCCAGAAATTCTTCCTGCTCGTGGACTCCGACCACGGAGACTGTTGTACGTCCCTCATATTCAATTTGTGTTTCGCGTCTGGCGGCTGACTGCATTTTCGAGGGCATCGCCGGGACCTCTCCGGTCTCCCGCCGTGCATTTCGTACGGCGGGATGGAGAACACGCATGCGATGGAAAGCTTCCAGGAGCTTTTCGTCGAAGCGAGGAGCGGATCGGCAAATACCGCCGCGGCCGTTGCTGCCGGCGCGCGCGCGCGGGATCTATGGCCCGCCTTGGCGCGCGATTTCGGGGCGTGGATGGCGACGCGCCCAGACCTGTACGTCCCAGTCCCCACCTCACCTCCCGTACGCCGTCTTACACCCATAATCCCCTAGCTGGCCCGCCCCCCCTTCGGCGTTTCCCCCTCTCCTTCCCCAAAGCCCCCTCCCCCCGGGCGCACACACGCTCTTCCACTCGCTCCCGCCGGAAGTCCTCCTGCAGATCCTCCCCCTTCTCCCCCTCCAAGACCTCTGCTCGCTCCTCCTCCTGTCGCGCAGCGTACCGGCGCTGTTCCGCCCCCTCCTCGACGAGACGCTGTGGCACCACGTGCACCACGGAGCCCTGTACTGGGTCCTGCCCGTGCCCGGCGTCCCGGGCGAATGCAGGCGCGCAGCGCGCGTAGCGAAGAAGTGGGTTTCCGCTGCTGCCGGTCGGCGGGCGCGAGGTACCGCCGGCCTCGCCTCGAGGGCCTTCCCATGGGCGCAATTCCTGCGCGCGTGCCGCACCTCGGACTCGATGCGGAATCGCAGGCGCCTGTGGGGGATCGCGCAGGGGTACAGGGCGCTCTGGGAGGCGCGGGGGTTCGAGGTTTAGTTTTTTGTACGTTCGCGAAATTTCAACTTGTCCGTTGTGCCTTTCTCCTCCTACCATATCGATATTGAGATGAGACCTGGCTACTTGCGATCGCAATCCTGCCCGAAATTTATGAACGTAGGATGCACAGTGCTGCAGCGGGGAATATCAATCCAAGTTGACCCGGCCAGTACGAGTGCTGCCCAGACTTCCTCTGCGATCGCGAGATGGTGCGGCTACACGACCTTGCGCGCGGGAGGCTGCCTTTACTGAAACTTCGGCTGGCTACTAGTATCAAGTCGCACAACGCTGCAATCGTCGGTCTCGAAAAAGATATACCTTTCAATACTTATCAATTTCTCGCTCGGCTGAATCTGATTAATTGTCTTGTGCGACACCATTGCGGTGTAGATCCGCATGCTTTCTCGTTGTTTCCAGAATACAAGACTCTCGGAGAAGACGCGGATTATCAAGGTTGTGATTAAGGAATGATCGTGCTGGTCCTCAGAGCGGTGCGATCTGCATCCGGAACACCGCCTATCCACATCGTTCGCCCTGCCGCCCGGCGGCGTCTTCGGGTCGTCCTGCAACAGGCTGCAGTTCTGTCCTCGGGCTCCTACGGGCATCCCGAACAATATCAGATCTCCGCGATCACCGAAGTTCAAGCAGCAAACCGTTCGTCGTTGAACTTGCTGTATTGGGTAGAATGCCATTAATATTAATACGAACCGCAGAATGGCCTTGCAACCAGGCTCAAGGACGGTCGGACAAGCTCATGATTCTGCAACCAGTCGCCGACTGCGCGGTGCATAACGGTTTCGACATCAAGTCAAAAGCTGGATTCAAAGCCCCAGCGGGTGCAGTCTGCGGTTCGGCTCTCTCAACGAGTTTTACGCGGTGTTGACATCGCATTTCATAGAGCATATACTTGAACTCAACATTCTTAGAGATGTGATGGAGAGTCCAGGAGGCCCTTGCCAACAGATCGTCGACAAGTTCCAGTGTACCGACAAGCCAACCGCAGCGGAAATCAAGGCTCCTGTGGCTCCCCTCGTAAAGATTATCAACGGCAAGAACGTGAATGTGGTATTCGCCCAAAAGTCGTCGCTAGAGGCCCAGGTAACAAAAGTCTGGGCGTTGTGTCTTCCGAGGCTGACATGTTCGATTAGAAAGGGCTTATCGTCGAACAGGCCCTGGGGAGGGGGAGTGGCCTCGACGTCCCGGGTTTGGATACCGCGAACAAGGCTCTGCGATTACAGGGTGCCAACGATTATCTCACTCGGACTTCGAACGGTGCGGATGGCCCCAACACTCTACAGGTCGCGGCCAACTTGGATGCAGAAATCCAAAAGACTTTCGTAAGTGGCGATCCCACAAACCGCCGTTCATTTTGACTAATTGTGATGTTCCAGCCTGGAACGAAAGCGAAGGCGGTCGACGAGTGGAAGAAGGTCCTTAATCTTGCAAAGGCTTCCGCGTGAATAGCTGTTGAGTATGGACCGGTACAATACAATTGGGCGTCTAGTTACCATGCATGCGTTGAAATGTTACAGAACGAATTGATCGGTCCGACGGTTCAACAAGATCGCGTTGCGGAGACCAGAGATCACAGAGAGTTCGTGAAAGGCAAAAGGCCAGTCGCCCTGGTGACGACCCGATACGGCTCTGTCGACCCGCCTGAATAATTAATGATTTACAAGTTTCACGCACGAAATTGAATGCAAGCTCTGAGCGGCAAGATTGTTCGGTGGCAGACTAATATCGGAGACCGTCCACTGTGATAGTCAGCATCAAGCAGGGATGATAATATCATGGGCAGTGTACTTCCGACGGACATCTCCAAATACCGACGGGCTTGCATCCAGCTCGCACCTTGAGTTGCACCGGCCCTGAAGACCTTCCTTAGATAAGACTGTTCTTCTCTCTTGGTGCTATTTCTATTCCGACCGCTGCGTTACCGCTTACCAAACCCTCACAGTATCCAGAACGTGGCGCGAGTCCAGTGACTACTGGTCATGAAGCTGCCCTGCGTGTATCGAGAGCCCACGAGCCATTAACCTAAGGCTCCGAACCAGACCTTGTTTTGATCTCTAACTGCGCTTCTGAGTTTCAACCACACAAGAAACCTAATCATCTGCGTAGGACTCCTGAACTCGTTCTGCATTAGGGAATCGGGACGGACAATTTGATGACCCCGATGAGAAAAAGAAAGCTGTAGGGTAACAATGCGGTGCGTACCTCAGGTTATAGGGTGGTACACTGTCGGTATCCATAGCCCCGGACCTTTTCGCTATCGTACCACCCGCTCATCTACTCGCCAATGTCCCTGAATGGCGCCACTCAACACAGCGGCTCTCACGATGAGGTCCTATGGCGCGCTCATCGATGCCTCGCTATCTGATCCTGCGAGAGGCAGGACCCTCCGTCAATTGACAATTGCGTGCCGCAAAGAGTGTAAAGAGGGGAGGATGACCCGCAGAAAGAAGGAGAAAAACAAGGCGAATCCCAAGGTACGTCAGTTGCGAGTTAGGTCAATATTTAAGCTGACTTACTCGTATGTATCTCGCGTCCTCACGAACCAGCGCGCACCTCATCCCCCAAGTCGGTGATGGCGCAGGAGATAAGCAAACCTACAGCGTTACCTGCATCTAGGGCCGCGTCGACTGCATCCCACAACGCGTCTACTGTGTCTCGCGTCGGAACGATGGTTCTTCCGCGCGTTCATCGCGAGCGTCCCACTCGAGTCTCTTTCTGGTACGTCACCCTCAAGGGTGCAGGCTACACCGGAGAGACATTGCGGCGCATCACCGGCATTCCGCAGCGCGACGTACAAGCCTTCGTTGCAGAAACATTCCCCGGGATGTTTCAATTCAACAGGTTCCTGTCCTCCAACGCAGTTTCTCGCCATGCGATCCCTCAGTAGGACGTCCTGATCAGTATTTGTCCAATAGCCTGAATCCTACAAGTCGCTGGGGCTACTGTCGCTTTTCGTTGTGGTTCGATCTAGCGTCAAAGATCCCAAGATTTACACATGGCGAATGAATATTGCAGGGCATGCGGAACCCATTTTACGGGGAAGGGGCGGCATAGACGAACGATAATCTCTAGCTGGCAGATGTTGGTCTTCTGAGAGACGCAAGGGGGTCCAAAGATAAGAAAAAACGATATCACCTACAATTTTTTTTCTTCTAGCTCTTTGGGCGGTCAACCTACCTACCTACCGTGGGAAATTACCTTTGTAGGAACGGGTGTCTCCGGAAGGCGCCCTAAGTCAACGCTCGAGTTCCTCATGCGGTATGACTACCTGCGGCAACAAATTTCTAGTATTCTACTCGACTTATCTATGAACTTCCTCCTCTTGATACTGCATATTCAGTGCAGGAACCTCTGCTGGTGCGAGCACACTTCAACGTTAGCTGGACGGTAGTCACGGTATCAATCTGCGCTATAGTATACGGATGAATATAGGTCTGATGAACTTCTTGTGCCTCTCCGTCAGTGCCCGAGTGAAAACTTTTTTCATCAAAGGTTCGATGTGACAGACCCAATCACAGAGATTTCCTGCAAGGATTTCGGACACTTGAGGATAGCCCGCTCAGTCGAGGACTCCGGGCTAGGATTTGGTGATGCATCGCCGTCCGGCATCTCGTACTACCATTAATGTACGCGTGCAGTACAGCAGTGATGGCGTACCCGGGTTGATGGATTCATCTGCCTGTGCGAAGTTCTGGAGCCACGAGATCGCCAAATGAAAAAAAAAAAAAGACTGCACTTGCATGTGTTTGGTGCCAGTGTTGGCTCTTAACCCTTATGGACCCTCCCTCCCGGCCGTTAATGGCTAATATTAAGGCTTAAGGCTTAAGCGTAAGGGCAGGGTTAAGGGCTTATGTCCATTTAGGAAATAGTTTCCTACGCTCAATTCTACTGCTCCAAGCATTGCACCAAAAAGTGGCCAAGGCAATGAGGAGCCACTCTCATGGCTGTCATTCAGTCACCACAGGCCTGGATCGTCCTTTGTATCTGGCACGGTAGCTGGCATATCTTTTAGAAGTTCACACTGGGGGCAAGGCTGACACACCTGACTTTCAGGTGCGACCTACGCATGTGGTGCGCAGGTTGACAAAGACACTTACATAAGACAAACACAGGCTTTGTCCTGGCAGAGGGGTGGTCAAAGCCTGCCTTTGTCTAATGCAGGTACCTTTCTTGGCTGTGTGACCAGGTGCACAACACATGCCTAGGTCGCACCTGACCGTCTGGTGCGTCAGTCTTTGCCCCCGGTGTCAGCCTGATGATGTATGGCCATCCAGAAAATTTAGTGGCCGCATTGTGTGCTGTAGTACTGCTGGAAAAAGTCCAAATGTCCCATTCCTTCATCTCTGTTCTCAACTGCATGAATTTTGGTTGAAATCCGGCACCACCTGAAGTCCGGCCGCTCCCGGGCCGGATCCTTAAGCCTTAACCGCTCGGAGGCTCCACCATTAACCCTTATGTAAAGGCCTTAATAACCCTTAACCGAATTAAGGCCTTAAGCCTTAAGCCAACACTGTTTGGTGCCCAGATTTGTGCCAAGCTAGCCCTAGGATGCCGTGCAGACATCTCTAAAAGTCGTAGAAACGTGAAAAGGCCAGCCTTAGGTCCACAGGACGCCCAGGGACTCCAATTGGGCCGAAATAAAATTGCATACAATTTTTTTTTTTCCGGCAGTCGGGGACCAACCCACCTACCCTACCCCATATGGGCAATGCTTATCTTTGGACCCCCTTGGAGAGACGCATGTGCGATTACTGTACCATTTCGACCGAGTGTTCAAGTGACGTGTGATGCAGGCCTCTGAACTGAACACTTCGGGTACCGGTGACGGTGACATTGGGTTTTCTGGCCCAAATAGGCTCAAAAAACACCAAAAAAATCGGTCCGGCATCTGCTGGCCTGCCATTTATGGTAATTTTTGATGGGATTTGTCAGAATGAACACTTGAAAAAGTGAACACCTTAGGTGACGCGTGACATAGGCCGAACACTCGGTTGAAATGGTACAGTACTGTACTATTTCATTCGACCAAGTGATCATTAATTTCGGAATTTTCACTCGCCGAGAAGGCCGATAAATTTCTTTTGAATTCCCGCGATTTTTAACGGCCTCAAAAAAATTGGCGGTCACACGTCGTCATGCAAGGGTGGGTCTTTGGTAATGTTTGGCTCGCTGTCAAAGTACACCGCCACAGATGCCATCAGCGCACCTTGATGCTAACCATCGCGCAGACGTCCTCGTCGAGGTGCTCTCCCTCTGCGATGTCTATACTGTTATATCCATCTCTCAGGCAAGTACTTACTCTCAACCCTCTCAGACGATATTGTCCGTTCACGTTCTAGGTTCACGATCTAGTTCAATCGATTCCTTCGCGCAATTGCGATGCCAGTGACGCAGCTCTGGCTTTGCCTGATTCGCAACCTCGAATCACTCTCAATCATTGAGCTGTCCCCAGGGTGTTTATTGGAAAACTCTCCAACGGGCAAACTAATTGGCTTGGTACGCTGTAGCGTCACTGGTCCGCGGACCTTAGGGTGCGCAGCGACGCCGATGGTCTCTCACGAAGTCGTTCTTCCACTGCGGCAGCTTAATAACGCGTTTGGCGCCCGAGTTCACATCGTAAATTGTGGGCGCCATGTCTTTATTGCAAGGCGCACGGACTGCACCCAGCCGGTGAGAGCTCTGGGACATCGCCGCCGCTGCGCCGGTGTGCAGTCGGCAAGTTCGGCTCTGCAACATCGGCGCAGAACTTGCAGCCAACGAGAACCTCCTCACCTTCGGGATAATATATGAGTGCGTCTCTTCCGACCATTTCCTCGCCCCGTCGTATTTATTCAATAGGATTGGAGGGCAAAACACTCTGGACATCGTCCAAATCGACTTGGGGACGACGGAAGCGTATGTCCGTGCTATAGTTCACCCCAACGAGACCAACTACGAGGCCCCTCGAGTTTGCGGGGATTTCGTCGCGGTAGCGATGCTTGGCCTCGACGTGGACGCGGTACTGCTCGTCAATTGGTGCGCGCAGACTGCTGTCATCTTGCGCGGACGTACACACCCTGAAAGTGTAACGCACTCCATCCATCGGACTTCCACATCTGTAGCTGACGCATAACATCCCAGCAACTGTGCGTGGGCTTCGTCCCGGGGCACATCCTCCTCACCACCCGCGAGGCGCAACACCTGCACCACGAGCGGCTCGCGGTCTACGCCCTCGCCGACGTCGCCCCGCCCATGGTCCCCTCCCGCTTTTGGATCTCGCCCCCGCTTCGCACGTTCTGCTCGCAGCGCCGTCTCCCATGATGTTCGAGCGCTTCACATTCGAGGGGCGGCCGTTCCCGACGTCTCCTACGCACAAATGTCCGTACGCGTCCTCCCTGCGCGCGCACACGTACCGCATCACGCTGTACCTCTCGCAGCCCGCACGGCGCGCGCGGGGCCGTTCTGCGCTACACATGCGCGCTGGCCGGGGGCGCGTTCGCGCTCGCGCTCGTCGCCGCCGTGTCCGCGCGGGCGTGCACGGAGTAGGGCGCCTTCAGCTACGCCGAGCACGCCGTCGCACGCCACGGCTAGCCACCGCGGGTGCTAACCAACGTGCCGCCGGAAGTGGAGGTGCAGCTGCCCGGGGGCGACGGCTGCTACGCGCGCGAAGTGTCGCCGTACGCGGGCGTGGTGGCGACGATTTGGCCCGACTCCGTCCGTGTGGCGAACGCATTTAGAACGTGTCGACTCACAGCTTATACTCTCAATCCGTACACCCTACCCCCGCCAATCTCCTTCTCCGCAAGTCATTCATTGAGTGTCACTTACTGACTGAAGTAAGTGGGAGAATTTGGCTCGCTCCGAGTCGCTCACTACTGTCCGCTCTCGTGTAGATGGCTATCCCTGGGGTACTGACTTCCTGGAGGAGTTCGGTGTCTGGCACCTCCGTGCCCATCCGTTTCACATCCTAGGCCTGGATCGCCACAACTTCAGTTGAGCTGTTCCTGATTCATGGCGTCTGACGCTGGGCGCTCATAAAGCCCCGAGGCTTCGGAACGCACTCGTCCGCGATTCGCTGACCTACCACAAACACACGACTTGATTAACATCTCCGTGCATTGCCTCTCCTCAGTCAAAGCCTCACCCCAGCAAATCATCAGCGCGCCAAGCTGACTTGGCTCTGTCAGTCCTCAGGGCAATTAATTGACACTACACTGCCCCCGGTCCCGTGGTCCACATATAAAGACTGCGACAAGACGCGGCCTACTGTACGACAGCCATGGCGGCGGGCAACCCCAATACCCTCATTGTACTCGGCAACTCGCCGGAATCGTACTATATCGGGTACGGTCAGCGGCATTTTGTCGAGGGAATGTCCGCCTCATTCACGGAGCACGCGCGGACAGTGCTGAATATCACCATGACCCGATGGATCAGGTACGGCGCCGTAGGTTATTGTTCTTGATTTCACCAATCATCGCTGTAGTATGAGCCGCTCGCTCGACACATGGGTCGACTACAATGTTGCGAGCGATAACTGTACGTCTGTTAACTGTGCCTCTTGATGGCGCATTTAACGCGTTTATCACTTCGGGTCCTGCAGTTCACTTCAACGCCGATATTGCGCCAGACATCCGAGACCACCTGTCCGGCGCGAACGGCAAGGCTGCCGCAGAATTTGTCGCATTTCCCGACAGCGCAGAGCCCAACCACTTCTTCGTCAACGGCAAAGCACAAGGCGCATGGAATTGCGCCCTCCCCGACTATTTCATCGAGAAGCTCACCTCGTTGCAGCGCGAAGTACCCGACTTCGACGCGGCGTTCACCGGAGTGCTTTTCGGGAAGGGCAAGACGTCGATTTTACTCTTCCAGGGCGGCTTCATGACCGACTTCGACGACGACATTTCGTCCACGGACCACCCACTTTACAAGGTGCGTTCTTGTGCTTCGACAAACTCTATGGTACATCGACGCCATCCCAGATACTAGCAGAGTTTAGCGAGGGCGGGTGGTGCATCGACCGCGGGTCCACGCTTTGCTTCTACGACAGCCGCTTCTACTTTCTGAAATTCGTCAAGCCGGGAGATGGCGGCATCAAGATGCGCTGGAACCTGCCGCACAGCATGGCCGTTAAGCTGGAGGAGCTGAAGACCATCGCGCAGTCGCCGGAGGAGCACGCCGGTATGCGTAGACGCTCTCTTCCGCCGCGCGAACGATGCTGATATAGACCGGCGCACAGCGCAGGTGCAGGAGGACGAAGCATGGCTGGCCGTGGCGCAGCGCAGGATGGTACGTAGCTTCCCCCGGCCTCTCGGATCGGATGAGCTCATGGATTCGCGATTCCAGAACGGACAGATTCAGGCGAACAACATGCTCGTGAATACCATGAATCACGCCGGCCTTAGCTTCCATGCAGCGGCGAGCGGCGGCATCATTGTGGAGCGGCCGAGGTATTTCTGAGTGCAGGTGGAAGAAGTATCGCAAGACAGGTAAATTTCCAATCCATTTGGGCATGTATTCTTTCCTTTCTTGTGCAATGCGAAGGAACCGGAGTCCCGGCGGTACAACTGCGGGAGTCAACAGCAGCCGTGTTTGGAAATCGAATTGGGTGGGTCTGCAGGAGAGTTTCTCGGCCATAATTAGCCCAGGGATGGGAATTATCGGAAGTAGACGGGGGGGTGGTATCAGAGGAGAAGCACTCTCAGCTGGGGCATGAGCTTGCTGTGCCGATTATTCACGGTTGTGGAGCGGTGAAGAAGGTGGCTAACGGCTTCGTGGCGTAATCTAAAAGCACCCGCGGAGTACTTTCGCACAGCGTTTCGGCAGCCGAACTTGGCTCCAAATTTCGGCCGCCGGGGAATTTCAGGTTGAAGCATATTGAGCATCCAGTGAACATGCTGGAATGTAGATGAAGCCATACATGCCCGTTCTGTCTGTATGAGGTGTAGAGCGCACATCACTTAACCGTTTACGCGACCCTAACGAGCGTCGTCCGGGACCTGTGGCATGCTCCGAAGACCGGGCACAAAGCCATATAGGCTTCCTTCAAATTTTGCGCCAAAGCGTCCGAGGAATAGCTTCCCAAATCAGGTTTCAGTTGTGGAGCAAAATAGAATGAAGCTCCGGATAAGAGCCAGCGAACAGGTTCTCGGAGGTCAATCTCACGAATAGCATGAAAGCTGCTCGCGAGATTCGACCATTGCATCAGGATTTTTTGCAGGGTTTCGAAGCTCCAGCCACGCCTGCCATTCTTGCCACCAACTCCCACCATCGAAACGAATTGCTCATATTCTGAACCGTAGGCGCTTCGGTCCTCCGAAGTCTAGTTTTCCCTTAGGGTCTTAAACCCTTGTAATACGACAGACTCCCTCGCCGTTTGACGTTCATCGCGTCCTGATTTAGAAACGCTCTCGCGCAATCTAATTTTGATGCACTACATTCACTAAAACCCGTGCATCTGTGGAGCTCCAGTGTTCGATGTGTTGTCATGAGATCCAGGGGCTTCCCGTCCAAGAGGATATGCCGTGTCAAAAGTACGTACCTATTGGATAGTTTTGTAATGCCGAATTTCACGGAGTAATGGCGGTTTCTAGGAATCAGAGAGAGCTCTCGAATGCCCGGGATATCTTGTTGCACTCTAAGTCACCCAGCTTACGGTCGGGTGTTGCTCGACTGGCCGCGGTAGACCTGGGAGGAGCTCAAGGAGGAGCATGATGACTCCAGGGACCACCATCAGCAAGAGATTGTGGGCTAGGGTACTAGTAGTCGCCGGTGAGATCCGGCTGATATTTGCCGATGAGCCGTCGTTGTTGTCCTGGAAGCTCAGCGTAACATGGGTAATTTCCGCGGACGCTGTGGAGCGGATGACGGGATGGAACGGGGAACACAAGAATAGACATGAGAAATTAGTTTATCTCCGTGATCTCCTTCTTACTAGTACTGTCTCGTGTCGTGTGGAGAAGACGAGGCTCTCATGCAAATATGCCCCCTTACATTCACTGCCAAAATCGAGAATATGCGGAATTTACCTAGGCGCGCCAATTCACCTAGATGAGTCCAAATCCTCCATGCGCTGTGCAGAGTGGAATGACGAAAAATGTCCCGGGGGAATCCATAAACCCCTATGCATTAGCAGGCGACAACCCCGAACGCTTTAATCCCTTACTCCGCCCACAGTGTGCGACTGTCCAAACTCTATCCCTACCCCCCTGCTAAAATTTATCACAGTTACTGCAATAGGTCTGACGATGCATCTCTCCATGTTGTCTGCTAGTTTCGTCGCACTCCTTGTTCTGGTCCCCCACGCACTGGCCGCGCCCTTAGCAGTCGCGATGGCCCTCACGCCAGGCGGCTATCGCTTCAACGCCAGCATCCACGATGTTCCGCTTGATGGCCACATCGCGCACGTCGGAAGCCACCTACACGTCATCAACGCGACGGGGCAGGTCGTGCAAATCAATGTCCTCAGTACCCTGGAGCGGCGTGGAGTTCCTGCGGGCGAGCCAGGGGGACGTATTTGGCCATTAATCACGTCTACACGGGCCATTAGATGAGCACGATGCGCGACAGTCGCGTCACGTACTGAAAGTGCTGGCAGCCTGAACCTCTCGACGTTCACCCCGCCCATATGATTATCCATCGGGGTTGTCCGCCGGTCGAAGCAATGTTTTATGTACGTAGAGCATTTGGGACAGAGAACCTCGCGTGTGCCTGCCCTCCAGTTGCCCTTCTCTGTCCATGGCTCATCGCTGCGCGTAGCAGGCGGAAGGGAAGTGAAAGGGTTATGTGTGTAATGGATTCCATTATTTGACAAGCTATGTGCACCATATACAGTTTTAGGGTTCCATACAGACTGCAGAGTCTTGTTTCCGAGAGTGAGAGCCGAGCGTAAGCGGGACGCGAGCTGGAGTGCGAGACGTAGTAGGCGAGACGCGCCAAGTGGCACGATTGATGGCTTCAACAAGCCGTTGATGCGGGTTGCCTTTTCTGGGGGGGGGGGGGGGGGGGGGGTCGTGGG
Source organism: Mycena latifolia (assembly GCA_029289555.1). Lineage (NCBI taxonomy): Eukaryota > Fungi > Basidiomycota > Agaricomycetes > Agaricales > Mycenaceae > Mycena > Mycena latifolia. Next base: position 770,476 of record JARJLE010000037.1, read on the forward strand.
AAGGAGTCCGTGATCCAGAGATCAAGCGCCTCTTGCTAGGTTCGCGCACATCCATAGCACGGCGCTGACGATCCACGGGAGCGCGCCGCTCTCATGGGCGACGGAGACGCTCGAGGCGTACGGCGTGACCGGTGCGGACGACTACCCGGCTGGCTCGACGGTGTTCTCGAAGATCAATGTCGCGCTCGCGGGCGGGGTGGTGCCGGCTGTGGCGTGGGGCAATGCGGATGATGTGGCAGATGGGCTGACGACGACGGTAGATGTGGATGGAGCGACGGATGCGCAGATTACCATCACGTATTAGATGTTCTTTCGACCCCCCAGGTTTCAGGGAGCGCGGCATGCTCACTGGATAACAGTCTCGGGGCGTAAATTCAAGACGTACACGTACATGCGAGCAATCGATGTCTGTGGTCCATGCAAAGTCTCGTCGACAGCCAACAAATCGGAAGGCATGCAGCGCAGCTGGAGATTCGCCAACGTCGCATATTCCCATAGGAGATCCAGTGCCGGTCTGTGTAGATTCCGGTATGTTCTTGCTAGAGCAGCGAGATCTCTTATAAGATGGGCCGTTCTGACTCGACTCCCATTTTCAGGGATCGGTGCATGACACTGCGCGCTGGAAGTAGGCAAATTGAGAAATCAAGACGAAGTGGACGATAGATGGAATGAAGTTCGAATGAAGCACACCACAGCTGAATCAGAGCGCCTGGACTCCGAGCAATTCCCCCGAGCGAAAACGTGAGACATGAGTGGGCAGTGCCTTGTACGGCGAGAAAATATAGAAGCTGTGCTCAGAGTTGCGCATGTTAGCCATCAATCCACGTGCACTTGTAGTCTGAGCGCCACTCACGACAGGGCTCCGAAATTGGGATGTCGTGTAAGGCTCCAACCATTTCCGTTTGTAAACAGTTTTAAACGGTTTTAACTGTTTTTATTTTCGTTTTGTTTCGGAGGGGTCCAAATGGTAAACAAATGGTTTTTAAACGGTTCAAACAGTTACTGCCAGACTCACGCTGAGTTGAGCTAGATGCACTGCTTTTCTACAGATGCATAGTACAAAAGAAGGTTATAAGCATGTCCGGAGATTGAATCCATGGTGACTCATTGACTTGCTCACCATGGGACGCTCGAGGGGCGGGAGGTAGCAATTATTCACGTGATTGACACGGCCTACGCCCTCTATCCCGCCCATTACTCGTAGATCACTCTATTTCTCATTGAAGTGGGGTGCAAGTGCTAGAATTATCATGTGGAGTCCATATGCAACCCTGTAGGATGCCGAATGATCATATGTATGCAGCATATCTGTGGTTGAAACTTCGGTTTACTTATGATCAGATCAGCTGGGTGTTTATCTGCCAGTGGCTGTACGGTTATCTGCCACAGGTGTTCATACATGGTCTTGCCTTGTAAATTCATGAAAATAATCCTGGATGTGTATAAAAGGATATGGAGGTGATCTCTCACTTTAGGATGTGTCCGTTCTGTTAGAACCTAGTCCTAGACATTGGTATACGGTCTCGTTCCTTCCCTTATTACTTTGCATTACTTATCGCCATACGGCCACACTTTCCTTATCCATCCATTTTGTTGCCTGTCACTCTCAGCGTCGTTTTCTTCTAACGCGTTCGCGGAGAGTGAGTACTCTTTATTCTATTGTATATATACCTTACTTATAATGTCCCAGAGGGACTCTGTCTTTTAGGTTATGAGCACCCGACCGTAGCTATTTCTAGACGACCTGTTGAACGCAGCATCGCCCGTACACACGCACACCCGGATTACAGGAATTTCGGGGCACCTGATGTTAGTTTCAATACGGCGCGCCCGAAATTGTCACGTGCCGTATCGAAACTAACATCGGGTGTCCCGAAATTTCCGTAATCCCGGTGTGACGCGCGAACTGCTCGAGCATTGGAATCCTCGACGTCCCTCTGCACTAACTTGCGAGCCTCGAAGTTCCTCCTCGTCACCAACTGCCACGTTATCTGGATTTTCAGCTTCCAGCTGCGTACCATCCCGCACCAGCTATTAGCGAACGTTAAGACGTCCTCACCGCCTCCGTTACGTTACATCCTTACGACTTCCTCGGCACTCTTTCCATACCCACGCTCACGCTGTCATCATGTCCTCGGGAGTTGACGTCCTCGGAATCCAGTTGGCGGCATATCAGGCCGCTCACAGCCTGACTCTACACCGACTGGGAGCCGAAGGCCATTTCCGAGCTGATGCGCATCGGCGTATTCCGCCTTTGCACCGGCGAGGAGATCGTGCTCCCGGCACCGACCCCACCGGTCTTTGCCGCAGATGCGACTACCGCCGCAAGAGCGGCAGCCCAGCGGGAGTACAAGGAAGACATCTGCAACTACAACGAAGCCCTCCGTCGCAACGACAAGGCTATCGGCACTATACCAGTTTAAACCGCTTTTAAACTGTTTTTTCGTTTGATTTGGCCAGATCTTCAAACGAAAACCAAATGGTTGGAGCCTTAATGTTGTGGCAGTCTGGCACTGAGACTAGCCAGGATGTACAAAACGCGGCCCGCACGCCTAATTGGGAAACACGGCCCTTAAGATGGAATACGGCCCAGAGCCTCCTTCAGAGAGCCGTGTTTTGCCCAAAGGCGGTCCTTGCTAATTGGGAAGTCCACAGGGCCTGGTATAAAGCCAGAACCCCCCTCCCATCTTCTCTCCCTTCCCACCCCCCGAGCATCAACAGCGCGCCAGGACGATATCAAACTGTAAACAACGGGTGCACCGGGAAGTTTGAAATAGTATGCCACTGGCGGGTTTACGGTGCGGTGTGCATCGGCTGGCCACCGCCAATCCTTCCCTTGGCGCATCGCATCTGTGGCACGGCACCTGCTGCAGTGTCTGTCCGGGATGTGCAGCAAGCCGGCTCGTTTGTGCCATCTCGCGCATCCTCAACGGGGATTTTCCCAGTAGTTCTTAGATATTATAGAGTCGTGATAGATGCTCATTAGTGTATTGAGATCAGATAAAATCCCATATATTGCATTCCTGAGCTGCACACCTTGCTTCCACGAATCAGGGTAGTTATGCCACGAAAAATATTAAATGTGTCCACGACTCGGGCTGTAAGTTTTTTAGTAATATTCCTGGGTAATTGAACACGGGAACGCCAAAAACAAGATGTCTGTGATGAGTGGTTCATACATGTATATTTACTCACTCAATCACTGCGCTCAGCGGCCCCCTAGACGCGGCATGATCTAGCGGCCGGGAGGCCCGCCTATGCGGGTCTATTTGGGTCTAGGTGCCGAGACCATGCCGTTCTAAGCCGCCTCGGCACAGCCTAGACTAATCGTCGACTAGCGGCCGGGAGGTCAGTCAAGGTAACATCGTCTAGGTCTGTTACAGTTTGACTCACCTAGTTGTACATCCTTGTCTAGATGTCCCATCTTATCACTGCATCTTGTGCTCAGCACTTTTGGCTCCAATACCCGCTGTGCACAGGCTCATCTGAAGGAACAATGGCTATGGCGCACTTCTACCACACATTTTCAGACTGTCCAGTACACATGTTTCATTAGTTGCATCAAAATATCGATGTCATTAGTACTACATCCCCCCGTCTGAAATGTCATTCCGTGATTCCGTGAAAAGATCGAGTTGTGACCGCACGACAAAGACACTTCGAGTGGCCAACCAACCTGGATCGGCGCCCAGCGCTGCAGCATAGTGACAAAGCGAGGCGCGGCTGGGCTGGGTTGTGTATAGAAGTTTGGAGGTGGTGCGAGTCGTCCTGCGTGCCGATTGCGGTGGAGCGCGCGGGGGCACTGGGCTTGTGCTTGACTGAACATGTCATCAGGGATGGCCAAGGATACAAGGGAAGAGTGATATTTAGCGAGCAGGGAGTTGGTGAGGCCGAAAGAGGCAAAAATGCTTGCCAGTCATTCCGACTCATCGAGTGTAGCGGCGCTGGTCAGATTCATCCCTATTCCTCCGTGCAACCCTCCCTCGGTATTCAGAGGTATGTGAAGCGCGGGGAAATACGGGGTTAGATAGTTTAGGATATATTTCGGAATTCTTACTATTCGGAGTTTCGGTTGGTAGGATATATAGTCGGGCTACGTAGTTACATCCTTTGTCTTCTCGATGCCAGCTGCGTGCCCCACTCTAACCTGTCCCAACTCTCTCTTGCCTTCCTGACCTCGTTTTGTGTCACGGAGCAACCCGCACCGTGACATCGAGCACCTTCTGACCCTCCTCATTTAAATCACCGTATTTATTGTGGGTGGTTACTGTGTATATACAAGAAGTAAGTGGTTAAGTGCTAAGGACATCACCTGACATGATGTCCCGCTTTTATACAGAGTCCATCGGCCTCTGTTACCAACAAGTAAATACAATGTAAAATACAAATATAATAATAGTCTAGGCGGTGGCCGTTGGCCCGCCTTACAGCCGGGCCATTAGGCTTGGAACATAAGATGGAGATGACAGTTGGGACCCGAGTGTAAACTAGCAGGTTCAGATGTAGACGATGCAGCGTCTAGTGTGCTGAGAGCCGTCGAGGTGGGCGGAGGGCAAGCGGAGGGACCTAAACCGGCCTAGTCACGGTGTGACTAAGTGACCTCGACGCACGTGGCGGTCTAGCCCGTAATTCAGCCTAGGTGCCTAGATCACAGTCTGGTCTAGAAGCCCTCTGAACGCAGTGAATTGATAGTTATCGCGCCCTGGTTACCGTTACCGGACCTTGTTATGTAAGCTGTCTCGTTTTGGAAGGATAATTGAGTCACGTGTAAGCTTGAACGACGCGACTTCGACGCGCCGTCTGCGATCTTGCTTCATTTGACGCAAGCCGTTGGAAGTAGTATTTGTTCAATCATAATTACAACCCATTCCTTGAGGTTTTTCTCTAAATTCAGAGCCCATAATTCACCAATAGCGCTCAGTACGCTCAATTTAATGGATACAACGGACATGGGATGGCGGAAGGCCCGAAAAGAGAGATGGAAAAAGGCAAGAATTTGCTATAAAGTGATTCGGATGCAACTGGAAGCACTCGGATCCGTAAAACGGCCGTGACGCGTCCAAGTCGCGTCGCTGAGCTTGCACGTGACCTCGATCCACCTTCCTAAACGAGGAAGCTTACATAATAAGACGACCCAACGGCAATCTGGGCGCAGTAACTAATAGACTTCAGAACGAGGAACGAGCGAGGGAGTCTGTCAAGAGAGTAGTGAATTGACTGATATATTTTCCCAAGGCCGCGAAGCCGCGAAGGCATAGCTTGAAGAGATAGAGTATTTGAATTTTGAATCAAGTGCTGTTATCTGGCAATTGAATATATGGAAGAGCCATGTTTGAGAAAAAACATGGCCCTTAGGCCGTGGATGAACGGGTAAAGGGCCGCGGATGGCACCCAAGGGCCGTGTTTCCCGATTAGGTGTGCGGGCCGCATTTCGTCGATCCCGGAGACTAGTGTATGGGCTATATAGTGTGCAATAATTCAGGCCAAAAACATAAAAAAGACACACATGTCAATTTGCCATTAGAGAGTTTGACACAGCTTGTCTCTGCTGTAGAGCTTCCCAAAATCACGCAGCATGTGTTGATATGAAAAAGCGACACAACTTGGTTCCAGATTCTTTCATTCCTCTCTCATTGCACCACCTGCCTTCACTGCTAATTGACAGTCACCAGGCTAGTGTGTGGGGGATAGCAGGGTCAGACCTTGTCCATCATTGTCCGCTTATCTGAGCTCCTTTTCTTGTCATCTCTGGGGCCAGCTGTCGGATTAAATAGGGGATTGCAGTGAGGAAGCTTTCCCTGCACCTCAAGATCTTCAATACATATATCCTCTCCAGAGCTACTGGACCTCTGGAACTTATGAATGGTACAGTTCCCGTGAAATCACATGATTGGTTTGATACTTTGTCAGACCTTGCGGATAACGGCACGGATAATTGAGCATCATCACCAGATGTCTTATGTTTTTTTGAAAGGCCGATGGGTATCGGGATATCCTCCTATTCAACCTGACTTCGGCCTGCGTGTCTTTGCGAGCCAGAAAATGAGGTGTGTGTTTTCATGGAGGAAGATGTGTTCATGTGCCGTTTTACTACTGGTTCTCCCAACTTAAGTGTTTTAAGGCGATTGCGGCTGGGGTGTGCGGTAATTTAATTATTGCACAGTATATGTGCCATACTAGTGCACTTGTTGGTTCTGCAGTCACTGAACTGACACACCGGATAAAGCAAAATATTGACCTAGGTCAACATGTTAACTGAAACTAGATCAATTGGTAGCCAAATCAAACTTGATAGAAAGCTGTTATTTTCTTCTGGTACGAATTTAACACAGAATTAGCCTCAATGAGCCGCTCTTTCACAAGCCATGGCTTTGTTCTCTTCCACGAGTGAAGAAAGCCATGCCCAAAGAAATCCATCTGGCAGTGCTTTCAGGTATATTGAAAGAAGGACTCTCATTGTAACAATCCAAATTCTTTTTGTTAGAACAAAGGAAATTTGGATTGTTACACCCAAAGTCCTTCTTCCTTCTGCCCAGAAACGGGCTGCATCAAGAGGCTTCGTTTTCATTCTATAGACAACGATCCGAAGCAGCGAGATCAATCAACGATATTTAACGATTTTTTCAGCTGGGCTGAACACGGAGAGACAGAATCAAAAAAATGCCCGCGAGACTGCTCGATGCGACACTCTCCTTCGACAACGCACGATTGGCGAGGAAGTCTTAGAGATGCCGCCTGGGAGCCCCGTGTCGTGACCACGATGTGGGCAACGGGATACCGCTCTGGACGATGGTAAGCTATCTTAGTCGCACCAAACGCCGCCGGAGTCCCGCTCGGGGCGGTCAAATTTGCGATAAATAAGAAGGAGTACAAAGAACCATCAGATTGTCGATCTCCGAAAATCCCTACGTAAGTAGTTTAGTTCCGCGCTTCAGATGATTAGCATCCTAACCTTTTATATTAGACATATGACGTCAGCTTCTGCCATGGCCTTTTCCCCGATGACATCGATATTTATCCCCAAGGTATAATAGACATTCTGGTCCAGAGTCGGCGATGAGCCTCTGAGCCAGTACCCCGCTCGATGCCACAAAGTGCCGCAAGTATTTGAGCCGCAATTAAAATTAAGGCGGCGACGACTACAACCCGATGCATGGTGTTCGTTCTGCATAGCGCATGTAAGTGATAGTGTTAATGGTACTGCATACACTCACGTGCTGGCGTGCAAAATACTTCCAAGTGGGATTCGCTAGAGATAGTAAGAGGTGCTCAATGTCGTGTTTCGTGCCGCTGAGACTCACCGTTTAGGGACTGAAGTTGCTAGGTGGAAAATCAATGGCGCTGTAGGATGGTATTTTATATATCCAGAAAATGAGTGCCACATCCCCGCCGAAGCCCAATTAATAAGTTCGCCACATTGAAGTGTTGGCGGGGTTCCACGGAACAGCGCCGACGGTCTGCAACCTATCGACCGCGTAGGTTGATTGGATTGGGAAGTCAGCAGGACCCCGCAAGGTTCAGAATAATGTGATATTGTGTCGACTCGAGAGTATAGGATCTCTGACGAGTGCTATTGTGTGTGGAGGAGTGGACGTGCATGCGGGGATGTGCCACTGAAATAGCTCCTAAGATTACCTACATCCCCGCGCGTTCGTGCGCACCAGTAAGCGGCGGCGATCTTGCCCGAGGCACGGAATGGAGCAGCGATTCCCTAAATTAGGAGCGAGGTCGATTCACGGTGGGCGAAAAGGTAGAGTAAAATGAAAGATCTGATGAGCAAGCCAAGGACGATGATAACAGAATGGCGCGTCTCAGCGCATGGCAGGACACAGTTTTATATCATGTAGAATAAATAGATGTCCTAATCAAAATCTTACTAGTGCATCGGAGAGGCACTAGGGACACCATCGGATACCCGGACGTTGACGAGAGCGGCGGGGAACTCGGGAGTTTGGAGTTGGATGCCGCGTTAGGCAACCCAGTCTTAATTCGGACCCCACAGACATGGTCAGATACTGGACAAATCAGTATGCCGATAAATAACAAGAGCCGTCGAGGATCGCCGAGAGAAGCCATGGCGGCCGCTGCAGAGAAACGTCAGGAACCTCAAGAACCTCCTAATATCAGGAATATCTTGCATACGACCACCGATGGAATTTAAACTTGTTTAATTCCCCACTGTATGATTTCCAGACCTACAGTGTCATGCCTTCTGTGCATGGTGCTCGATTCTTCCCGATGATTCAGATATCACAGTTAGAACAACTGAACTAACTCCTCAGACACTGGAGGGACTATTCGGAATATTTGGTGGTGCTCACCGCTCGCCGTCGGGGGAGTTTCAAATACCCTGCCTGATGCGTTGATGTCCGAGTCAAAGTCCCATGGGCTAAAGTTGATGGCATGGTCTTTTGCCAAGTCCCACTCAGGGATCTCTGAAGGTTACACAAGAAATTGATCAGGCATTCTGGGAGTCGAATTGTTCGCATAGAATGGAACTGGTCTCCTAGAACAATATCTTGAGTCCCATTCTCCTCTTGGAATGGCCCATAAGGGATGCGCCAAGAAGTGCCGGAGTATGTCTCCGGGACAGGACGGGACGCCGATCCCCAGTCAATTCTACCTCTAATGGATCTACGGGCGGCAAATCGGTGATAAGAGGGCACGGATTTTCTCACCGGGTACTCGCAACCTCCGGTACCGCGCAGCTTCCTGCGTTTTGACAAAATATGCAATCTAGACTATTGGCCAGGAGGCACTGAGAACGGAACGGAACTTGCGCAAATCCGAGGGAATACTTGTGTGGTTTGACTTGGCGGCTGAATGTTCGTTTGCCTCGACTGAAAAATTCGACGAGAGGACTATTATTTCTTGTGTGTGTGGTCGCGGAGATGGACTTAGGGGACGAAAATTCCAACCCAACAGGTATACCATCGACCGGGAGGGCTGTGACTTCGGTGGGACGGTCTAATTGAATGACATCCTCCAGTAATGGGAGTTTGACATCCTTACTGTCATTACGTTCACGACCTACAACCAACAACCGACGCTCACTTGCCAGATCATAACGTGCGAGACCAGACAGACAGCAGAAACGACGATCAGTAAATCAAAGGAGAGTAAGTTCAATTAAGCCCTACTATGTACAACTGATAATGCATAGTGTCATAGGAGTAAATTCAACTTCAATTAAGGTTATGATACACCCTTGAAGAACCGAGCAAGTGTCCATACGTATGTCGGCTCCCGATTTGAACACGAATGCCTCAGGGAAGAGATGGGCCGGATGACGGGGCACCAGAGGCAGCCATCCCCACATTGGGCCTTCCTGGAGTGTCCACGACTTGAATGTTGGGACAATGTTCGTCTTTCCTCCCGAGCTGTTCCAGCCTTCGCTCTGCCGCTGGTTCATTTTCCGTCATTGATCGGCTAACAGCAGCAGCAAGTCTGGAATCAACTTGTGATATTTCAGCTTTTTGCAACGATCTTTCGAACAGTGGTTTAGCAGCTTCCCAGAAGTTTAGAGCCTTATCCAACTGGCCATGCTGCTCTGCAATGTCACCCAGACGGAGCATACAGTCTGCTTTATCCCGGTGGATGTCCATCATGGTGAAACCTTCCGTTGCAACCAGATAACAGCTTCGAGCAGTGACTACATCACCCTCAGCATAGACTAGATCTCCGAGAGCCCGGATGGCGATGTGAATCGCCCTTTTGTCCTTCAATCTAAGTCCAAAACCGAGGTATATAATCGTCCAAGGAAATGCCTCAACTTGGCCAGATGCTCCCCACCGAAAAGAATCACCCAGGCGCTCCAGACAATACATCACGGCATCACTCTGTGTTCCCCATGATGCATTCAGGCATTGAATGAAGGCCTTCTTGGCAGGAATAAACCGTCCCTCTCGGAGATCAAGGTCTGCCGATCTTTGGTCACATCCCAATAATCCAATTGATGATCCCATGGCACTGAACATGGTTTTGGCGACCCGGAGATTTTTTTGCACGTCAGACTCGCTCGCACCCGCCATAATCTCAATCTCTGCGATGCTCATTATAGTATAGGCATAATCATATGGAGAACGAGATGAAGTATGAGCAATCATGCTTTGAATGGTGTGGGCTTCACGGTATTCAGATTTGGCCTGGTGTACCTGTGCTTCCACAGCCCTGAGAGCACAATCTATGGGACCGCCAGACAGGCCAGCAAGAGCCAATATTCGCCTTCCTTCATTGCACAGAGAGAGAACTTGTCTGTAGTTGGCAGAGGATTTCAATGTAAGCGCCTTTATGTGGATCGCCCTAGCCTCTTGATAGAAGTTGGCGGACAGCCTGGCAACCCTTTGTGCTTCTTGGGCATGATCTCGGGCAGCATCAAAGTCACCAAGCCTCCAATGGGTCCAACCGATATGTATGAGAGCACTGCACTGCTATAGAGTATCCCCGCTGGATCGAGCAAAAGTGAGAGCAGTCTGGTAGAATTCCAACGCTATGGGGATGTCATTGTTGTGTTCCAGATAGTAGTCTGCAGCAATATTGTGAAATCTCGCTGCAAAGTACATGTTAGAAACATACTGCCAAGGCATATATTCATTAGCCTAACCTTTAAGTGATAAATCATCAGTATCAGGAATGTGCTGTTGAGCTTGGGCAAGAATGGTTTCGTAATCGGCATCTATGCCATCTGTCCATCCCCTCAATGATTCTGAGAGAAAATGGACCTGCAGCTGATGATTGTTGATCACATTCAGAGGAGTCGGAAGATGCTTCATGAGGGATGTAGGACCATGTCCTATTGATCTCGTAAATCGATTCAGATAAATGATGCAGAGAATTGTATTCTCGATGTCCGGGGCATTGGAATCCAATCCCAATAGAAGGACATTGTGGATATTTGCCATATTTGGCATGATATTGGAGACCGCAGAGAGAGTCCCATTGAATGTGCTGAAGAGCTTAAGAAGGTCACAAAGATACTTCCGGAGAGGCTGGACCAGTGATCCGGAAGGGGGGTACATATGTGCCATATATTCGCGAATAGGTACCAGTGACTTGAGTCGGTTATCATCTCTGTATGCCAATGAAGGACGCAGCAATGTTGCTTTGCAGGTTAACACCTCGTGAATTGGAATTTCACCCTGTAAGAGCTCTGCATCGGACAGCCCATCAGGTAGAATTGATAACAGGCTCAAAAGGTCTTTGGCGCCTGGAATAGAAATCATTCTTGAACTTGAAAGTGATAATGTAATGGACATATCCAGATTGGATTGCTTGTCAAATCCATCAGAAAGAAGGCCGGTCTTCTCTTTGTCTCAACGAGCCAAGACACTAGGACAGCCTTCATAGTCAGCTAGATGAGCGATAAGATCAACAGCCAATGGCATATTGTCTGTCAGAAGCAACAACTTGTTGATATCCTCCACATCATGTGGATCATCTGCAATATCAAGAAAGGTATGGCGAGCAGCATCGTGCGTCAAAGGCTTCAGCGGAGGTAAGAGCGGATGACTCCAGCGGACTTTGCCTGGTCGTTCTGCTCCCCTCATTGTAACCTAGCAAAGTTTGAATCAACTCCTCAAAAGATTAATGCTAACTCACAATCAACGCGAGATGAGGAATGTCGGTCAGTAGTGAGAGGAATTCCTCAATTCCAGCTCGTGAATCCGGGGGTTCCCACGATGTCTCCAAATTGTCGAGAACCAAGATACAGGATGTGCCCTTGGAAAAATACTGCACAACTGGTTTCCTGAGATCTTTGCTTGGCTTGAGGCCAACATGGGATCCAATGAGGGCAGCAAGTTCAATGCTCGAGTGGACCGAATCTGCCACAACGAAGAGGCGAGAGCAATAGGCAACTGCAATCTCAGAATGGATAACAGCTTTGGCAAGGCTCGTTTTCCCCATCCCACCGGCACCTAAGATTGCGATTCTAGCGGATTTTTCGGCCAGAGTACCCAGAATGTCCGCGAGTTCCAATTCACGCCCATAGAATATCTTGGGTTTTTCCGGTAACATGGAAAGCGAATTTGAACTTGAGAGAAGACATGAATGCCGGTTTCATACGAGAGGTTAGGTGGCATACCTATCTTGCGGGGTAGGGAGTGTCTGGTGCATCCGGTTTGGAGATCAACAAAAAAAGAAATTGAGGAAGAGTGCAATGCACATACAGAGAAGGACCTGTCAGAAGCTGTCCCATCAGATATGTTGGAAATCATTTCCAACAATTCCTTGTGCATCTTGTCTGTCTTGCTCTGCATCTCGCTTATGGTGTCAAAAATTGTGACCCCAGACTCAATCTGCAAGCTGTGTCAGCCCTTAGATGTTCTGCCGCAGATCGTAAATTTATGACTGACTTCAAACACCTCGATGGCTTCCTGTGATCCTGCCTGACATTCTTTGAATAGCTTGTTCATCTCATTTTGTCGAAAGAACGGCTTGATCTTGTTTCCATCGTGTTGAGCTTCAACAAAGGTATGGATTTTGTGAAGTGTTCTAATAAAACTATGTCAGCAAATTGACAGTAACCTGGCGAAGCAAAACTACACGGTGAATTTTCCAACATTCTGCAAGAGGGAGGGTGGCAGGACACCGCCAGTTTCCGAGTTCAAATGAAGGTTCGCAATAGCACAGAGGAGTCTGTGGAGGTTTTCCATTAACTTGATACAATCATTTTTGCGCCTTATGACGTTCTGCATCCTGCGGTCAGATTTGTAGTGCTCGTGATCCAGAATCCTTACCTGGATTGCTGAGGTCAAAGACAGAGTTGTGCTTGCGATGATTGGCAGGAATGGGGTCCCAAATGCATCGTGCAGGTCATTGAGGACGGAAATAGCCGGAGCCAAACAGGTTATGATGGTTTGCAGACGGATCTCGCTCACAGTCAGGTGGGAAGGCATCCTCGAGAGATGTGCGCGCAATTTTCGAGCGTGCCGTGTTATATGCACCCCACGGAAGCAGTTTCTCTATCAATATCCATCAGGCCGTCCGCCACTTCACATGGCGCGCTATGCCCAACCTCTTCCTAGTCCGAATCATTATTTTGATGTCTAAGGTTGGAAGCGCGTTATTCTGGATTAACTGTGCCAGAAATATTAGTGCTAGACACCTTCTAGTATACCCCGGCATTGCCGTGAATTAATTATTGATGAAGTAGCTATTGATCTGGACATCAGAGAAGCTGATACTGTATGGAACGGCTGTTCTATTTTCGCATCACACCCCACGGGGTTGATCATAGGGCCATCTGACATAAAATTCTCGGTGGTTGAAGGTATTCCGTAAAAGAACCCAAGTAATTGTTAGGCAGCCACCAGTAACCGTCGTCGCATAGCGAATTCTCCCTTGCTTGACATCAAATCTTCTTCTGCCATTCAATCCTGAGAGACGGAGCCTGATTCAACAATAGAATCTTCCCTCGGCGGTAATGCGGTGTTTCGTAAACCAATCGGATCAACGGTTCAAAATCCACACTACCGCATCCGACCCCTTGGGAGGTTTGGTACACCTCCACGCACCGGAAATTGTACTGTCACTTTCCACGAATTGTCGTGGTGACTACAGAGGACTGAAAAAAGATGGATATGTCGCCCAGATACCGGCCAAGCTTGAATATATCTAGTGGAGATTTCCCACGGTTCGATCTATCGTCACCTATGACATCGTGCCGTGTATATAATAATACCTACCTCACATCGTCAAGGGGATTAAAGTTACTTCGATTACGAGACCTGGATACGACATATAATATCAATGCTCGGAATTTGTTGCGGTTCATCCCCCAAGCTCAGCCCACGATGAGGCCCGCCGCCTTCGCTCTTTTCTTCTGCAGTCTTTTCTTCTCCCTTTGCTTTACGGCAGGCCATACTGTGGGGTCTGACGCGGAAGCGCCCGAGGCGACTGTATGCGTCTATGACCGGCGGAGCGCACTTGAAAGACGCGCAGACGGAGATGATGGAGGGGATGCGACCGTGGGCGTCGACGTGAGTCTTCCGCTGCTAAAACGATTCGGATACGAAGCGCACGCCTTACCTTATGTTTTCTGGATACTTAGTTACCAAATGTCGGACTGACTCTGGGAAATATTACGACCAAGTTGGGGAATATCAACCTGACGTGCGGATCCTTCGTTGCGCATATAGAATCTCTAACCATACCATTCAAATAACAGCGTAACGAATGTCACCATTTCCGTAGGCAATATCGAGTGAGCAAGATCATCTTCTTTAATACACGTTCATCTACTCAGATGTCTGTTCTGTTCTTGAAGCATAGAGAATATCAGCATTGGGAACATCACAGTCATCGTCTCGGTACCTCTTCCTGGTGCTAGCCCCATTAACGCGTTCAGTGCATCCGTATGTCCCTTTCTTTCACGGTCGTCCTTCCTAAATCATGTTTCGCGTTCACCGCTGTACTTCCTTCCCTGTGCACATCCTGATACTCTTGCATCTTTACAGTCCGCCGCCACGTCCATCTCCACCAGCACCGGGACCGCCACATCCACTATCTCCCCCCCCGTATCCGTGACGCAAACTGCCAGTGCCGACACCGGCAACTTCCTCCAGCGTCTCAAGCGGCAGGACTCCTCCGCCTCCGCTTCACCCCCCGCGACAACGACAACTGGTCCGTCACTTCCGACGGTGACAGTCGGAGGTGGCGACGTGAGCGCAGGGGCGGGGAATGTCGATACGGAGATCGGGAATATCACAATATTCGTAGGGAATGTTAACGTTTCCATTGGTGACGGTGAGTGTCCCTCCTACTTGCAGGTATTCTATCTGTCGAGACGATTCATTCATAATTACTTTTTTCCTTATAGTGAAAGTGAAGAACGTGACAATCGGCAACATTTTTGTGTTAGTCCAGATAGGGCAACCCGATGTACGACGACCTTCTCCCTGCTTTACTTTTGCTGACGGGCTGGGGAATTTATTAGCTGACCGGCGCCATTGGGAACCTCACCAACACCCTAGAAGGAACCGGCCCGGCGCAGAGTTAGTGCGGCTAGGACTCAAAAACTGCTACCAGTACGGGCTCGTACTAAAATCGCTTGCTCTGGGTCTCGGCGCGTATCCCAGAACTCTCTCCATTCTTTCTCGTCTGTGCCTATGGGGTGTTTTGCATGTCTGTCTTTTCTGAACTCTTTTCTGAACTCGGAATTTGAATGCATGGTTGAATATATTTGTACCTACCGCAAACACGACGCTTTCCTATCCTAGGTACATACACGTACTCTCACATAACTTTGGTTAATTGATCATGAGCGCTGTACTAGTGCACGAATAGTCGGATAAGGATATGAAATCTTGAAATCTTGTTGACTCGGTTTGGGATGGCTTCCGAAAACATTCCCTTCATTGAACTGGATGCGACACGCTGGTAATTACTTGCCAGAACACGTACGCCCCCCCAGTGCGCAGATGTGATGGCATCCGGCGAATTGAGGTCAACTTTAGGTTGTGCCACACATTTTTAGGTGCCTCCCACAGCTGAGCGACTCGGAGGGCCTAAGTGAGGCAACATTCAAGCGTCAATCACGATCGTAGGAAATACGCAATTTTAATCCTAGGCATCGTGGAACTTGAGATGTCCTTTGTCCGCCGCTTACATTGAATTTAGAGGTCGGCGCTTGTTGGGCGCCAATGGCTCGGCAGGATCGGCCCGAGTCATCGTCCTACTCATGTCGCCGGCCTTGAAACATTGTTTTGGAGCAACTGGAGAGTCCAATCCGTCTGTAACGCGTAGTTCAGGGAATTTCGCACTGTTCTATGAGGTTGGGGCGCGGAGATTCACCAGTGGCGGAACGAAGGACTTTGCAGCGGAATGGATCGCTCACTGGCAGTGAAACAGTGGTACTGAGCAATGAACCAGTCTTAAGACCTCTGCCAGCGACTGTTCCCCTCTCCAAAGCAGGCCCGCGGACATCTCGTCGCGCGAATGTTTTAACTGGCACCGAGCCACGTGACCGTATCTGATCCGAGTTGCACGTTATTACCTCATGGACAAGGCCTCTTTGACTCTTTGTACTCGACCACCACCATCGATGCTGTCCATCCAGTGGAACAACTACGTCGACAGACTCCCGACCGAAATCTGGCTCAATTGCTTCACGTTCTGCCGCCTATCCCAGCTCCGGCGCCTCGTCCTTGTCTGCCGCTATTTCCGCGCGCTCGCCCAACCCCTCTTATTTCGCCACCAACGTATCGAGACCCCGTACCGCATATCTATGGCGCGTCCGTGCTGGATCAGCACCACACGCAGTATTCACCGCACGGGGCAGATCATCACCCGCCTTGCAGCCAGTACACACGCGTCGTCGGTCCGCAGCTGGCACTTCTCTGGCTATGGGGGCCAGATGGATCTCCCGCGCAACATAACTAATATACAGCTACTCTGGGACACTTGGCTTCGCGTGCGGGGGATCCTGGAAACCACTCTCGGAGCGTATCAACGGCTTACGACCCTGCACCTCGAATACCTGACCATAGACGAGGCGTTTCGAGCTACCTTGGCATCTTTTCCACTGCTCGCAGACCTCACGCTCGCCACATGCGAAATCCCCGCTCGCAGCGGGGCCCTCTTACCGCTGCGCAGATTCGTTGTGACAGGGCCACGGCGAGAGGAGCGGGCGTCTGTTTCTGATGACTCGGACGATGAAGGCGCCTCCGACGCGGAGGATGAAGATCATGATGAGCCCGAATCTGAAGATGTGCTCGAGATCGTTTCACCCAATACTCTGCGGTGTTTAACGCTAGAGGGATGGCCGGACTGCACAGCCGTACTGGCAGCCCTGGCGCGTCAGGCTCTGCCGAATCTCACCCATCTCTCGGTGCATCTGCACGAACTCAATGCCGACCTCTTCTTGACTTGTTTGAACGTCGCTCCTCGACTTGAATCCGTCGACCTTCAACATCGTGACTCGGATGTCCCCACCATGCTCCCTGCACAGCTCCCCGATTCGTCTATCCCGGCGCTCACGACCTTCACAGGCACACAGACCCTCGCCGGGCTTTTCGTGTCCAGCCGCCCCGTAGTGGAGGTCACCCTCCGCCCGTACGCGGCCGGCAGCGCCGCATTCAACGAAATCCTCCCCGCCCTCCGCGACATTTCAGGGACTGCGCGCACCCTGCACCGCCTGACCATCTCGGAACCGATCCCCTTTACCGAAATTCACGCTGTATTCGGGGCCATCGGCGCGACCTTCCCCGAGCTGCACGAGCCGACGACGCACCTTCGCGACCCGCCCCGTGCGCCCGACGACGACTTCGACGAGGATGACCCGGCACTGTCCTTCGTCGACAGCGAGATTGACGACCGGATGGTGGAGCTCCCTGACGACGATGAAAACGACGAGAGCTTCACGTCGCTCAGGTGCGAGTCCTACAGGGACTGGGACTTTCACATTCTTTGCGGAGGCTGGGAGCCTCGGCCCGTCCCAGACCCCATTCTCCCGGGGTACATGTACGGTACGGCCCCGCTCATAATCTCCCACCAGTCAATACTGACGCACTCGCTCCAGATCCAGAGGCATCAGCGCCGACACCTCCCGCGCTGGATTTCCCCGCGCCGACCGAGTCCGATCCCGACAACGCCTTGCACGTGAGTCCATGTCGCACCTCAGCTCACTGGTCCGTTGACCGAAAGCAAACCCGCAGATCCTCATACGCGCCCTTTCATCAGGGACAATCGCCCTCCCGCCGCACCTTGAAGTCCTCCGCTTCACGCAACCTCCCATGTGGGACCCGCCGGCCTTCCCGCTCGTAGACCAGCATCGCGCCATCCTCCTGCTCGAGCACCGCCTGCCCGCCCTCCGCGAGGTTGCATTCGCGGCCGACCGCGAGGGGTGGGTGCGAGACCGCGAGGTGTGGACGCGCAATTACTCAAGCGTGCCGCTAGTCCAAGCGTGAGTTCCCTTTCGATTGTTCGTTCATATTTTTTGAACATGTTGATTGGATTTCTTATTAGGCAGGGATTCGTGAGGATTGGGTCGCTCGTGTGGAAGAGCGATGGCGTGCGAATTTAATGGCGAGATATCATGAATCAATCGAGTGGGACCACGACTTTTGACGATGGGTGGCCGGTGACAGATAGTGAGGCTGATGCGATGGCAATCTTATTTAACCTGCTCCTTCACATATATATATATAATAATTCCAGCTGTGACCCTGAGGGTTGACTGGAGATAACTCTCCAGGCATCCGGAGTGATTCAGTTCCCAGCGTTTACTTGAATGGCCATCCACAGCGATGGGTGAAGTTTACACCTAAAACGGAAGGCTTTGGGTGTGTAAATGAGGATCAGCGTGAGATATTCATCCTGTATGAATGAGCCCCCAGCGGCCAGAGTCTTAGGATGAGCTGTAAGTAAGGTTTCGTTGAATTCCGAAAGGAGAACTGATCATTCGGCGAAGCTCGGCGTGGCGCACTGACGGCCGATGGGTCACGGCACACTACGGTATAGGGCCGCCGGGACGTGCCGTGAGTCTGAGGGTCAAATCTCCGACAGGGCGGGCACGGCAGGCTAGCCCAAAGCAGCCCATAAACACAAGGTTCTGCGCCCTTCATACGTTTCCTCACAGTATCATGAATTGGATGAGTTTCGTAAATCTTTAGGTCCATCCTACTGATACTGCAGCCGCTGATATTTAAAGCTCTGCGCGAACTAGTCCGAAGCGTCGTACATATTGGAATAGTTAAACAGAACAAAGATCCGAGGGCTCGAAAGAATATCTAATACGTTATCGTAATCTGCGCATCCGTCGCGCCATCCACATCCACCGTCGTCGTCAGCCCGTCCGCCGCATCGTCCGCGTTCCCCCACGCGACGTCCGGCACCGCGCCGCCCGCAAGCGCGATATTGATACCCGAGAACACGGTCGAACCCGTGGGGTAGTCGTCCGCCTCGGTCACGCCATACGCCTCGAGCGTCTCCGTCGCCCACGCGAGCGCCTCGGTACTGTTGATGCTGAGCGCCGTGCCGTCGATGCCCGCGAACTGCGCGCTGTAGCTGTACGTAGAGTCAGTTTGGCCGACGAGCGAGATGGTCCCGGTGAGGCTCTGCCCGACGTCGACGGTCACGGGCGACGTGAGGAAGGTCTCGTCGCCGAAGAGGTACTGTTGACGAGTCAGCTCACGTCTCCCCCAAAATACAATCGCCGCTCACCCATGTCGCGATGGCCCAGAAGTCGCCCCCACCCGCCGCAGACGGCCCATACTGGCGCGCGTCGATGAGTCGAACCCGATCACCAGAATGCATTCGGAACTTTCATACCTGGAGTACGGGCTGCAGAATTGCGTCCCCGGAGGCCGGCTCGATAGAATTGAACAGGAAGATGGTCTGTCCGTGTTGTCCAACCGGCACGGGCGGGACGGTCCAGGTCGTGGTGAACGACGCGATCGGGGAGGTGTCGGAGTTGAGCCACGACGCATAGCTGACCCAGCCGGAGGCCTCCGCCGGCACGGGTGGCGTCGTCTGCGCGGCGGGGGTGATCTGCTGCACGACGTGGCCTGTCGCGTTGAGCAGGTGGATGTCGCTCCCAACGTGGGTGATGCGGCCGCCGACAGGGACCGCGTGGATGCTGGTGTTAAGGCGATATCCGCCCGGGGTCAGGACGCTTGCGGCGACGGGCGCGGCAAGCGCCCGGGGCGGGATAAACCCGAGGATCGCAGCGCTGGCGAGGGTAAGGGTGGAGAGTTGCATGGTGAGAACTACGAGAAATGTTAGACAGGGATCGTACAGTGCAGAGAAGGACGAACTGGGGAATTGAAAATGGGCGGTCGAACCGTGTGGTATGTCGATCGGATGGCGGGCTTTTATGGATGGTTGGAGGGAGTCTACGGGTGCAGTTTCGTCCAGCAGGATGAGCACTCACCTGGGCGAATTACGGACATCCTCCATGATCGCATCGGATGCTACGGGTGTAAGTCTGTCATTCTCCGTCTCATACCCTGCACACCCCATAGCAAGAAGTTTACCAAACAGGCCAACGTCCTGCCGCTATGAGTTTATTCTGGATGCTGTGTTCCGGTGTCTGCATGACGAGCTAGTCGCTCCACAGCGTTCTTGGGCTCCCAACCAGTTGGCCCAATTGCGAATGAGATCGCGGAGGAGCGCTCGTCTCCAATAGCAGCCGGAGTTCAGGTGTCCACTTCTTCCGCACTGATGGGTTGGCTTACTCGCCTTTGGAATCCTGATAGGTCTCCCGCGGTAACTCGAGCAGGGGCCGATCGGGATGTGGGCGAATGAGATTGCAACGGTCGACGGTCCGGTCAAGTATGTACCTTGCCCGTCGGGTAGCTTCCTATGACTGCGAGAGTGTGCTTGCAGTCCACCGAGCTCATCTGCTTGCGTATCTTTGACGAGACGACATCCTTGTTCATGAGCAGCCCACTGTGTTGCATGTTACGAGATAGAATGCGGGAGCTCCACGGAAATGTGAGCTTCGTGGATGTTGCTTGCACTAAAATTAGGTCCTCCGCGAGGGTGTTTCAAATTAGAACACGGTAAATTAGTGAAACGGCGAAGTCGGAACATACATCGAGGTGCCGTGCATGGACTTGCGCCTATATCCCCAGGACAAAAACGAGCTAGGAGCTGGATCGCAATGTTTGAAGAAACGCGCAGGTGCTGGAACGTGAGCGAGTTGATGGACGCGTGTCTGGTAACGACGTGTGACGCGTCACGGATGCCTTCCTTGGTTTCTCTCATCGCACCATCGACACATTCTGTCAGCGATCCGTTGCGTGCCTGGTTCTTTCTTGGGCTCTTGAGTTCGCACCGGGGTCCGAGTCATTCCACGATCGCTCGGGGTATTACTTGCCAATTCCAAACGGTCCTGCCGTGCTAAACGGTCAGCGCAATTCCACCAGCTGGTGCATCTTGGATGGCATTCCGTGTCGCAAGGCTTCTCGAGAATCATTTCGAACCCTTGTAGTGCTTCTTCAGGACAGCTTTCACACACGCTTATCCCGACCTCCATTCCGGCTCCACAACTGATGATCCTCGTTTGGGAAATAATTCCTCGAGACACTCTGGCTCAAAGTTTATTCTACGGGGCTCAGCCGGCAGAGACAAAGCATATGTGAGTCCAACCTTCCGAGGATCTTCTTGCCACAGGTCCCGGACAACGCTCATCTGGTTGTGTAAGCAGTCTAAATCATTTGCGCTCCACTCCTAATACAGACCAAACAGGCATGTATGCACCACCACCGCTGGCCTCATCGATATTCGAGCGCATGTACACTAAATCTGCATTTGCGCTTAAATGGGAACCCCTGGCTGCGAAAATCTCCTTCATCGGTGGAAACACGCTGACAAAATACATACGGGTGCTGTTGGATCACGCAACGAAACAGTTAGCCTTCTTTACTGCTCCACAAATGAGATGGAACAAATCGGCAGGTAGTCGGCTGGCATTCCAGCGGCCCAACAAACTCCCGCCAATCCCCACGCGTACGTATTTGCCTTCTCGCGTCCTTGCTCTCCGTGTCGGGTAAGATTTCTCACTCCGAGGTCACCGTACGTACACGCCATGTACGTACCAAGTTCGCCGTCAAAGACGCGGCTGTTCTCAGGTAGCTCAGCAAGCGGGCAAGACGTCAGCGTCTCGTCACTTTTCTCGCCCGGTTGGACTACTTGCTCCTTGGGTAGGCACTGCGCCGTAAAGGACTGGAATTAACAAGGTATCATCTCAGTCCCTGTGCAGCAAATACGCCATCGTGCTGCGGACGGACGTCACCACAAGTACATGGCATGCCCTCCATCCAGTAAGATCACAATTCAGTTTCAATGGCGTGCACTGTTCAGCCTATGTCCGTGCTCCAGATGCATGTGGTTTGAGTTCAAATTCACCACCTTGACCATAATTTTCGAGGATTCAGAGCTGCCAGTGACGCGCATCTCTGTGGAACGCGCTCTCCGGCCGCAGTGGCTTCGTATAACATAAGTAATTAAGTGGGATATTACTACGGCGAGCAGGGTGCTACTTTGAAGGGACTTGGATGAGTCGGTTGGTTGTGCGCGCTGCGCGGATGGTCGGGACCCTAACTGTTAGGGCAAGTACCTTATTCTTCATCGCGGCTGGAGTGAAATCTGCTTCGGAAAGAAGAGTCGCTAGCAGGCCAGATGTATAGGCCGTTGCCTCTGATGTGCCGCTTGCTGACCTGAAAGTCTGCAAAGATAGGATTAATTTTGTTCCGAGACGTCCATGAGAATCACTGACTGTCCCATCTTTCGCCGGTGCTATAATGTCGGCGCCAGGGGCGTAAACCGTAACACACGCGCCAAAGTTGGACACGGTGCTTATCTTGTCATCGATGTCTACGCCTCCAACCGTGATGGGACCGTCTTTGCCGTGTTGTTTAAGTTAAACAGTGGAAGAGGTCGTATGTCGGAATTTACCTGTATTGCCCACTCGCGTGGCACACTCGTCTCTATGCTGGTTGCCAGCAGAGTTCACAACGTGCATCCCTTGTCGGATAACCTGGTCTTGGCGAAGTTAAACTCACAGAAAAGAAATAATCTTGATGACCCTCAGCGTACAAGGTCGATCACGGCGGAAAGGCCGTCGCTTTTGTCCTTGGACATTGTCAAAGAGATATTGATCACGCTCTTCGATAATGTGCCTTGTCCCTTGGCATCTTGAAACGCGAAGAAAAGGCCCGTCATGATGCCCATCTGGGTGATCCTTTCCGAATTGCCTGCTTTAACTGGAATAATGTTCACGGATTTCGCCACCCCGCACGTCGCACCGGCGATGATTCCGGCCATTCGGGTCTGTGATTACGTCTTAATACCATAGGAGAAGAGCGATCGAGAAACATACGCCATGGCTGGCAATGGTTGTATCAGTCGTGTCATCACTCCTTATGCCGGGGACCGCCACATTTGCACCGGGGCGCCGGATTATGCGCCCAGTCAGATCGGTGTGATCGCTCACTCCAGTGTCGATGACGTACACCTATTCAGATCGCGTTAGCATGGAAAATATCATACACGGGGACGACTCGCGTTGACGCCATTCCCCGCGTTGCGGATGTTCTTGAAGGGCCAGTTACGCGAGTTCCGATTCTTGTCCGTAGCACTTGGATTCACCAAATTCTCCACCACCTTGAGTTGTTTGAGGACAGTCTTCGTCCCGGTATTTAGACGAGCAAGGCCCCTGAGTCACAATGAGCAATGTTCCTTGCGCAAAAGGTGAAGATTTTCGCACCAGGTATTTGTTTGTGTGGTGTCAAATTGCGCCCGCTTCGTCAGGTTTGCAGCGGGGGTGAGAGGGATCACCGATTCGGCCTGCACCAGGGTGTCCGCGACTACGCTCTGGACATCCGCTAATTTTCGGATCGCGGCGATGACAGAAGGACCAAAGACCCCGCCATACAAGGACAGCTTTTCGAGATCCGGGCCATCCAGCGTAATAGCAGATTTCGTGCGGTCACATTTCGCCGCCTGGGCTACGAGAGCCTTGACTGCGGCGATATGCTTCGCCCGATTAACCCCAGGTTTAAGGTGCACGATGAATTGATCCGGAACTTCATCGCCGACCTTCCGTGGCTTTTTAGTGGAGGTTGGTTTTACGCAGGACAAGCCGTCGGAGGAAGGCGCTGCTGATCCCTGTCGAACCGAATACTGAGTGAAATTATGTTGCGAGTGATACTGGGACTCACCGGCGATTTGCTCGGCACTTTCTTCGACGTGGAGCCCTTGGCAGGGGTTTTCTGCCAATCCGAGTGAGACGCGGGGGATGGGGAACAGGGAATATAGCACACCGATTTAGCTGGCCCTTTCTTTGATGTAGAGCCCTTGGCAGGATGTTTCTGACAATCCGGATGAGAAACGCGGGGCGGACGAAAGGACGGCGAATATAGTGCACCGATTTAGCTGGCCCTTTCTTTGATGTAGAGCCCTTGGCAGGAAGTTTCTGGCAATCCAGATGAGAGGCATGGAGGGGTGAACAGACGGAGAATATAGGGTACCGATTTAGTTGGCAGTTTCTTCGATGTGGAGCCCTTGGCAGGAAGTTTCTGGCAATCCGGATGAGAAACGCGGGGCGGATGAAAGGACGAAGAATATAGTCCACCGATTTAGCTGGCGCTTTCTTTGATGTGGCCGGTTTCTGCCGATCCGTATAAGGCATGGGGGGATGAGGAATGGAGAATATAACATACCGATTTCGCCTTGGACTGCGAAACGTGAGAAAGGATATTCAATGTTAATAGCTCCGACTCACGCCCGGGTTTCGCTGAAACTTTCTTGGATGCAGTAGGGGGCTTCTATAAATGTTGGATGTGGCACAGAGAAAAGCGATTACAACATCAAGTAGGACGTACAGCCGGTTTCTTGATTCGGGGAGGTTCCACAACTGGTGCCTTGGGAACAGAAGCCTTGAAAGCTGGGGCCTTTTTGGAGACCGCTTTGGACTTCGTCTTTGCTTGCCGAGCTTCCATGGTTGGCGCTTCAAGGACCGCCTGGATTGGGAAATATATTGAGAGCCTGAGAGACGAAGATGAAGGAGATATTCACCGCCAGAACAGTGGAACACAACGCTAGATACACAAGTAAGAGCATACATGAGGGAGGGCGTCGAGAGATCATGATCATGAAATGCGGCGTTCAACGCGCACAAAGGTTTGGCGGCACCAGCGGAAGAACGAAGTGATGCCGAAAGCGAAAGAAAATATGGAACCGGTCCACAAATGGCCGACACTCGAGAATGCGAGCAAAGAGTCGCGAAGAAGGGAGTGAGAGTGGGGTGAAAATAGGAATAGTTGACCAGACTATATATGCAGCGGCATAGCCCTACGTTTCAACAAATTAGGACCAGTATCCTGGGTTGCCGCAGCAGCAACGGACATCCGAACTTTTGAGGGTGAACCTGGCATGCCTCGGACCACAAGTCGGTCGGACAGCGCTATGCCGCCAAGTTTCAACTTGAATATAAACGGTCATCTCGGTGGGGCCGAGGTTTGTGTAGGAATCTGGTGACTGTCTCGCCGGGCTAACCGGAATAATGCGGTGATCCGAGAAGTGAGTCCCAGTGTTTCAGAGCCAGTGAACGAGAGGCTGAAGCGGGAAGACGTTAAATTTGAAGTGTAAGGGGACTTCGGGGTCGTCGGTGAACGACTGGAACAGTTCATCTTCGATTTCGTAAGACTTCCAGGTAACATCCAAGGTGCGGAGATGGGGGAGATGGCGGAGGAGCGGGACGAGCGGCATGTCCGCGGCGAGGAGGTCGAGCACAAGATGCCGCAGGGCCGCCCGAATATTGAAATACAGGAGATTCGGAAACGAGAACGCGTCGGGCTTGCGAATGACGACGGAAATCGTGGAGTTGCGCAGGCGGCTGAGTCAATAGACGTCCTGCGCTGGCGTCATCCATAGCTCTGCTTCTCAAGCTCGATCTCGCGGGAGACCTGCGAACCTGCTGGTTGAACTGGAGTCAACACATCGAGCTCAAGCACGCACATGGTCGTTCTTCACAAGAGGCGTTGCCGAATCCAAGCCGAACAGCGGAACACAAGCCGAGCATCGTGGAACACAGCCACCGAACCTCTTTCCCACAAACGCCCACCATTCATTTCTGGATCAGCCCAGCGTCGCGTTTACTTCAAAACAAACTCGATACTTCTCTAGGCCAACCTGCCAAAGACTTTCTCCGCCCAAGCGATGTCGACACACTTTCTCTGATCAGTTGGCCTAGTCGAAGTGAATGAATCGATATTATTTATTAAGGCCGCCTGCGACCCGAGTATGGGTTCGAATGCGAACCTTGCGTACGGCAGCCAAAAGGAGCTTCTGTCTCCTCAGTACCCCGGATTCCCAAAATTGTTTGCCCCATGGTCTCTGGTGGACGCACTACAACAATCGGCATCAATTCGGGAGGTTGACTCATGATCAGTTTTTCGCGCTTTGTCCACTCGACCACGAGCTGGGGTTATTCCGTTATGTAATTTCCACCACGCTTCTCATCCTTCCCCTGTCAATGGCCGGTGAACTCCGTTTTTGATGGGGTGGCTTCAAGTTCTCCGTCATTCTTGGTTGCCTCTTTGGGATGGTGGCTTTGATCCCGCTACTCCATTGTGCGCGATAGAGCCTTATAAAGAGAAGCCCAGGAAGGCGTCGACCGTACTGAATCTCCCCCCACTTGGCTGGCCCATTCTCCTCGACGCTCCCTAGAACTCGTTATTATTTCCTTTCCACATCATCCTCACTCGTCCCTCACCATGTACTCCAACATCCGATCCACCTCTTCTGTTAGTCCATTTTCTTACTCTCGCCCGTGCCACCCTAATCTCCCTTGCTTTCCTTCAGCCCGACCGAGCTATGGTCAGCCCGCAGCGTCGTGATGCCATCGAGATTGGCCATTCACAACGGCAGCGGCGGAATGCCGTCGACTACGGCAGCCTCGAGCGGCAGGTAAGCCTTAGATTTCGCCCCCCTGTCCACTATTCATTAATGTGTTCACGCAGAGGACCCTTACCGCGCCCTACCCCGCCCACCACGTGACGCCCTCTCGCGGCCAGCGTGCAATCGTCCATCGCCAGATACCCCCTCGCGCGGTGAGTACCTCGCTGGCTTCTCCCCATGTTTCGACCTGAACGATTTCAGATGCAGCCTCCACCCGCCCCATCTACGCCGCCCACCCATTGGCGATCCGGCAACGACCCCAATCCGATGCATCCCGACGACTGCCCCGAGTGCAGGGGGGACTTGATCGTCATGGACGCGCGGCTGAAGACCGGAAAGGCCCCTTTCTTCACTCGTGAAGATGAGTTCAGGGGCCCTGCACTGGGCGGGCCTAACCTCGTCCCCTTCGGGCACACCACCCCCCACGGCGCCATCTTCCCCCTTGTCGATGACATCCTCCAGTTCCGCGACTGCATCCCCCTCCCAGGCGCCCTCCTGGTGGAGCACAGAGCTGGTCCCATGAAAGTCACCCTCCAGGTATGTTCCCATTTGCTGCCCCGCCGTGCTTCTTGCTGACCGCGCTTCGCCTCTCAGATCGACGGCATTCACTCCGCCGAAATCACTCTGTTCGCGAACTGCCAGCACCGCTACATCACGACGTTCAACCTCGCGTGGTGGCTCGCGCGCCGCCTCTGTATTTTCGTCGAGCATGGGTTGCAGCGTACGACCGCCGGCTTGGAGCTCGTGAGTCTGTACTCCCGGGACGGCGACCAGTGGGTCGTCACTGCGCGCTACCGACCTGGGTATAATTAGCCTTCCTATTTCGTCGTCTTATGTTTTTCCCTGATAGTCTTAGCTTCTCTCTGTCTGTCATTACCTTAGTTCCGTATTAATTTTTATCTCCTACTGGTGCCCGGCAAATTGAGAGATGCGAATAAGAAGATAACAGTCCCCTGGAAAATATCGGGAAGCGCGGAAGGTACTTGAGTGCACTTTTCTCTTTGTCGTTTATGTTTTCTTGTGTGTGCTCGAACAAATTATCTGTGCGCGCGCTATATGCTCACTGGAATGATATGAATCTTTTCAATGTATTATTTAGATGCTGACACCTCGACCCGATGAAGACGGTCCCTGCGCCACAATGCGTGGAAAATGCGCCTACAATAATCACCATCCTGAGAGATCCTGAGAATAGCGAACTGTCCATCTCACACGAGGCTGCTATCGTCGCAATTAAAACGCCACTTCGGGCAAAAGATGGACATATATCATAGATTAGTGCAAACGTTGGTATAATGCTGCAAACTACTAGTGCTATTGGGTATTGGGTATTGGGTATCGGGTATTTGACGAGTCTCCGGCTAGGGTATGGACATTAAGCATATTGAAAATCATGAGCGCAGGGTATATTCATGAGACGTGAAGCCGCCAGACGCCCGCCCGCTCGGTGGGCGAGAGCCCGCGGAACTTCGTGTTTCCCATGAGGAAATCGACGCGCTTGACGCCGTGCTTCTTCTCCTCCTCGTACCCGCGATGGCCCTTCAGCCGCATGTAGCGGTGCGTATAGGCGGCCGCCGCGCGGCGCATGAGCTTGTGGGACCCGAGCGCGTTGTATTCCGCGGAGGTCACATTCACGCGGAGCGCGCGGTGCAGGGCGGCCAGAGCGTCCGAGACCGTGACGTAACGGCCGTTGGAGGCGGAGACGGCGATGGACCAGGGTAGGTGCGGCGTGACGATGGAGATGGTGGGCTGGGGAGGGTAGACGGCGGGCTCGAGCATGCCGCCGGAAGAGAGGCCCTGGTAGTGCGTCGATACCGTCGATGGGTGCAGCGAGATGTCGTAGGAGAGAAGCGGGGACTCAGAGAACGCCATCAGGTTATGGGCGCGGGCGTTTCCCTCCGAGGCTGTGTAGGAACGGCGGGGCGCATATGGGCTCGGACCAGGAAGGCTGGCATAGGGAAGAGATGGCGGGGTAAATGGGCCAGAGGGGGAGCTCGCCGACGAGACGGACGAGCTCAGAAACGGAGCCGGTGAGTGGAAAGTGTTTTCAGTCGAGAAGCGGACGTGTCTCCCTGGCATGTACTGTGGAGGTGCGGGTGCTGGTTGGTGTCCTGGTGTGAGGACGATGAATGATGGAACACGAGGCTCCCGTCTATTTAAGCATCGCACGGGGAGATGTTTGGACATGTAGATCTCGGCCACATGACTCGAGGACGTACTGCCTCCGGAGTGATGTCATGCACAGCCTTGGCCAAAAAAGGGTTCATCTCACCTATACGCGGATGCGGGCGGGAAATCGACGGGTATCACCCCCCAATCCGCATGAACTTTACAGCTTTAGTGGCGTCGCAGCGGAGCCGGCATTCGTCACCTAGAGATTGAATTACTGCGCACTATGCAAAATGCGCTCCCGAAATGAAGCAAACGGCATAGCCATCCCGCCTAAAACGGCGCGGAGTGTCGGATCTGCGTAAGCGG
This sequence comes from Mycena latifolia, assembly GCA_029289555.1. Classification (NCBI taxonomy): domain Eukaryota; kingdom Fungi; phylum Basidiomycota; class Agaricomycetes; order Agaricales; family Mycenaceae; genus Mycena; species Mycena latifolia. Next base: position 799,357 of record JARJLE010000037.1, read on the forward strand.
ATGAGTGTGCCGGAAGCTCCAATACATTGTCGCAGTGGGCGGAGTAGATTGGAGTAGACGGATCTTACATTTTTGCCGGACGCACTGCCACACGGAGCACTGCCTCTGAATTCTACTGTCTCCGGGCGGTGCACTCACTACGCAACACTTAGATTAACTTGGGACACGCACCGGATGATCCCGCGATGAGATAAGCGCACGTGCTGTGATGGCCCCCGAGGCACCGTACACGGACTCAATGCGTACTTCATCCCCGAACTTCGTTTAACTTGGAGGTCACATACCTACATCGGCGGCTCATAATCCGAGGCTTTTCAACACAGCAAGATCCCTAGAAGGTTCCACAGAAGGGCGAACGATGGCACATCTCCGCCCTGTCAGTCGCGTATCGCGCTAATCAAGGTCTTCGCTTGCGGCAGCCTTTCGGCGTGTCCCAAGAGAAAAACCGAACTTAGTTTCTCATGGGACACGCTGTTTTTCGCGGGGCCGATGGCCCACAGCGTGTCCCATGAAAGAACAGATCTTTTTTGCCCATGGGACACGCTGCCGTTTTGGGCCTTATAGATTATCTTGTATGTTATCTCATCGCTGTATGTCCATCTAATCTCCCCGCAAGCCTATCTGAAGGCGTGCGACCGGTCGCGGCCACGAGCTGGCTGTTTACGTGCCTGTCGTCGTCGTTGATCCCTGCTCGGTTGCCGTCCTGCCTCTTCCTCCTCGTCTCCCTCTCCCACGACGCCGAAAAATACGACGCAGCAAGCGCGCGCATCCTTACCTACAGCCGGAGCCGCAGCTTTCAGCCTGTATAAACGAGCCAAAGAATGTGAGTCTTGGGGGTCTATTTCCTCCAATAATGTGTTACGACTTCCTCTAGGACTCTCTCAAGCCAGTGCGCAAGTGCGACCTCCGCGTTGGTCCTAGCGCCGCTGGCCCTTAGCCCCGCCTCCCCTTGCTGTCTTGCAGAGACTCGGACGTGCTCACAAGCAACGCGCGCGCGGCCCCGACAGGTGGCGACGACGACGACGCGCACGGCCCCCCTCCGGGCCGTTAACCTCCTCCACCCTCCTCTTCTCCCATCACACGGACTAAACTCTCCACTGGGATGGCGTGTATACGCTACGGCGGCCAAGGGGCTTGCGTGTGACCGCTGGGATTACTATCCAGTGCTGCTGGTGCGTCCCCGCCCCTCGTTTATGTCTCCCCAACTGATCATTCTCACCAGCCGTCGCCAGGATCGCGCTCAAACCGAGCGCGCGCGGGCAGTTAGCTGGAGTAGGTGCGACCACCTCGTCTACTGTCCTGACCTTCCGCTCACTCTCTCTTGCAACGGCACGCACGTCGTACGCGCCCGCGATGCGCGCCTCCGCGCACAAGTTTGCCCTGCGCGCCGGACACGTAGAGCACCGCATGCCGCGTGCGCAGAGATGCCCGCGCATTCGTGGCGCGTTGTGCGCGCGCGGCTTGCGGTGGAGGGCACCGCGAACGCGTCTCCCCGCTCTGCGCTGCGCAAGCTCGCGGGCACGCAAATCCGTTCCCCGCTCGCGCCCACTGCACTGCACAGCCGCGCCCCAGCGCCGAATCATCGTACTGCACTCGCAGCCTGCTGCCGCCACTCGTAAGTCCCTCTACCATGTCTCTTTGTCTTATACTAACTCCACTCCGAGCTCAGACGACGCACCTTGTGCCCGCGAGTGTGTGCACTGTCTCGACGTTCGCCCTCAAAAACGGCAACCGGGCGAGCGTGACGCCAGCTGCTGCACTCCGCTGCCCGCGTCCGTGCAGCCTGCCGTGTATGCAACGCGCAGCATCATAGCCCTGCACGCTCCACAAGGTGCGCATCCGCGGGCGTCTCTGCGCGCGCGGTTTACGGCGGAGCGTGCTGCGAACGCGCTCGACGTTCGGCCATGCCTGCGCTTCGCTCTCGCAGGCGGAGGCGAGGACGACCCGGCGAGCGCGACGCAAGCCCGCAGGTGCGTGCGCACTGTTGCAAGTCACAGTGCGTGCTATAGCCGCTGGTGTACGTCGTGCCTCTGCGGCGCTACGTCACATAGAGCTGGCCCATTCGCAGCCGCTGCGGGCGGTGGAGTGCGCCCCCACCCGCTCCACGAGGTGCGGATGTGTACTGTTGCGCGATGCCGTTATCCCGGGCGCCCGCAGGTGTCGAGCGATCTCGACCCTGCGGAGCCTTGAGGGCACGCACATCGCATCCGCCGGCGCGTGATCTCTGCGCGGCATTGAACGAGCTGCGCACGGCACCCGGTCATGCAGGCGGATGCGTGGGGTGATAACCAGGTCCTTGTGCGGCGGGCGATGCTGCGCGCCCCGTGCACGGTCCCCTGCGCCCGCCGCGTCGGCGTCGACGACAGCGAGCCCCAGTGCCTCCGCACCCTGCGGGCGTATCCCTCCCCCCCCCCCTCGAGCTCTTGCACGACAGACGCGCGCCCTGTACTGAGCGCTCGCGGGCATGCGAACGTCGAGGGCGGTCTGCTCCGTGTCTGCAAGCGCTCGCTCCTCGTCGTGAACACCGCAAGGGCAGCTGCGCGTGCCGCAGCGCGCGCATGTCGTCAGTCCGAACCCCCCTCGGCACGCGCCTTGATGTACGCGAGCGGCGCGTCCCGCAGACGAGACGCCCCCACACGCAACTCATGCTCAGTGCATGCCGCACATGCAGCCCCGCCCGCGAATGCGCGGGGCGGAGTGCTTGTGCGGCTGCCACGCGCGACTTCGGTGGGGATGGGACCCGATCCGCGGCCTGCAGAACCCGCCGCCGCTTGCAATAACTCTCGGGCACGCCGCTGGACTTTCAGTCGGTGTATATGCGAGCCCCGCGCTGGAAGCTGCATATGCATTGCCAGCGCGAATGCGCGCCTCACACTGCATGTGCGGCTATGCGCGTCGCTGGCAACGGGGCCGCGCCGAGGTCGATTCTTTCGCACGTACATTCCGTGCTAGGCGCGTGGACGGTGCGGGTTTCTGCGAAGTACTTACCTATTAATTTTGCCTGCAGGGCCATCTCTATATATTTGTATGGCCACCTACACTACACCTGCCTACATTGCGGAAGCCCGGTGATGTACTACCTAGTTGGTCTCGTCCCAAAGTGGAATCCACGGGTCTTGTCAGTGATCACAGCCCGCGCGATCTCGGCGGCGTATTTTGCAGCATCATCGACATTGTCGTCCTCCGGGAAGTCCTTCATAGATTCAGAAATGATTCCGTCAATTTGATGTGAGAGAGAGTCTTCTTCTTCGAGCCAGATTTTGAAGGCCTCCTCAAATAGCTGTAATGGGAATCAGAATTGAGGAGTGAGGTGAAGAAAAGAAAGGACATCATCCTCTGTGGGCTTCATTTTGCTGAAGGACATGGTGGTCAGGAACAGGAGGTTTGCGCGCGATCATTTCGACGCGGGATCATTGAAATTCCATTCCACTTTGGGACGAGACCAACTAGGTAGTACATCACCGGGCTTCCGCAATGTAGGCAGGTGTAGTGTAGGTGGCCATACAAATATATAGAGATGGCCCTGCAGGCAAAATTAATAGGTAAGTACTTCGCAGAAACCCGCACCGTCCACGCGCCTAGCACGGAATGTACGTGCGAAAGAATCGACCTCGGCGCGGCCCCGTTGCCAGCGACGCGCATAGCCGCACATGCAGTGTGAGGCGCGCATTCGCGCTGGCAATGCATATGCAGCTTCCAGCGCGGGGCTCGCATATACACCGACTGAAAGTCCAGCGGCGTGCCCGAGAGTTATTGCAAGCGGCGGCGGGTTCTGCAGGCCGCGGATCGGGTCCCATCCCCACCGAAGTCGCGCGTGGCAGCCGCACAAGCACTCCGCCCCGCGCATTCGCGGGCGGGGCTGCATGTGCGGCATGCACTGAGCATGAGTTGCGTGTGGGGGCGTCTCGTCTGCGGGACGCGCCGCTCGCGTACATCAAGGCGCGTGCCGAGGGGGGTTCGGACTGACGACATGCGCGCGCTGCGGCACGCGCAGCTGCCCTTGCGGTGTTCACGACGAGGAGCGAGCGCTTGCAGACACGGAGCAGACCGCCCTCGACGTTCGCATGCCCGCGAGCGCTCAGTACAGGGCGCGCGTCTGTCGTGCAAGAGCTCGAGGGGGGGGGGGAGGGATACGCCCGCAGGGTGCGGAGGCACTGGGGCTCGCTGTCGTCGACGCCGACGCGGCGGGCGCAGGGGACCGTGCACGGGGCGCGCAGCATCGCCCGCCGCACAAGGACCTGGTTATCACCCCACGCATCCGCCTGCATGACCGGGTGCCGTGCGCAGCTCGTTCAATGCCGCGCAGAGATCACGCGCCGGCGGATGCGATGTGCGTGCCCTCAAGGCTCCGCAGGGTCGAGATCGCTCGACACCTGCGGGCGCCCGGGATAACGGCATCGCGCAACAGTACACATCCGCACCTCGTGGAGCGGGTGGGGGCGCACTCCACCGCCCGCAGCGGCTGCGAATGGGCCAGCTCTATGTGACGTAGCGCCGCAGAGGCACGACGTACACCAGCGGCTATAGCACGCACTGTGACTTGCAACAGTGCGCACGCACCTGCGGGCTTGCGTCGCGCTCGCCGGGTCGTCCTCGCCTCCGCCTGCGAGAGCGAAGCGCAGGCATGGCCGAACGTCGAGCGCGTTCGCAGCACGCTCCGCCGTAAACCGCGCGCGCAGAGACGCCCGCGGATGCGCACCTTGTGGAGCGTGCAGGGCTATGATGCTGCGCGTTGCATACACGGCAGGCTGCACGGACGCGGGCAGCGGAGTGCAGCAGCTGGCGTCACGCTCGCCCGGTTGCCGTTTTTGAGGGCGAACGTCGAGACAGTGCACACACTCGCGGGCACAAGGTGCGTCGTCTGAGCTCGGAGTGGAGTTAGTATAAGACAAAGAGACATGGTAGAGGGACTTACGAGTGGCGGCAGCAGGCTGCGAGTGCAGTACGATGATTCGGCGCTGGGGCGCGGCTGTGCAGTGCAGTGGGCGCGAGCGGGGAACGGATTTGCGTGCCCGCGAGCTTGCGCAGCGCAGAGCGGGGAGACGCGTTCGCGGTGCCCTCCACCGCAAGCCGCGCGCGCACAACGCGCCACGAATGCGCGGGCATCTCTGCGCACGCGGCATGCGGTGCTCTACGTGTCCGGCGCGCAGGGCAAACTTGTGCGCGGAGGCGCGCATCGCGGGCGCGTACGACGTGCGTGCCGTTGCAAGAGAGAGTGAGCGGAAGGTCAGGACAGTAGACGAGGTGGTCGCACCTACTCCAGCTAACTGCCCGCGCGCGCTCGGTTTGAGCGCGATCCTGGCGACGGCTGGTGAGAATGATCAGTTGGGGAGACATAAACGAGGGGCGGGGACGCACCAGCAGCACTGGATAGTAATCCCAGCGGTCACACGCAAGCCCCTTGGCCGCCGTAGCGTATACACGCCATCCCAGTGGAGAGTTTAGTCCGTGTGATGGGAGAAGAGGAGGGTGGAGGAGGTTAACGGCCCGGAGGGGGGCCGTGCGCGTCGTCGTCGTCGCCACCTGTCGGGGCCGCGCGCGCGTTGCTTGTGAGCACGTCCGAGTCTCTGCAAGACAGCAAGGGGAGGCGGGGCTAAGGGCCAGCGGCGCTAGGACCAACGCGGAGGTCGCACTTGCGCACTGGCTTGAGAGAGTCCTAGAGGAAGTCGTAACACATTATTGGAGGAAATAGACCCCCAAGACTCACATTCTTTGGCTCGTTTATACAGGCTGAAAGCTGCGGCTCCGGCTGTAGGTAAGGATGCGCGCGCTTGCTGCGTCGTATTTTTCGGCGTCGTGGGAGAGGGAGACGAGGAGGAAGAGGCAGGACGGCAACCGAGCAGGGATCAACGACGACGACAGGCACGTAAACAGCCAGCTCGTGGCCGCGACCGGTCGCACGCCTTCAGATAGGCTTGCGGGGAGATTAGATGGACATACAGCGATGAGATAACATACAAGATAATCTATAAGGCCCAAAACGGCAGCGTGTCCCATGGGCAAAAAAGATCTGTTCTTTCATGGGACACGCTGTGGGCCATCGGCCCCGCGAAAAACAGCGTGTCCCATGAGAAACTAAGTTCGGTTTTTCTCTTGGGACACGCCGAAAGGCTGCCGCAAGCGAAGACCTTGATTAGCGCGATACGCGACTGACAGGGCGGAGATGTGCCATCGTTCGCCCTTCTGTGGAACCTTCTAGGGATCTTGCTGTGTTGAAAAGCCTCGGATTATGAGCCGCCGATGTAGGTATGTGACCTCCAAGTTAAACGAAGTTCGGGGATGAAGTACGCATTGAGTCCGTGTACGGTGCCTCGGGGGCCATCACAGCACGTGCGCTTATCTCATCGCGGGATCATCCGGTGCGTGTCCCAAGTTAATCTAAGTGTTGCTTAGGTTCCGCATCCGGTTGCTAGCCTCGTGCGGATCCTGATGTACTTCTGCGTCGATTATGCTTCTCGTTCCGCGGCGGCGGACTCGGACTGGTTTGTTGTTGCCACACGAAGAAAGTCGAGGCCTACGGCTCCACGGCACCGCACTGCTTCAGACGGTTAAACTTGGAATGCAGAGCGAAACACCGATTTCATAAGCTGGTAACTCCGCAGTTGACAAAAAAAACGTATCCCCAGCTCCAAACACCTCGAATGCTGCTGCGGCACACTGCACGTTGAGTGGAGTCGAGAAAATCGCCCGTAAATTGACTTTGTTAATAGTCGGAATGGAGAACTGCGGGGTCCTGTTCAGGTTGCGACACCGGTAGGTCACCGCATTTTTTTCACCATGCATTTCAGCGAAAACTCAGCCCACGCCGGGTTTCTGTGACCATGAGGCAGTGTGGGCTACTTACAATGTAAGGATGGCAGAATTTTATGTGGGTCGATGGAAAGAAGGACTGAGTTGTTGCGACTCTGTGCGGCAGTGCCGCTTCAGTCCATCCATCCTCTTCCCACTAATACCAGCTCTGGCGTGTTTTCCACTCTCTTTGACTCTTTTCCGCTCGTTAGACAAGAGATGACTCACTTGCTAGGCTATAAGACTGTGTGGTGGTCACATGATAACACACCGCGAACGTATCCTTGATGCACATTGTGAGCTCACGGGCTGTGTTCCACGCCCCGAGCCTGCGCGCAGCATCTGGATTCTGCCGGGACGCGTCGGCCGCGTGAGTCTCTCTGTCTCCGAGCATGGGGGATTTGCAGAGTGTCCACTGGAGACATAACACGAAATTCTTCCGAGGCGCGACGATCATCCTCCCAAACCAGCGAGATGGGAAAAAACGCTATCGTGGCTGGGATCAAAAGGTTGTTTGGTCGCTGTGTGTAATTAAAAGGTGTCCTTGATCCGATCCTAGCCGAACTCGGAGGAGCTCGGCATTCATTCCTTGCTTCGTTTTCTTCTTCGTTCTGCTTTCATTCGCGTAATTCGATGGCGTCCAAGCCCCAGCGAGCTTCGCGAAAGCTCTATCTTTGCCTTTGGATGGAGTCTGTTAATATTCTTTGTGAGCTTTCATAGCGACGGTGACCCATCCAGAGTCCATCAAGAGGTCTTCGACTGATCCCCTTAGCAGCGTTACAGAGATTGTTTTCGCGGTATAGAGGCTCGAAGAACTCAGAATGGCTTCCCAGTCCGTGGACGAGCAGAGTCTGTGAACGGAATCACTTGGCAGCAGGGACGTGGAGATTTGATTCCTCCCAGGCGCATCATTGAACTCGTCAGTTAATACGCTTACGAGTACTTACCGTGGACAGAACGGAATCAAAGCGCCTTGTTTCCACCGCTTGATATTTATTTCTCACGTATAGAAGATGAGCGCTTGAGATATGATGTGGAGCGGGTAGTCAGACGGGAGTACGTACAGGCGACAGCGCTAAAATCCGTAAGCGAGAGCGGGAGGGTCAATTTGCATGAAGCGATGGGACTCGGCTGCTCGCTACCATTCCCGGGGATCCCCTGGGCGTTATAATCGCGGACGCTAATTGGTGGAAGCGCGCACAATCATCCGAACTTGCGCTTATGAGTACACAGTGGAGAAATGGACGGTCGTATATTCGAGAAGGCAAGAAGAAGACAATCAACCCAAAGACTACCTAAGAGCGCTTCCCATAGCTCTGCTCTTCAAGCTCGATCTCGCGGGAGACCTGCGTGAGGTCGCAGGAATGGCAGCACCACGACGCGCAGAAGTCTCCCATGCTGCCCCCCTCGATGGAGTAGCGCCCGCGGACCTCCCCGCGGTTCAAGCACTGCAATATAGAGACACAAACAAAAAATTGAGCACGAGGGCCGGGAGTATGGACGAGGAAGCGCACCTGAAGGAAGCAGCCGACGCCAAGCGACATAAGGATGCAGTGCGCCCAGCACGCGCCGCTGTTGCACCCCGGATCCGGGTCCGGCGAGCCGTGGTCCTGGAGGTGGCGCAGGCGCGTTTTGTTCTGGCCGTGGACGACGCACGGGCATATCCACGCGCAACAGCCTGTATGTTTGTTCTATGCGTCAGTAGTGGGCTACGCGAGACGGAAGGGGAGGGAGGACGCACAAGTGCCGCACGCGTCAAAGCACCCGAAGAGCCCGTGGCTCCACTCGCGCTTGCCGTCGCTGTTGACGGGCCTGCCCGCCGCGTTCAAGTTGCCGCTGGTCTTCATGCCCATCGTGGGGAGCGGCTGCTGGTTCTGGTACTGCTGCTAGTGCGGAGTGAAGAACTGAAAGTAAACGTGCAGGAGCAGACACACCATCGATATTGACACCAAGGGGGAAGACGAGCTGAAGGTGGGAGGGAGCGGGTGAGTATTGCGACAAAAGCGCGTTGCCTACTTTTATAGCTGCGTAAATGGTGGTGGCAGCCGCGGTTTCAATGCTGCAGCCGTCTTCGCTTATTCAAGTTGTTGTGATTTGCGGTGTTTCAATGGGTTTCAGAAGGGAATGACGGTTGCCGATCAGGGCGGTGAGTCCAAATTGAGACAAACGGTGCGCGTCTTGGGAGTCGTCAGGCTTAGGTCCTCCAAATTTTCGATGTGTGTTTTACAACTCTGAGGATTAATTCGCTCACTTGAACTCTTGTCGGATGTTGAACTTTGAACTGTGCACGTGCTGCGGGCAACCATTTACTATCTGCCGAATCCAAGGTTTATTCAGACTGGATGCATTGTGCCGTTCTCGTTGCGAGTCTGGCCCGCGCAGCCCACGTTCATGCCGCGAATGTACTGCTCCCGTCGGATCGCTGGGGCGGTGCCTCAGCGCTGACAGTGATGGTATCATAGTTCGGCGCGCCCCGAGCGGCATCGCCTTCATCAGATACGTGTACATTCTTGACACCTTGTTCTTACTGTACTATTTCAACCAAGTGTTCATTACAGCTGTTCTCGAAATTAATGAGACTGGTCGGATTTTTTTTTTGAGCTTCCCAAAAAGGAAGGTATGGTTACCTACACAAGATACACCATGATTTGGCGTCGGAGTCTTTGCGAGTAGGTCCGGGGGGTGTTCAAAGAGATTTGAGGAGCAGGTATGCTGACAGCGGCCGAAACGATCCGATCGGCATCGTGTCCACGTGACTTTGTCATCCCTTCTTTTCCTTCTTTTCTGGACGTTGCACTGAGTTTTTCCACTCCAAATTCGACAAGAACGACCCCGGAACATAACCAAACTTTTCTAGCCTGCATACTGGACTTGAATCAGTGTTCTCGCACCTGACTTCCTTTTTGGGAACGAGAAAAGAAAAAGTGATTGGTCTCACTAATTTCGAGAACAGCTGTAATTTCGGAATTTTCACTCACCGAGATGGCCGATAAATTTTCTTTTGAATTGTCGCGATTTTTAACGACCTCAGAAAAATTGGCCGTCATCACCTGAACACTCGGTCGAAATAGTACAGTATTGCAGGTACCCACCTTTTACAGCTTCCCTAACAAGCTTAGTTTGTTGTCTCCATTGGCATCCACTTAGCGGACGGAAATTCAGATCGCTCGGATGGATCCGACTCTCGCATCGCTCATTCAAGGCAATGACGCTCTCAGCGACTCACAGGCTCTTCATGTCCAGCGAATTCTGGAGAATACTCTGACCGTGCTATCGGATCTTGAACGAGAGGTCCAGAAAGCTCTGCTCTCGCTGCTACAACTCGAAAATGAACGGCGCCTGCACAGCAAATATGCGGCCACCGTGAGAAGTGTTCTCTCTCCTGTACGCCGCATTCCAACAGAAATCTTGGGCGAATTTTTCCTCCTGTGTCGCGACAAAAGCTTTGAAACCGCCAACTACTCCATTGCGGATCCCCGGCATGCTCCGACTCTACTGAGCCATGTCTCCTCATGTTGGCGCCAGGGTTGCCATGCTATCCCCGCCTTGTGGGATCACGTCTATCTTCCGAAGATGCGCGGTGGAAACATTGAAGTCTCCTTACATCAGGAAAATGTTCCGTGAATGGCTGTCTGGCGGTAGCTGGCGGCATGGCGAGGAATGGCTGTGGCTGTGCTCCAGAAGTGCCATGCCGCCACAACTGCCAGTTTCTTCGATGTGCCAGATTTTCTTTGCTCTAGAAAAATCAAGGATTTCATTTCTAACCAGCCTAGGGGCTCAAACTGCCCAGCGCTATCTTATGGTGCAACTTGAAAACGCGCCTGAGCACTTACTGTTTTGTAAATACCTAGAGTTAATGCTGAAAGGCTGACCAGTGGTTTAGTTCAATGGATTTATCCGACACACAGATATCCATGAGGGGAAATGAGAGGGCGAGTTTAAATTAATGAGAGGCCTAGGCTGGTGCGCGACTTAGCGGGAGCGTCAGATGTAGATGAAGTCAATTGAAACTCCGATAGATCACGTGAAATGGCGTGCTTGGTTGATGCCGTTGCCGCGTCACCTTCTCTTTTCCCCCCACTTCGCTCTCTCCGCCCCCCTCCTGGCTAGCCTTCAAGCGACGCCTCAAGACCTTCAGGCCCTTTCACACTCCTCTTCAAGCATCCCTTCAAATGAATCCCTTCAAATATCCCTCAAGCACATATTTCTGACCTTACTGGCCGCCCTTACCTGCCTCGACCTCACGCTCTGAAGCCCTCTCGAGCCTTTCTCACTAATGCCTTCAAGCCCTGAGCTCCAAGTCCCAAGATTGCTTTACACATCTCCTCAACCTTGCACTTGAGCCCGTTTTAAGGACCGCTACACGCTACATGCAGCAACTGCCTTCTTGGCGGTATGAACCCCTCTCCGCTGTCGCGCCCAGACTGCTTATTATACTTCAGGTGCCTCCCCATTATTACTCGACCCTCGTAGCTCGCGCTGGACTCGCCCAGCTGGTACGTCCTCCAGCTCATATCCGCCGGCGTCGGCTGACAACTGTATCCATCAACAACATCCTCGGCTCCCGCTTCCCGCCCCACACCCCAAAGAGTCTTCAGACACTCCAGGTGCACTCGACAACCCCGCGCCCTACCGGCCAGCTGCGACGCTCTGCAGGATGCACCGGTAGTCGGATCACAGGTGCGTGCGGCTGTCTGTTGTGTGTTAACCTTCGCTCATACACTGTCCCTCATCGTACGCTAATCCTTCGGTCCGTCATCGCCGTTCCCTGATCGGTGATCGTCGAAACTATATTAGCTCGCCTGTATTCAATACAGATAGAATGAAATATTGTTCCTTAGCTCTTTTGACGCCCGATTCACAGTGTTTCGATGATAGTGGAAGAAGTGGCAAGTACGAAATGCTGATACCAGAAGTCACTTCTGGCAGCGAATTTAAATTGTGGCGTCGCGCAGGTCGTTCTGGTGCCAGAATACTTTATGGCAGTGTGGCGTGTCTGGAGGGTATGGCGCCAGACCCCGCCAGACCCCGCCAGACACGAAACATTTTGCTGATGTATTGCAACCGATCCTCACTAGGTCTGGCACTGCTCCTCTACGCGTCGAGCTCGAGATGTGGCACCCTGGGGCGCAGTCCGGGATCACGGGCGAGGAATTGCTCGATCTGGTGTTCCACCACCACCAATCACAGCTGAAGGAGGTTCGCTGCGAAGCCAACTCCATCGACATCCCGCGCACACTCATCACCGTCCATCTACCGCTTCTTTCCTCACTTCAACTTATTTTGCACTCCACCACTGACATCATCCGGCTCCTTACCTTATTCCAAGATGCGCCCCAGCTTCGGACGGTGTCGCTCCAGTCTTACAACGCGTACGACGTGTCCCTGGTACTCGCGTTGCCATGGGGCCAGTTCACTCGCCTGGAACTGTAGATGTTGATTGACCTCGCAGAAGCGCGAGATATTCTCGCCAAGTGCAAGAGATTAAGGAATGCACGCTCGCCAGATTGTTGTTTTCCGAGCTTGAGCCATTGCAGCAAGCACATCGCCTACGTCATCTGCGCCGATTGGTCCTCCGCACGGACGGACCTCTGCCAGACGCGTTGCACGACGCGTTCTCGTTTCCAAATCTCGTCTACCTGGACATCTAGGCGGGCGAGCTATCACCCCACGTCCTGCCCCAGCTCCACAACCGCTCGTAATTCACCCTGCAGCATCTCTTACTCTACCCGATCAACGGGCGCATCCCAGCGACCGCTCTCATCCCGTTCCTTCGGGATCTTCTCGGGATTCGCACCCTGGATCTCAAGTGCGAGCCCGAGGACGCACTGTTCCGGGCCTTCACAAACGGCCCCGACGTGCTCACCCTGCCGCAGCTCGCATCGCTGACGATCCGAACCCCCAACGACGTGCATCTGAATCTGCACGGCGCGACCGTCGCTGTAGGCCGATTCTATGGGCGTACGGCCCAGTGACGCTTTATCCGCGCTGGTGGACGTCCATCTGCGAATCTACGGCCCCAAATTCGACGCAGAGACCGAAGCGCGCCTCGCCTCCACGCCCGTCATAGATCACCAAACGCCATATTTATCGTTTCAATCTCGACTCGGAGGAGGAGTGATTATGGCGTTTCGGCGTCGGGTCCTATCATCAGGTAGCGGGAGGTGCGCTGGGGATTTTTAGGGCAGGGCATAATTGTCTATATTTTCGACGTAGCCGAGGAAGAAAAATAACGCGCCTTGGGAGTATATCTCGAGGAACATTCCAGAGTCCAGACTAAAAGAAACCCCAAATATCCAATCTCCGTCGAGTTCATCAAGTAGGAAGCTTACGATTCATGACAAGTCGTTCGATCGATGGTCGGAATGCGAAGTAGGGCGGACTACTCCTGCCAGCCTATACATTAATATTGAACGGAAGAGGGATTGCAAGCGGACGGGAAATATAGCTCTGTGACTGCGACCTCTTGAGAGAGGGCCAAGGCTAAACTCACGCCTTCCAGGCATTTTGCACGCCATCTGATGCAGGAACAGCGCTCGGGAGCGTCCAGAAGCAGAAACAGCACAAACACCGTGGCACATGGACGGGCGCGCGAGAGAATCAAGGGGGATTGGAAGCATAGTGATCACGACAAAAATTACAGGGGGAACAGAGGGACGAGATCAAAATGCAAAACGTGGTTCGACGCGCGGAGCTTCGCATACATTTGGGGTACGGCTGGGTGAGAGCTCCGGGCATCAGTTCGCTATCGGGAGAAGAGGCGTAAGATGAACATGCTTCAGCGTGGTCATAGGGTTATGGCCATTGTTCTACTAGTACCGAATGATGAGATTTAATAGACACAGATGACATAGAGAACACACCAACAGACTGTGATTTACCCGCGTCGCGTGTAGTCATCTTTGACGAGACCGGTGGTGCACGCAGCTTGGAGGCGAGCCTCGATTTCATCCTCAAATCTCGGAACGGCCAGCCAGAGATTAACATCCATCAGTGCTGGGAAAGCAGCATTCTGACCCCCAGGATGCGCGGACACGGACTCTGCCATAGCAACCAGCAAAGCGCCGTTCAACTCGATCGCGTGGTTCTCGTTAGTCTGGGCGGTCAACGATCTGAGCTGTGGGAGGGAGAATGAGGCGCCCGACCCGTCAGGTTCATACGTAAAGGCCTGGAAAAGGTCGTCTTCGACGCAGCAGAAAGACAGGTGTAGTGTTTGGAGAGTGGGAGTGAGTCGGAGGAATTGGATGAGGTCTTCCGCAGAGAGGTCAATGTTGTGGAGTTTGAGATTCATCAGGCTGAAGTCCGATCGGGCGTGCAAGTTGGGTAGGATATCGGGAGACCAGTCGTTCCCGGCGATATTCAAAGAACGGAGATTCGGAAAGGAAAATGCATCGAAGAATAGCTCGGGGCTAGGGCTGTAATCGAGGTCGAGAGAAATGGTGAGCTCATGGAGGTGGGCGAGCCTATACACATGCTGTGATGGTGCAAGGCCTTGGGATTTTAGCAGTCCGTTGAGCTCGCATTCCTGGATGACCTCGCATTGCGACAAAATGTCCCTCGCATCAAGGAGGTCAAGAGCAATATCTAGGTTCAACCGAGTGAACTGGGACCATGGCAACACAGACGCAAGGGGCCACATCGATAGATAAGATTTGAGGTACAAGACTTTGAGCTGGGGCGCGTCGTTGAACAACGTCAGGAACCGAGAGATATTAAGGGCCGCGCCCACAATGATATGAAGGGAGGAGAGCAACGGTAGGGGATTTCGTTGATCAAAAAAGTGTCGTGGGAGTTTGGACCGAATGTGGAAATGAAGATGCTCCAATCTGTCGTGTTGTTGGAGTGCAAGTTGGAATGCATTCTGGTCCCCGATGTTGACAGACAGGGGCAATGTGCTGGACCTCGCGAGTATCGATTGCAACAAAGCAACTGGAGGAGCCGTGTGTGTTTGGAGATGTAGATGATCCCACAGTCTGGGGCTGCCCATGCAAACCTCACGCCAACGTGAGGAGACGTGGGTTAACACTGTCGGAGCATGTCGTGGATCGGCAACGGAATAGTCGACGTCACGGAGACTGCTATTGCGACATAGGAGGAAAATTTCGGCCAGAATTTCGGGTGGGATACGGCGTATGGGCGAAAGAGCCGTCTTCAAGTTGGCGGCGTACTTGTCGAGGAGGCGCCGCTGTTTTTCGAGTTTCAAAAGGGCGAGCAACGCCTTCGAAATCTCTCCGTCCAGCGCCGAGAGAGCTGAGAGAGTATCCTCAAGCGTGAGCTTGACACGAAGAGCCTCGGAATCGCTCAGAGGATCATTGGTGTGAATAAGCCCTGCGAAAATCGGATCGAGGGTGCTCTGATTGTGTCTTTCAGATATCTCCTGGGACTGCCGACGCAAGACGCACCATTGTAGGGACCAAGTGCGATAACGACTCATGGAAAGATGCTTGTGTCTGAGTGCCCACTAACTTTAGGCAGTGGGTCCTGATGAGCGCTAAGCCCTGATGGCGCGGAGCGTCCGCCGAATTTTGAGCTCTCCCACGGCAAACAGAGCCAAAGATGAAATTCTCGCTCCTCATTGGCTCTTCGTTCGGCCTTGAGGGTGGATGTAGCTTATTAAGGACCGGACTTGAGGTGGATCCTCCATCGTACCGGTTCAACGGCGGAATATCGGATGGAGAGTGTTGCCCTCTTGAAATGTGGAGATCCCGTGCGCCGGAAGTGGATGCCGAAACTCCGACAATCGGCAAGATTTTCCGGCACGCCGAAACTTCAGTATCAGGGTTTGATTTCACGATTTCATCCTGTTAAGAGCTCTTCGGAAACCGATCGTCTCAGGAGACAGATCAGTGGCCGTTGAAGAATTAGTTTCTTGTTCAAGGCCGGGTCGCCGGAACAATAGATGGCAACCGCGTCGAACGCGGCAAAGAAGCCGGTTCGGAGCACCCTAAGCTGATTGTTTCGGGCGCCTCCCGAAAACTGCGGCTAGTATCTTTCACAATTATACCACTATACAAGATAAATTAAGCTCGGAGACATTACATACTATGTATTCCTGGACGTTGTTCACGTTAGAGCCCATTCTCGAAAGCCAAGTGCAACAAATGCGAGATCACTTGTTTTATCTCAGGTGCGTACTGTATTGCCTTTCGCCGTACAAAGAGCGAAACAATGTGGCAATTTCTGGGAACTGGTGGGTTGTGGAGCCGGAGCCATGCCAATTTAGCCCCACACTCACCTCTATCCCTCTGCCCCGTTTTAGAGTGTGATCGCCTCATTATTTCAATTCATGGGGTAACCTACAAGCGGAAGTCACCCAAACTATGGACATATTCAACATGAGGTACAATACTCCTAATTGTGGTATGCAGGCGAGGTATAAGTTCTACATGAGCTTCAAACATAGTAGCAACTTTCGACCAGAGATTATGGCTGTCAACAAAGCAGGGTATTAAAACATACTTACAATCACAGGTATGATTGCACAATTTGCCTTTCAATATGCAGTAATCCTACTTTACATTGTTAGTGGGCTCTGCCGCAAAGTGCGCCACAATTCTTATGCGATAACGATTCACGGAAAGATGGTAAGCCTGGGTCTGATGGGAGCACAAAGTCTGACAGGCTTTGATGGGCGGAGTGTGCGCCGAGATACTGTACAGTGTACTATGTCGACCGAGTGTTCAGGTGACGCGTGACGGCCGATTTTTCTGAGGTCGCGACAATTCAAAAGAAAAATTATCGGCCATGTCGGTGAGTGAAAATTCCGAAATTAATGAACACTTGCTCGAAATAGTACAGTAGGGCCCAAAGCTAGTTTCTGAATCCTTGTCTCAGCCACATCAGCCACCGAGAAAGTACTGTTACCATGGGCACCCGCCCGGCGCAATACCTGCTCGGCCCACGCGTGCGAGACGTTCGATTCTCCCCTAAGCGAGCGCCAGGAACTCATCTGCCGTCTATTCCCACAGCTCACCCAGGTGCGGCTCCTAAATCCTTTCTTCGGCCTCCTTTGAGACACTGTCCCAGCTCACGACATATTTTGGGAGGCATCGCTCGCGGAAAGACTCCGTGACGATGAAAATATTCGTGGGGAGCATCATGGTGTTGAGCTTCGCAGAATGCATACAGACTATGGTGTCTGCGCCAGTTTCCAGCAAGGACTCGGTAACTGAAGCACACTCGTGTGGGTTGAACTCATTCTCCACTTCTGCGACCTCGAAGAGGCAATATTGCAGCAATCCAGGACATTGTACGAGGCGGACGTGTACGAGCCCAACTTTGAGGTGTCGTTTTTTGGGGAGTATTGTTCCGAGCTTGCGATGAGCAGATGAAGTAGTGCGTACCTATTATTCCCTTGTCCTTCCTTCCTCCCATTCCATTCTCTTCCTCCCCTTTTTATCTTCCTCCCACTTGCAATGCTAATTTTCTTTTCATTCCTGCACAGCGACCCGGACCGGCTACTCGACTGCTGGCACTGCGTGGGGTGGGACCGCGACTCAGAGCGGTATGGGTGTTATTAGTGAGGGAGTAGGTAGGTGAAGGCAGTACTGTTAAGTACTGGGTACTTGACCACCTAAGGCTTTTGGCCTACGGCCAAAGACCACTAGCTTCATTACACTGTCCGTACGGGCTAGTAATGAAGGCATGCATCCTACCAATCGATCAAACCCATTGGGTCGAATTTTGGTGATGATTTGAGGCCATGGTGAATTTTCTCCGCTGGCATGACAAAAATAGCCAAATTCAGGGTACCTGACCACTGGCCCAAAGACACTGTTAGGGGTCAGATTAGCGGTTGCGGCGTATCTGATGTCCAATTGGAGGTACTAATTGACATTTCTATGCCTTGAAACCCAAATTCAGAGCTATTCGTGGGGGTTAAATATTTAATTCAGAAGCAGAGAGCAGAAGGCAGGATTACTGTTGGTAACTAACCGAGCCCAGCGCGACGGTCAGAGGGCACCGTAGACTAAAAAAAGTTACAGATGACTTCAAAAGATGGATATAGACATATCTGAGTACCTACCTCCACTACTTGAACTACCCACCCCCTACAAAAAATTGTGCCGTCCGACCCATAGAATTTGGATGATTCAATGTATTGAAGGTCGGTGAGTGAGGAAAAAAAGGATATAATATTGGGATAGGTATGAGGGTCAAGCATTTAGCGAGACAAGAGACTATGCTCAACCCCAGACATGTACCTCGGACGATTCTCCTGCTGTGCGGGTGGTTAAGTTGTCTGGCTTAAGGCCGAATTTCAATGCTTTGTAGGCATCTCTCCGAGAGGACGGCCCATATAAAGGGTCACATGTGGCTCTGTTTGGAGCCCTTAAACAGGCTAGTAAAATGGGGCCCCAATGTCGTGGATTGACCAAGAATTGGTCGAGAAACAAGTGGCGAGGGCTGTCCGGAGTTAAGAAATTGATGTTCTCACGTGTCGGCCCGCACCGAACGGCAGCACAGCTTTCGATCAACCCATCACTTTGCCTCGAAATTCGACACAGACTGGCGTCTGAGGCCCTATTCCCTCCTCGGAGTGCAACCTAGCCATATCCTTGTGTGTACAGCACTCTATTCTTCAAATGGTCAACTACCCCGACTGGTCAACTACCCAGTCCCCAATAGTACACGGTTCAGAATCAGGAATCAGTAATTTATGGCGTGGCAATTTCTTTTGATCGGTTCTTTTGGTGACTAACGGCGTCGATGTCATGTTCAACCTTGGAGATTATGTTCGGACTTGGCAAAATATCGTTTCTGATCGTTTCTGAGAGAGGTGATGTACACTATTTTAGGGTACTATTAGAGACCCCTTAGTTGGCCACCCTACTTAGTTGGCCACTTGACTCCTATAAGACCAGGGCTTCATAATTATGACTGGGCATAATGTATAAACAGAATACGACCTCCAACGAATGTTCAGACCAAATTTCAGCCGAAAGTGATGGGTTGATCGGGAGCTACGGTATCGCGGATCGGGATCCGAAGCGCGGGGACATCAATTTCTTATCAATCAGACCTCTCGCCTCATTTGCCATCGCCATTTCTCCACCATTTCTTCCTCGATCCACGACTTTGGGGGCTCGTTCGGATCCCCCGATGCTGGCCTTCCATCTTAAGAGATACTGGATGGCAACTGACTGAACTATCACTCTTAATACACCCGGGAAAAGCACGACTTCATTTGGAGGCCAGTCATGCTGGCACCGTCGCGGTCCACGACATCGCCATGCCATCGGTCTGGAACCTTACACAGGACTTCTTAATATACAATCCTTCATTCCGAGACCCTTTTCGAGATTTTATCCAATGACCTCTGATTGCTCTGGAGGCCATTGTCCAAAATCACCAAATTTCAGTCGTGCTGATAGTCGGATTTTTTGGAGGAGATGTCAGCAACTTCGAATGGAGTTGGGCATCCAGGTACGTCCAAATACTTCCCATTAAGTAGCCTGGATCGTAATTTGGCCCATCGCGGCCTGTTTCTGAGTGGGAGAACACTCATTCATCCCGCGACCCTAATTTCGAGGTTTCCCGTCGATCGCAAGCATGTATTCTGCCCATTTCTATACCTCATATCTACACCATAACTGTTTTAAATAGTGAATATAACCTGTATATATGATTCTGGGTGCAGGCCACTGCCATTTAAGAGCTCAATATGTTAGTTGGCGGGGTGGCCAACTAACCTGTTGTTTGGCTATGTTGGACTGCCAGTCAAAATAAATTCCTTACGCACTCAAATCTTGGAGTATTTCGGTGCTGGCGGACTCGAACTCTTCGTAGGATGAATGCCCTCACTCTGATATAGTTTGGCTCGCATCAGCACCGGTATAACACCAGGGCTGCGGCATAAATGCTTAAGTGGCCAACTAACTGGTCTCAAATAGTAGTACTGAGGTCCCTTAGTGTCTTGGACTTTCCAGCACGGTACTTTGGGTTGTCATTCTGGGTGTAAATGAATCGCGCTCCGATGACTGACACCCTGGGCGTAATACTGCTGAACTATTCTGTACTGGTAAATTCGCAGTCGCGCAACTTTTTCTCGCGAACATAATTTTCATTCCTTCTGAGAACTAGTTGAAGCTCATGTAGCTTTCACGTAAAGTCCTGATGAACCACAGTCAACCATTGCGCCATGTATACTCCGTCCGGACCCAAGCTCGACGCACCGGAATTTAATAACAGGCAATGAGATTTAACAGCAGGGAATGCGCGACTCGAGGTCGCGCTCCTCCTCCGCGGCGCCGCAGACGACGCAGCCCGTTGGGATGCAGCACTGGTAGTTCGTCGGGCCGGGGCACAAGCCTGCGACGCGTCAATCATTCCATTCAACCTTGCAGCAGTGGGGAGAGGGAGAGGACGGAGGACGCACCGATGATGTGGGTGTACGCGGGCGCGTGGCAGTCGCTCGTGTACTTGCAGGTGCCGCGGCCGCCGTCGCAGCTTGCGCGTCCGCGAGGCCCGCGAGGGACAGCGCGAGAAAGGTGAGGAATCCAGAGAAGTGCATCAGTGTGTGTGGTGTAGTTCGTGCGGATAGGATGGGTGCGGTGGGTGGGAGTAAGGTAAGGATTGGGTGGGTGCTGCGTGAGGTTGGCCGGTTGGCCGGTTGGATTTTCCACTGAAAAAACGGGAATAAACGCGTCTTTAATACGGCCGCGCGCGTTGTTAGGCATCTCGTGCGTGTACAGGCGAAGGCGCGAGCTGATTCACTGATCCGCTTTGGGGTTAAGTCGGTGATACGTATCGCGGCTGCGCGTGTTGGATCGGGGACAGGGGTTTACACATACTCCATGTTGATGGATTGCACTCCGTAAAACACACGAGAGAGACATCGGATGGGCCCACGGATCAGATAGGTATAGTAATTAAAATCAACGGGCAACTTTTTCACAGTCCTTGCAGACTCGGACTTTCTTCCCTTCTCCCATGCCTTGTTTATCGTACAGATGTACGTGAAACAAGTCGGGAAATTACTTGTGACTAGACTCTTCTAAATATATGCAATCCCGAACTACAGACGCCTTGTGCAAAATCCGGACGCGTTCGGACGCGTTCAAGTTGGACACAAAGGCGCCTGCGGAGGTCAAAGACACTGGCGATTGGTATTAGTGGAATACAGCGCTATGAGCAATACTTTCATATGTGCAAGGGGGTGAGTTATCCGCGAGAAATCGTGTGCACATGAGTATGCAGTGGCCGCGGCCTAAAGAGTTTGAGCGAACGGCAAACCAACACAGATTCGCGGCACTACTAGTAGGCAGCCGCTACGATTCCGAAGGGGTCAACGTCAACTGTCGAAATCCTCGTACGTAGAAGAATCGTAAATGAAATGCGATTGGTAGAATACATAGAGTGAGATGAGTGAGATGAGCGATACATGTACGTAGGTAATGATATACATTGAGCATGCGCAAAAGTCCTTAATAGTCGTCGGCCGGGTCAAACTCCCGGCACGCGAACTGGAGCCCGTTTTCCTTCCACTTTTCAAAACAACTTGAAGTCTCATCGCCGAGCGGGCGCGGATACCCTTGGAGCCACAGCACCGCGCACTCGAAGCCTGCTTGACGACCGCGCCAGTTGAGGCGGTCGCGGATGAACGCCCGCAGCGCGTCGTCCGTGAAGCGGCCTAGGGTCCTGAAGTCGACGATCTCAAGGCGGGGGAGGATGCACTCTGCGGGGCGGTCGAGGGTCGGCGTGAGCGCCTTGAGGAGGGTGTCCGTGACGACGAGGTGCGGGGGGCTCCCGGGCGCAGGGTCGAGCGGGGGGTGGTCGGAGACGAAGACGTACACGAGCCCCGGGAGCTCCTTGAGGAGCTCGAGCAGCTCGGCCTCGGCGATCACGACGTCGGGGATGGCCAGCGAGCGAAGCGCCTGGTGGCTCCCCGAGCGCTGAAAGAGGGAGAGGGCCGCGGAGTGAGGCCAGAACAGTGGGCCGTACGGGTACACGTCGCGCATGCCGAAGAGCTTTAGTTGGTGCATCTGCGGGAAGGTGAGAGCCGCGAAGAGCGCCCCGAGCGCGTCGCGCGAGTCCTCCCCGTAGTCCTCCATCGACTCGAGCTCGAACTCGCCGATGGACGATACAACGGGGACGAGGTCTAGTGGCAGCGCCCTGTGCACGGCCGCCAGGTTGACCTCTACGTGCATCTCTTCCGCACTCGAGAGCGCGCCCATCGTCGACAGCAGCGCAGGGAGGTCGTCGTGGTAGACGGCGCCGTACCCGCAGCTTTGCAGCTGCTGGAGCGGCAGGCGTGCCACCACGCCAAGGGGCCCGCAATACTCGAGACGCCGAAGGCGTGGTGCGTCTGAAAAATACTGGGCCACCTCCGCCAAGATCTCGGGATCCTCGTTGAGCCCCTGGAGGGTAAGCGTCTCGAGGAGCGGGAGGTTCCCCCTGACGTCGGAGAGGTTCTTGAGGTCGGCGCAGTCGAGCGTGAATGACGCCGCGCGCCAGCGGGGGGCGGTCTGCGCGAGTATCTGCAGGGCGGACGAGTCGCACGCCCCGCTCCCTTTCACCTGGATCGTCAGCGGCACCTCCTCGGCGAGAGTAAGCGCGCGGCGGAGCAGCTGCACCATGGTCTGGTGGAGCCGGAAGGCGCGGTAGGTGTCGACCGGGTTCGCCCAACACCGCAGGTCGAGCATGATCGTGGACCACAGAGTGGGCGTGCCGAGGACGACGCGGCGCCAGCCTACACACACTTGCGCGAGGACGACAAGGTCACCGCCCGCGACGCGACGCAGCTCGCGCTTTGCCACGGACTCCCAGAGGTGCGCGGGGATCGGCTCCTTGCTGGATGACTTCGAATTCTGGGCGGCGCAGATGTGGAAGATCTCTGCGAGGATCTCGGTGGGTAGCCGTCGCACGGGGGCATCGACGACGGACACACATTGGTCGTAGAGCTGCTGGAGGACCTGGCGGCCTGCCGTAATGCGCTCGAAGATGGCGTCGAGCCGCTCGAGCTCCTTGTCGTAGCGCGCGAGCTCGTCGGGCGCCGTAGCAATGACGGCGTGCATGGCTGCCGTCGCGGTGTGGGGGCGGTGGCTCCGTACGATTTCGAGCAGTTCGGCGGATAGAGTGGCACTGGGGAGGAGATCGGAGTGTGTGAAGGTGCTGTCGCAGGAAGGGCAAAGGGAAACTTCGGTTTCGGATGGGAGAGACATGGTAGACATGGTGGATGAGAGGAAGGTGCACTTGGGTGGCCTGTAGTGCGTACACAAGATTAAATAACGCGTCGCGTCCCAAGCGACGCACGTGATGCTCCAGTGGCCGGGGAGTGCGCCGGCGTTTGTGGCATCCGGGCGAGGGGGACTACTCGGACTGGGAAAATGGGTTGCAGAGGTGCGATGCTACATGGAAGAGCGGTCCAAGAGAATGGCAGCACCTGTTGTAGAAAATCAATAAATGTGAGACACAATAGCGCACAAAAGTGAGACATTAACCAAAAGAAGAGGGGATGGGTTGGACCAGCTGGTATAATAAAGGGAAAGACCTTTGACAGGGATGGAAACAAGAAGGACATGCGGATGCAAGACTAGAGTGTTGTAAGTATAGAGACAAATTCAAATGCGAAGAATTAAATTATATGGACGGGCGCAGAAACGCGCTGAGTTTAAAATGGCACAAGTATGTAGACAGACTCACCGTGAGCTCGATGTGGTTCAGTGTGCTTGAGGCCTTGACGAAGTGCCACTTCTTCGCCAGCGAGAATCTGTACAGAATATATCAAGCGGGCCTCATTGAGTCATTCGTGGCTGGAATATTAGCAAGAAACGCACATATCTTCGACGATGTTAAGCTATGTAATGAGGTCTGTCTTAGCTTTCTTGAGGAGACTATTGAACCAAATTTGAGCTCGAGAGCACGACACTGGCATCTTGGAAACTCAATATAAGGTCAGACAGCGTAATTCTGTACGCAATTTAATGAATCTCTGCCAACTGCCCCGCCGGTGAGGTTGACCCTCGCGGAATCTGCAGCAAAATATCAGTGAACGTCATATTGATTGGCTGAGTATGAGGGAGTACTACCTTTCCAGGAGGCCGATATAATTAAATAGCAAGCTAGGTCTGTTTGAGACTCTAGATGGGAGGCTTGGGCCGTGAACATATCCGGGAGACCTTGCAGGGAGCGAAATATTAACAGATATCAAAAGACGAGGAAGCACGGACATTTCTCTAGACGCCGAGGCGCGCAGCGCTTCCGATCGCATGAGAGCAAGTCAGCCTGAGGAGAATCTGGAGTGATTGTCACGTGGACAAATTAACGAACGCCATTGATTGAAATACGCAGAATCGTGCGGATTGTAAGGCTGGTGGGCCATCTTGAAGAAACTCTCGATGAAATGCCAGTCGTCAGTTAACCCGAATAGACGACCAAGAGAAGACCGCATACGGAGGAAGTAAATATGGGGTTGGCCAATATTATACAACAAATCTGTGCGACACATCAGCGTCAACCTACCCTTCGAAATTTAAAGCAGCGAAAACTTATCAAATTTCTCGTTGCGTCATTACCACCTCCAGCATGCGCACATTCCCGATACTCTCCGCCCATCCGCTGGCGTCGAGCGGTATGGGCGCGTCTAGGCCGTCACCCGCCGCGGGCCGCAAGGAACTCCACTGCGGGAGCATGTCGCTTCGCCCCCGCGATAAACCATTCCATCCCCGGCGGCGTCTCCACATAGTCATCCACCCGCGCGAAACGCGCCACGAACAGCTCCGCCACGCGCTGCCAAGTCCGATCGCCACGTCAGCGGGGCTCACCGTTCAATGGAAATGATTGAATCGCGCAAACCTTGTGTCCCATGTCCTTGAGCACGGCGGGTGAGAAGGCGCGCTACTGGCCGCGGCACGTCACAATGAGCTGGGGGTACGCGCAGAGAGGCGTCGAAGGCGCTGACGAGGGGAGAAAGGTCACTGAGATCCGGAAAGTGCTTTATGATGTCGTTGTGGATTGTCGTCTTGGGCGCTGTGTCGCGACCATTGGGCTGAGATTCCAGAGGTGGTTCCGCCATCGACCTGTATCGGAAGCTTCCGCAGGCACTGCAAGAGGTGTCAGATCCGAGGGTGAGGCTCGGATACACTGATGATGCCACGTGGACACCCCAGATTAGGAAGGCGACCGGTTACTGTACTATTTTGACCAAGTGTTCATTACTTTGGAATTTTCACTCGCCGAGATGGCCGAGAAATTTTCTTTTGAATTGTCGCGATTTTTAACAGCCTCAGAAAAATCGGCTGTCACACGTCACCTGAACACTCGGTCGAAATACAGTATGCCGTCGTCTCGCACCCTCTAACTCACATATTCACCTGTTTATAAGTTCATGTATGACTGATATATCCTTGTTGGATAGCAACAGCTCCTCAGGTACAACTGTATGCTTTTCTTCCCCATAGCTCATCAGTGTGTCCGATAACCCAGTTTGAGCTGGCGCAATGCTCAGTTGATCCCAAGTTGATCCTCCGGCAATTGTAGTCATAAAACAAGAAGTTCGGACTCGATTCATGGCCTCATATCAGGCGGAACACCGAAACCCACCTTCTTCTACGGCCGGGACCCAGGTAGACCCAGGTAGCCACTGCCAGAAGTCGACGGAGGTAGATCAATGTACACACACCGCGGCTACAGACGTAGCCACATGTAGACATACATCTGTGTCTACGGGTTGGTCTACGGCTGTAGACAGACCCTGTGTCTACGGGGGGCCGGAACGCAGTGCGTCGTGGACACCCCAGATTAGGAAGGCGACCGGTTATGCCGTCGTCTCGCACCCTCTAACTCACACATATTCACCTGTTTATAAGTTCATGTATGACTGATATATCCTTGTTGGATAGTAACAGCTCCTCAGGTACAACTATATGCTTTTCTTCCCCATAGCTCATCAGTGTGTCCGATAACCCGATCAGAGACCTCTTGCAGTGCATCACAGTGCATCATCTCTCTTGGACTCGAACTATCACAAGCGCAGCCTTTGTCGTCGTTGAACATTGTGGCAGCAATCTCGTGGGAATTGATTTATGCCCTAATAGCAGGCGACAAACCCAAACCCACCTTGGTCGACCAAAGTAGACCCAGGTAGCCAGAGGTAGACGCAACGGGCTTCCAAGATAAGGAATTTCCTTATAGGGAGGGAGGGTCTCTTGGCCTCGAAAAAAAAGTTTCCTACCTACTTTCGGATCTCGTCTTCGACGACTTATTTCAAGTATTTTTTGGCTAAAGGACACTTCTGGAACTGCCGTGAGCTCAAATCAGCTGGCAATCACCAGGTGGACCCCACATTCGACCATTTACTACGGTTTAGAGACTTGTAGTCCTGTGCCAAAGCTCAAGAATGGCATACATTTGAGATGACTTCATGCAACTCATGGCAAGATCCATGGTCTGGAATAATCACGGTTACTGATCGCGCGGAATCTGCCGAAACAGATCTTGAATTGAAAAATACTTACTGTCCTGGAAACCCATCAGGGCTCACCTAGAACGATTTAAACAATGTATTTTCTCAAAGGCGGGCCCCTGGGACATTTTCTGCCAGAGAAAAGCCCAAGCGAAGACCACGTGCTGCTTACAAATCGTTTACGTAGGGGGAGGGGGTCCCTCGACATGCTGAAAAAAAAAATCCGACCCACTGTACATTTTTCGGATATTCAAACCCTCTTTTCCGGAGGTGTCCAGGGCGTCACATGCACTGATGTTTCCCGCCACTGGGAACCTGTCTGTTTGTTTTTACTATCCGAGATCTTGGCGCTTATGCCGTCTAGTCTTACGCCGCTGCGCTCTTGGAATTTTAATGACTCGTTGGGCCCAAGTTTATACAGCAATCTCTATCGGTTCCGAGTCAATGCAGTCCCTGCCATCCACGACGTCGCAGCTCAGCTCTCACACCAGATAAAGCAAAATCTTGACATATGTCAAGATGTTAGCCGAAATTGTATAAATCAGTAGCTGAATTGAAATTTGTTGAAAACTGGTCTATTGATTTGGTGTGAAACCACCACGGAAATAGCCGCAATCGGGAGGTGGTTTGAAACCAATAAATATATCCATTGTCAGCGAGTTATGAAAGGACTGCTGAAAGATGAGCTTTCAGCAGCTATTTCTGGTGAGAAGAAAGAGGTTCTCTCAGCGGTCCTTTCATAAATTCCTTTGTTCAAACAAAGGAATTTAGGAAAGTCTATTCAAAAGACCCTCTTTCTTCTCACCAGAAATGGCTGCTGAAAGTTCATCTTTCAGCAGTCCTTTCATAACTCGCGGACAATGCATAAATTTATGGGTTTCAAACCACCTCCTGATTGTGGCTCCTTCCGTGGTGGTTTCACACCAAATCAATAGACCAGTTTTCAACAAATTTCAATTCAGCTACTGATTTATACAATTTCGGCTAACATCTTGACATATGTCAAGATTTTGCTTTATCCGGTGTGTCTGACTCCGCAGCTCAGCTCTGACTCCGCAGCTCAGCTCTGACTCCGCAGCTTGCTATTTCCGCCCCAATCCATACATGCGCTTTGTTTCGACGGGCACCATTCACGAATATTCTACCTCCAAGCCCATTTTAATTACTACATCCGAACCCTTACGGTTTTCTATCTATTGCGGCGAGCTTCATGGATACCGAAACGTCGATTTACCGCTAGTAGGAAGCCATTGCTGTTCTTCATCTGCATCCGGGATCTGCATCTGAGCTCCTGGCTCGAGGTCCCGAGATCTCGCAGTACTGGATCCTTAGGCTCTATTCGGTTGACGTCGCTTGGAAACACCGTCACTGCGGATGAGTTCGGCTGCTTGGGTAGCTGCTTAGGTAACTGCCGTGCGTCAGCGTTCAGGAGGGTCATAGTTTCAAACATCCCCATTCCAGGAAGCTGTATTTTGAACTGACGCTGAAACGCTTACATGGCCGCAGCGACCTTTCCATGGCATTTCTCAGAGAAGCATCCCTTAGAATGAGCGGGAGGCCCAAACCTCAGCAACTAGCTGCGTTCATTCAATTTTATCTCGATTCCATCGCCCGATCTAGTCTCTCCTAGACAGACGCTTCAACACTACGACGCTCGTACCTCGCGACACCCGATCAGTCCTGTAAGCCGTATTATATATTCTCCTACCACTGGATTGTAAGATGTCTGAAATCTGCTCAGCAACCTTGCCGCCGTCGATACCGTTGACTCACTATCCCTTTCCGCATCTGAGGCTCCAGCTCGTCCCAAATCTGATCCCGGGAAGCTCAGCCATCCACCGCGATAGTCGCGCTTCGATATCCACCCAATGTGTATACAAGATGATCCACGCTGTTATCAGTCCTCCCGTGTTCGATTTGGCTCCGGCTGCGTTAGATCCAATACTCGTCAGACATACCCTTTATAAGGCGGTCGTCCGGAGGGACTCCTTCATCTTAACAGCCCCCCATTCGACTTCTCCCTCCTGCATTCTTCATTATGTGCCGATGGCGCCAGTGTGTCGATCCCTACTCCTCAATGTGGTGCGGCATGCCTATCTAACGCGACGAACAGCGTACGCAATTTCTACCGTCGATGCGGACACGCTGAGAACCTGGTGAGTCGCCGTGTGGATTTCAATGTTGCGCTCTCTAACTTCTCTGCTGTAAGCCTCCTGTCGAAGTACGTATTCTTCAACCTCTCGTGTCTCCCAACGCGACTGACTCAATTCTTCAAGATTCAGTGCGGAAGCACGCACTGCAAATTCAGTCCGAACCATCCGCCTACTTGTGTTCCTCCATCGTGCAATAGTAGGTGCAACCAATAGTGAGCAAATATGATCACATCTCTAGACAAAGGACCAAGGCTGACTGTTTGGCTCTTTCTAGCCATCTGTTTCCGGAGCAGTATAGTACGCCCTCGTAACTCCTCCTCATCGTACCCTGCTGACCACCGAATATGTAGCACCGAACATCGATGGATTCTGCTCGGCTTGTACTCGTGCTATGGGCGGCCGACGGCGCTACTGAATCCTAGACCCGTGGTCTCTGTGAATCGTCTCGTGAAATGCAACTGTATTTTGATAATGCCTCGCTAGGTTTAGCCACACTGTACTTATCCCTTCCCCTATAATATTTATTTTTCTGTATCTTCTACGATCCCTTCAAGTTGAGACTGTGTTTGTCGAAAACGAGGGTAGTTTTACCTCGGTTAGCCAAAGTTTAAATCAGGTTTGTTTCACCTGCAATTTTTGTTCATCTTTGTAATATGACGGTGGCAGTGAAACGAGTTGGGCGCTTGATTCGCGACGAGATGTGTGGCAGTCCATCGTTATCATATCAGCGCGTTGTCCTCAAACCCTGCGGTGCCCTGAATACGTCCACAAAACAGGGAGTCATGACGTCGCTGGCTCAGCTATGACTCCGCGATAATTAACCTGTTATCTCCGAACTGACACTCATTGCCACAATCGTGACATGCTCTAATAACCTCTCTTTGCGTCGGGCGCTCTTCCCACACACGGCTCTTCAATTTTACTGACCACAGCGCTTGCATGAGGCTGTATGGGCGGCTAACTTAAACCCGATAATACCGCAGCGTAAACCTTACCGCCATTGGGAATTCATTGAAATTCTGTTTGTGTTTTTCATCTGCATCCGTCGACGGGAGTCCCGCGCAATCCGTAAAACTGAATTGTCGAACCTCGGTTTCTGTCGGACTGACCTGGTCGAGGGGAACCAAAGCATCTCGTGTTGTTTCCCGCTCAAACATCCTATCGTTCATGGAGGACACATTTCTGCTGTGATAAATCGAGGGAACGCGTCCGCGGCTTCAGCAATTCCCCACCAATGGCGGAGAAGTAACTTAGAATGGGACACCGGAGTCCATCAATCTACGCTGATGTCATCACTTAGAGCATGACCCGTTCTTCAACCATTACCTCCTCGTTTGTTGGTAAATGTTACGGCTTTATCCCCATCCTTTCGTATCTCCATCTCTTTTCCTCTTCTCATATACTTGGAAGTTCAATGGGGTTCATTTTTCACATCTCCGTATCTCCCAGCTGACTTCTCAGAGTCCATTGGGCACGCAGACCTAGTCAATCGCAGTCCTTCCGCAGGAAAACGCACAGTTTTTCCCAGCCACTACGCACTGTGCCGCAGATGCATTGAACAGCAATCTCCCGAGATTTCACCGCGTATAAATGGGCCCCGTTTCTCTGCTTTGAGAGACGACAATCTTTCGCATCCTTCTTCAGCTCTCCAGGCGCTGCATCAGCAAAAGAGAACTCGTCTGACTGATCTGGCACCAGACGAACCAAGCGTGCCAGAGCGCCAGAATTTGATCTGGCGGCATAATGACACGTCTACTGCCATAACCATTTCTGGCTGCCAGAATACATTCTGGCGGCAGAGCGGTTCTAGGTCTACTCGGGGAATCACACAATAATAGAACGGTAAAACTTTATTTCTGGTCCTTGTACTTGACATATGTACAGTATTACGTCTGCAGCGGGGAGCGGGGATCCATGGGGATAAGGAGGGTATGCGGAAACCGGAAGGCAAGTTGAGTCCGCGAGTACATGCGGTGACATGCATAGGCGCACGGGGGATGGGCGGCGAGCGTTGTCTGGGGGAAAAAATGTCGGTTGGTACGCTGGAGCTGGTTTATGAACTCACCTCCAACTGGAATGCACATGATCCCCTCGCTGCTCGCGGACCCGCCCCGAGTGATGAGTCGTCCGAGGGAATGAATGTCTTGCGGACTTGGGAGCATTGGATAGAGCTTGAAAGAGGTTAACGAGCTTGAGATAATGCTTGCGATGGCTTGGGAGCGCTTGAGATGCCTTGCGACAGCTTGCGGGACAGGCTTGTGAGGGCTTGCGGCGCTTTGTGAGCACTGGAGAGGTTCCGGCAGCTTGCAGGACTTGAAATATTAAGGGGCTTGAAGGTCTTCAGTGTTGAAAGACGACACTTCTGGAGATAGAAAGAAAAGCGCGCAGGTGGGTGGTGGAGGGAAGGAAGAAGTGGGATCAAAAACGGTCAACCATCCATCAAACTCGTGACGCGCACGGACCTGATGGGCGGAGTTTGAATGGACTTAAAGCATTTCCTCCCACTCGAAACAACTTTTACTCGTTTTCCTTCCACATTTACACCGAGTCAACCTCATATTCAATTTTCCACTTCTTCTCTCGCACTTGGAGAACAATACTTATGATATCGGTAATCCGGCAAATAGTAAAATTCTGGCTTTGTCTGGCTCGCTTAGCTGCCATACCGGCCAGATGCACCAGACGCTTCCAGACGGTGCCATACACGCCAGAGAAATTCTCTTTTCCTGATGTGGGTTCTTCTGGGCTATTCGGTCTCAGTCTTGGGCATTCAAAATTGCAAACTCGGCTCTGATTTGGGTTCCATCCTCAACGTCTCACCGTTTCTGCTTCCGCTGCATGGCAGTCCCTTATCTCTGGTCACATCAATGTAGACACCCGACGTTACATCATTTTGTTCTTCCACCTACTCATAATAGTGCTGGCCAAATATTTGTAGTGTATCGTATTCATATTCTAGAGGCTGAATATGAATATATTTTGAATATATTCAAATATATTTTGAGCGCTAACCTGGTTCAAAAACTTGTTCAATTGGCCCTTAAAGATCCAAGAACCCGAGCATACAGTTTTTAATCAGCGAGGTGGCGGTGAAGAATCGGGCCGAGTCGGGAGATGCCGTGCGCATCATACAACAGGGGTCCACGTGGCAATTGATGTGTGCCCGATAAGCCGATCTAGCACCTCTTGAATGAGCCACTCACCGATTCCGAGGCTCTTCGTGTCAAGTTCGCGCTTTATGATACTCTCTCTGCCCTGTCGGCGCTCAACGGTGAGATCTCGAAGGCATTTCTCGCACTTTTGAAACTCGAAAAACAGCGGGGCCTCCCAAGGGCCTCCTCGACAAATCTCTTTCGCCCATACGCCGTATCTCATCCGAAATTCTGGCCGAAATCTTCCTCCTATGTCGCGAGAGCAGTCTCCGCGATGCCGACTATTCCGTTGCCGATCCACGACATGCCCCGACAGTATCAACCCACGTCTCCTCACGTTGGCGTGAGGTTTGCAAGGGCAGCCCCAGACTGTGGGATCATTTCTATCTCCGAAGCGAGACGAGTACTCGCCAGGTCCACCACTCTCCCCCTATCCGTCAACGTCGGGGACCAGAGTTCCTTCCAACTTATGCCCCGACAACACGAAAGATTGGAGCATCTTCGTTTCCACATCCGGTCCAAACTCTGAGCACACTTGTTTGACCAACGAAACCCTCTCCCACTCCTCTCTTCCCTTCACATGGCTGTGGGCTCGGGCCTGAATGTCTCTCGGTTCCTGATGTTGTTCGGCGATGCGCCCAAGCTATGAGTCTTATACCTTAAATATGATTATCTACCCGCCACCCAGTCATTTGTGTCTCTGTCGGCGTTGTTGCCGTGGTCGCAGTTGACTCGGTTGAACCTACAGATTCCTCTCGACCTCAGTGAGGTTACGGGATTTTTTGTCCCAATGCGAGATGTTACAGGAGAGTTCGGCGGAGTGGACACCTACGAAAAGCCGCGACCATCACAGCGCGTCTATAAACTAAATCACCTCCACCGCCTCAAAATTCGTGCCCACAACGAACAGATCCCAGACACATTCTTTGCGGCGTTCGCTTTTCCCAATCTGCTTGACCTAATTATCGAGAACGCCGAGTTGTCGCCCCATGCGCTGCCCGACCTGTACGATCGGTCAAAATTCAGCCTGGCACATTTCCGACTATCCCTTGTGGATCTGAGTGCGGACGGTCTTGACCTGTTCCTCCGACAACTTCCCACTCTCCGACAACTGGCGCTCTCTTACTCCTGCACGCAGGATGCGTTTTTCCGAGCCTTCACGTATGATCCTCGGCAGCCAGTTCCCCCATTCGCTCTACCGTTAACTCTCGAAGACGATAGCGACGATGTGGAGGGCATTTTGATCGCTGGCATGGTCAACTCCATATGCGCGCATAGTGGGGTCAGAATGGCGCCTTCCCCACGCTGGTGGAAGTTCATCTTTCGCTGCGTGGCCCAAGGTTTGCCGCCGATATCGAGGCTCGCCTCGCGGCCGGATGTGCCACTGGGCTCGTCAAGGATTACTGCGCGCGCGAGACGCATAATTCATACTCTAGTGTGTTTTCTTGGGCTTGAGGTCGATTATGTTTGACGCTTTGGTGGTAGCACTCCCACCGTTCCACCTGCCCAACATGCTCGATTATAAAATATGATCCCCTCCTTTCCCCCGACGACCACGCGATAGTCCGCTCAGTTTAGGCTCCTTTCGTGACATTCAACACATTTCCGAGCTTCAGCCCAGCCTTACCCCAAGTCCGCACGGAGTTCCTCGTGTCGAGTGCGTTCCGGATTATAATCCCGGCCCCATGTTTCCAGCAGTAATTCTTAGATTGTTCACTGTTGTACCAGGCCGTCCTCATCCACTGCGTTCCGGCCCGCCATAGTCACAGGTCTGACTCCCATGTCCTAGCGTGGTCTACCTGAGGTTACCTCCGCCGATCCCCGTAGGCAGAGGCCGTAGTCAGGGTGTCTGACATCCATGTCCTAGCGATGACTACCCCATTGGATCATACCCTGACTACGTGGCTGTACCTTCGTCGATCCCCATAGTCGCACCTCGCCGTGACGTCGCCCAACCTTGGTCTACGGACTCGGCCCCGACTCCATCTCTATTTGAACTTGCCGTCGTTTTCTTTTTCAGGGCCATGGTGATGCCGCAAAGTGGTTACGACGGAAATGAGAAGAGGGGAGGTCAGCGATCACGACTTGCCGACTGATCCGAGGGCCGAACAAATAGGTGCAAACTCAATTTTAAGTGATGTTCAACTCTTGTTCAACTCTCAACAGTGACTTGCCACTGTTGCCATGCCCATAGAATGGGCGAGAACATATTATAAGAAACTCACCTATGTCTACACCCGTAGGCAGGCTCGGACGTAGGTAGACCAAGGTAGACCCAGGTAGGCAGACGTAAACATAACATCGACAGACCTTACCTACAGACCTATCTTCACGTAGGAAGACACCTCTGACTACCCTCTGACTACGGCAGTAGTCACACCCTCTGACTATGGAGGGTCAGAACACAGTGATCTCCTGTCAAACCCACTTCCACGGCAATCCTGTTTCTGGGGGCTGTTAGCGTCTAGTAGCCGTATTTCATAACCTTCCAATGACCGAACGCCTTCACATTAGATGAGGCTCCTGCCCGTGTTCGTGTTCTATGGATATACTATATAGGACTAGGTAGTTGACCAACCTAGCTAGTTGACCACTTGAGAATTATAACCTTACCAGAGGTTTTTTCTTCATCAGTACTACTTGTAGGTTAGAAAACATGTTGAGACGCATCCGTGAATGCAGTTTGATGCAAATCCGGCAACGTGATGGTGCGCCGTGGCTAATTCCGGACTTGGTGGGAAGCCGAACACGTGGTTTTCTTAATTTCGGCTTGCCATCATCTCCAGAGAATCGCACCAATCTTCACCACCTCACGGTCAATCCACGATGTCGGGGGCGCGTTCTGCTCCGTGGATATCTGGCTTCCGTAGAGCACTTCCTTGGCTCCTGAATCCGCTCCCTGGCCTTTCTGTCTCCTCGAAGAATCCAAATGATCTTGCCAAAATCACCTCCGAAGCTGCGAGATGGCCAACGACGTACCATACCACCTACTATCGCGATGGCCCCAAAACTTGGCACAGCTCTTGAACACGGTTAGTACTCTACCTTCACGCATACGGTATGATTTTAACGATTTTAGCCAGTCCTCGGCGTGCCCCATTACCCCAAATGATCGTTTCAGGGAACGTGGACACTTCAGATTTTTATTGGGAAATGGAGGGCCTCAGTCAGCGTACAGCGGGTCAAGGTGTGTTCATAGAAGTCCTCTGAACATGATCCCAGCTCATCTTCATCAGACACGCTCTCTTGCCGCCATACGGCGCTGCGCTATCGGACGCCATCCGGGTCATATCACCACATCCCCAACATTTATTCATATCTATTCACCCATCTCTACAGGTACATTTCCTATTTACTATTGTATTTTTAGCTCGCTGAGGGCATCATGAAGCTTGCGCGTCAGCCCACGACCTCATATAGCTAGTGCTCTGGTCTGCCTACCCGGCACTCTCTTGACTCTTCCTATGCCAACTCTTGCCCAATCTCACGCGGGCCCTGCCCGCAATGACCCTTCGATTCACCTTCCCGACCCGGACGACCTTTCTGACCTTATCGACATGGACGATGACGCCGCCGATATCGATTTCGGGCATGGAACGCCATGAAGCTCACAATTATTGCTGCTCAGAGGGGCAGCATGTCTGAACGCAAGGCCCCCATCCACTATCACGTCATTCGGAGCACGTTGAAGAACCGTATGGCAGGCGTTCAGCCCCGCGTCGCGGCCCACGCGCATGAAAAGGCCGTCAGCGAACCCCGGGAAGAGGTTCTGACTGAGTGGATCCGGGTGAGCATTGATTTTAGTGGCTCATTATACTGCTCTAACCGTTCCAAAGTCATGGGAAAGCGCGGGTTTCCGTTGACGCTCGAACCATCAACGCGTACGCGTCCGATATCTGTGGAGCCGAAGTCGGGGCCACTTGGAAAGGGCATCCAGCTTGGGGTACGTCTTGAGCTCTCTTTGTTTCATCCTATCTTACTTGAACTCTTCCAGGTGGGTGGCAAGATTCATGCGATTGTTGATCGCGACCCGAAAGTTGTCCAGAACGAACAGAGATCTCGTAACTATTCTTGAATGCATTTGCGTCGACAGCTGATCAACAAGAAGGTGAAGGCGACAAATCAGTAGTTGTAACCATAGAAGAGACCTATTTGAATCCCTCAATGTACTTTGTACACTTGAGATGTCGCGAGGAAGTGGGGAAATGCGTCGTGAGCGACGAGCGTCGACATTGATCAAATCATTCCCACGCTGGTCAGGTGCCTAGTTTCTCCCATTTTTGGACCTGCCGGCGGCCACGCGACAAACATGTGGCAACACCTCGATTCTTCAACCACATTTCACTCTCAACATGCCAGCCTACGCGCTGACACCAGAATGTTTCAGTCTCCCACAAGGTACTAAAAACCCTTAAGGTGGTCAACTACACCCTCTTATATAGTAGAATAAGTATTCAAGGAAGCTTTCAAATTTCGAGTTCGAATCCGGTGCTCCGTCTTCACATTGTGATTTCAACCAAATTTCAACTTGTGCAACAAATTAATTGTCAGAGAAGCGTGGAAGTTCATGTCACAGTTTTTACTTCAAAGGCCTGGCACAGGAATTGCCCGGACGACTTGCTAAGGCAGACCTCAGCGTGGCACAGGCGAGTTCCCGACGGCAGGATACCTGCCGATAGTGCCATCACCAAAAGCGGAAAGACCTCTCAAGGGGCTCCCAAACCCCTTCCAAGGCTCTCCAGGCCTCGCGAGGGCGACCCAGGCCTGGGGCCACCTTCCAAGGTCCTCGCAGCGCACTGTTGAAAATGTCAAGGTCATGCAAGCATCCCAGGCTCGACTGCCCTTGGCAGGCCTTGAATGCCCTTAGAAGGCCTCAGGGCCCTTACAAGGGCACTCCAGGCCTCCCAATCCCCTTGCAAATATTTTCGGTCTTTACAAATAACCACGAAAAAAGAGAATATATATATATATTGGCGTGTAACAGAAGAACAAGAACGACGAAATAAACGTGCGATGGAACTGTCAAAGAACATTGTGGTCAGCATTATGAAGCGTATACAGGCGAGATGACGTACAGAGACAGTCCCGGCAATATGTGACGTCAAGTCTTAAGTTTGAATGAGCAATGAGGAATCTATAGAGCAGACGAGACTCACTGAGGCTGCGCGCTGGCCGATAAGTTCAGATCAATAATATCTGCGCGCCGATGATCAAGTATAAAGCAAAAAAAAAAAAAGGCAAATGCACGTACACTTGAACGGAACGACAATTAGCGGAATCTGCACGGGAATGCGGTCAGTAACGCGTAACAAAAAGGAAAGGATAACACTTCACCATAGAGTGGAGTGGAGCCGCTCTGTACAGGACAATAAATCAGACAGACATCAGAACCAAAGAAACGATCATACCAATGGCAGCGAGCGTCGATGGAAATACGGGTAGATGTCCTAGAAATAAAGAAGTTCACTCAACGCTTTCAGCGCGTGACTTACCCACAAGGAATTGAGAGGGCAAGGGCTTGTCGAGGACGCGCGGCAGCGGTCTCGGCATTGAGTGAAGTCGGCACTGAGAAGGAGTGTCAGCGAGATGGATTACGACGACAAAGTATTACCTCAACTAAGCGAAGAAGAACCCTGGCGAGCGGAGAGTAAGTTGGGTATATGCGCATATATCCTCACTCACCGGAGCTGCTTCATGCTTCGGAGGTCTTGAGGCGAAATAAATTAGTAAGATGGATATATGCGCGTTAGTTGACACATACCGCGGTGGGAAGTGAACGTACCCGGGCGTCGCGTGGGTAGCACACCAGCGTAGACGCAGACGAGGAAACACCAGCGTTCGGCGAGCTTTTGCGCGTCTTCGCGACTTGAGCACTTTTGGGAACGAGTTGAGCGCGCTCGGCTGCGCGACTTTGGCAGCGCTTCCTTCGTCACTGCCATGACGAGACGGCTTGATGGCAGTTCCGATAAAGGGAATGGCGACGGGGCTGAGTAAGACGTGTAACGGTGCGGGAGGGGAGGAGGGTGTGGATCAAGATAGAAGATGACCACGCACCATGTTCGTCCACCCGATAGCTCCCGATGAAGACTTGTGTGAGGGTGGTCTGGGAATCAGAGGTAAGCAATCGTTAATGGAGGGGGGAAGGGCTGCGGGGAGGCGAGTGGTGAATAGTGAGGCCGACTGGAAAGCGCGAAAGGAAGAAAGGGAGGTGGACTTGGCGCGCAAGATATGGGCTCTCTGCGCTTCTTCGCCAGCGACGTAAGCAGCGGGCCGATACTCGCGATAGAACGAGAGATGGCGGCGGCAGGGCGTTCGTCGCGAGCGCTGCAGCATCGAGCGGGAGTGGAAGCTGCGCGCATCGACTCCAAGTACAGTCCCAACACGATTGGGCTTGATGAAAGCATAAGGAGGGAAGGGGGAATTGGCGCATCAAGGGAGAACGATTGGAACGCACCAGTAGCACTCTGCTCATCCTGACGCTACCGATGGCGCTCCCAGCCAGTTCGCTTGTAGCACGCCAGCTTTCGGCGACCGATAAGGTAGGAACGAACGAGAATAGAGGAGGGTCAAGGAGCAAGATATGAGCGTTGGAGGAGGGTGTAGGAGGTGCCAGAGACCGTGGTGGTGGTCGGAGCAGAAGATGCGACTGAGGAGGCCTTCGGCGCGCTCGACTTTTGAAGGCCGCGCGGCCAACCTTGCTAGGGCTTGGATAGGTCTTGAGAGTGCCTTGCGAGGCGAGGCAAGGGGTGGGCAATCTTCGCGAGGAGGTCCAAGGCTGGAAGAGGCCTTGGAAGGCCCTTGCAAGACGCGTCCAAGCCCTGGAGCGTGCTTGATGGGCCTTGTCAAAGTCACGAGGCCTTGCCACTTTTGGTGATGTGATCGCATCAGATCAGGCTCTTTCAGTTCCACGTCCACGACGCTCGCGGTATCGCCTCCAACGCTCTCTCCCCCAGTTCTAGCTAAGGCCGGTGCGTCGCCTTCGTTGAATTCTTCAAATATGGCTTAGCGCTCGTGATCCAGCTCCCCATGGACTTGACTCTGTATCCGCTTGTTACATCGCTCGTACAGACCAATGAGCCACCCAGCGATTCGCAGGCTCTTCATGTCCAGCTCGTTCTTAAAGATACCCTAGCCGCGCTCGCGGATCTTGAAGGGCAGATCTCAAAGGCTTTTCTCTCCCTTTTAAAGCTAGAAAAACAGCGACGCCTTCAGGAAAAAAATGTCGCCGCCTTGAAGGGCACTCTTTCCCCCATCCGCCGCATTCCATCCGAAATTCTCACCGAGATCTTCCTACTATGTCGCGATACCAGTCTCCGCGATGCCAACTACTCCATTGCCGATTCGCGACTTGCGCCAATGCTGCTCAGCCACATCTCATCGCGTTGGCGTCAGATTTGCCTTGGTAGCCCCAGACTTTGGGACCATTTTCGTCTCCAAACGGATATGAGTCCACGACTTGACCTGTTGCACCCGATTCTCGCCAGGTCTCACATTCTCCCTCTGCACGTCGAGATCTCGATGCGCCACCCCGCTTCATCGAGCATGCTTATGGGAGAAGATGTGCTCGATCTGGTGTTCCACCACCATCATAGATTGAAGCATCTTCATCTCTATACGCGGTCCTTGAAGCTGCCCCCGTACATTTCCAGCCAACGAAACCTCTTCCCGAGTCTTTCCTCCCTTCATATCATTGGGCCCTCGGAGTTGGATGTCGTTCGCTTCCTACCCTCGTTGTACGACGCGCCCCGGCTCCAGGACTTGCTCCTCCTGATGCACCGACCCCTCTCTGATTCACTAGCGTCTGGGTTGCCGTGGTCCCAGTTCACTCAGTTGGACCTGCAGATTCCTGTCGACCTCCGTGAAGTTCGGGATATTCTAGCGCAATGCGAGATGCTAGAAGACTGCGAGTTCAGCGGAATAATCAACTCAGACAACCTTGGACCTTCACAAAATGTATATCAATTAAACCACCTCCACCGGCTCAAAATCAGCACCGAGGACGAACCTATCCCGGAAACATTCTTTGCAGCATTCGCATTTCCAAATCTTCTCGATCTGGTCATTGAAACACCCGAGTTGTCACCCCGTACACTGCCAGACTTGTACGACCGGTCGAAGTTCAGCCTGGTTCATTT
This sequence comes from Mycena latifolia, assembly GCA_029289555.1. NCBI lineage: Eukaryota > Fungi > Basidiomycota > Agaricomycetes > Agaricales > Mycenaceae > Mycena > Mycena latifolia. Next base: position 838,991 of record JARJLE010000037.1, read on the forward strand.
CGGACTATTCGTTGTAGATCTAGATGCGGAAGATGTAATCCCCTTTCTGCAACAACTTCCCGCACTTCAAACACTAGAGTTTTACTACTGCTGCACCGATGACGCACTTTTCAGGGCATTTACATACGGCCATGACCATCCCGTTCCTTCACTCGCTTTGCCACAGCTCAAATCGTTAACCGTCCATGAGAATAGCGAGGATGTTAACGGCGCTCCCATCGCTGATATGGGCGACTCCATTTGTGCACATGCTGGGGGGAAGAATCTGGCTTTCCCCGCCCTGATGGAGGTTCATCTTTCGCTGCATGGCCCTAGGTTTGCTGACGAGATCGAGGCTCGCCTCGCGGCCGCATGTGCTACCGGGCTCATCAAGGAACATCGCACCCAATGTGAGAATCCAAACCTTGGTGTGTTCCTATTATCATCGGCGTGGACCATACATATCTCATTCTTCGGTCGCAGAGCTCGCGCCACGCTACCCGCCGTAACGCTATGCACGACCCTCGAGAAGGTCCTTGCGTCTGTATTCAGATAGAAATTTATGCCCGTGTGTCCACCGCCTACTGCTTTGCATCCCTATCTCTCCTATTTTCACCAATTAGTGTCGCCCTTCACAATCTTTCTCGCAAGTCGCCGGTAACTCACAATTCCGTCTCACACCCACGAGTACTTTGCGCAGCCGACCTAGGCTCTATACGGCGTCGGCTCTCAAGCAGCGAAAGAAAATCCCGAAAGCATAGACTTAATGCCATAGCCGCAAGGAATCACTCAGGCATCATGGTTCGTCAAGAAAAAAATATAACGGTATTAGCGGACCACGGAATACGGGATCCCGACATGGTACGCTTAGAAGCGCTTGCCATAGCTCTGCTCCTCGAGCTCGATTTCGCGAGCGACCTGGGTGAGGTCGCAGGGCCCACAGCATAAGGACGCGCAACAGTCACCCATCCCTCCGCCCGCGATGCTGTAGCGCGTGCGGGTCTCACCGCGAGTAAAGCACTGGGAACCGAAAGAAAAGGTGAGGAGATGCGTGGATGCGTACAACGGCAGACGCACCTGTAGAATGAACCCTGCACCCAAGAAGGAAGTGAGGAGGCAGTGGCTCCAGCAAGGGCCGCTCGACAAGCCGTCGCCCTCAGGATCCGGGGAGCCGTGCTCGGCGAGGTGACGAAGCCGCTTCGTGTTTTGCCCGTGGATGACACAGGGACAGAATATTGCATAGCAACCTGTTGGGTTCAGTGTGAGTGGGATGTAACGCGCAGAGCAGCAAAGGAGACTGACAGGTGCCCGAGCACCCGAAGAGTCCATGGCTCCATTCGCGCTTGCCATCAGCGTCGAAGGGTTTGCCTGCGGCGTTCAGGTTGCCGCTGGTTTTCATTCCCACGGTGGCGAGGGGCTGTTGAGACTGGTACTGTTATTCTCACGGCCGGTAATTAGTGACTGAAACGAAGGTGCAGGATGGCAGCCTTACATCGGGCATTGCAGTTATCAATGAAAACGAAGGAAGATCGTGAACGTCGTAGGGGACTGAGCAGAACGCTTTGATATGTCCGCCTTTATAGTCATGGACCCCAGGGTTATAGTGATGGATCCTAGGGTCGCGCCCGGCGCTTTGATGGCTTCACAGGCCCGGAAGACGTTTGGGCGGTAGGTCGGCAAATAAATGGGCGCTGTTATCCGCACAACTATGCACCGGTAAGGGCCTCGCGCTCTTTCCCAATATCCATCATTCGGAGTGCAAGGTAATCCGACCTGCCAACAACCGCTGAAACTAAGCAGTTTTTCACGGTACCGAGGCTGCGTGGGAGTATCCTACGTTGAAGCACTTGGACATCTTATCATTCATGGGTTGGATATGGGAGGAGAAGCTCATCTAGGGGAAATATCAATATCGGGTATTAATGTCGGGCAGGATCGCGGCTTAGGCGCACCGTATGAAAAGGTGCAGAGCGTTGGTAGGCATGTTCAAATGGGGATCGCTTGGATTGTAAGTGAGATGAGCGCGCAGGGTAAAACTTGGGCGTTCCGTAATCGAGCGCTCGTCGAAAATAGCCGGAGCGCAAAGCTTCCCAATGCTTAGCATGATCCGCGGTGCGACGTTGAAGAAGAATTTATGCTGTTTAAATATACCGGGCCAGCCGCTCCGCAAGCCGGAGAGCCAGCCAAGGATCCATCAGGAAAAAAGTACTTTGATAGATAGCGCCCGGTAGCATCAGTAGTCTTGATAGCCTGGTAGCCTAGTCCCCCCTTTATGTAGCTTCTGGTAGCTCCCCGCCAAGGTCTGGTAGCAGCTGGTAGCTCTGGCAGGGGAGCTTGGTAGCGCTTTGGTAGCTCTCGAGAGCTCTTGGTATCTCATAATAGTCGGCGGTAGTCTGCTATAAATGCGACCGAAGGAGCACAGAAAGCAGAATAAAAAAACATTGCATTCGTGAACACAAGGTAAAAATATAAGGTGGAGTAAAGCGGGCGGGGAGCAAATCAAAACATCTCTAAACCAATGCAAGAATGCGGATACATCAAACCTGCCGAAGTAATGTCAGAACGGATTCCTGCTATAACGAGGTAACAACTCATCTCGTGGGTTTTGTTGATGCGCGTGCATGCAGGTGGTGTTATCCTGAAGGGGTACGACATCAACGGGATGAACAGTGAAGAAAGAAAGTACGCACCATTAAACTGTATCAGACTGCGGTGCAGCGCTTCGGTGCACCAAAGGGGGTTAAGCAGCGCCGACATGTGTGGGTGAGGTACATGAAAAAGACCTAGGGATGAGACGGGGAAAGCCACCAGGAAGGAGCACGAGATCTCAAGACACTTGAAGGAGCTTGGAATCTTGAGGATTTGAGGAGATCATGAGAGGGGAGAGCTCAGAGGCTTGAGGAGACTTGAGGAGTGTATCAAAACCCGATGTGTACTCGAGGCACACCAGCCGATTGAGAGCGACTCGGATTCGGGCAGTGGAAGGACGAAAGGGACGGTCTGAGAGGGACAGTGGGCGAAAGACACGACAAATCCCTTGGTTTGAGAGCTGCCGCGGGTCAAACGTGGATGATATAGTGAGAGGAGGAACTCCAGGGAGAGAGAAGATGGGGTGAAAGGAAGAAAAAGACGACCAACCAAACGTCTTGTTTGGCCCAAACAAGCACGCAATCGTGCACGTGCCGGCGGAGTTTGAATTGACTTGACGAATTTCTGCGCGCAGGCCTATTATCAAGATTATTCGTCCTGACGAAACGAGAGCATCCAAGGTGAAATTATGCCAGAATAGCATGTTGTGAGTCCCTTACACCACTCTAATGGTTGGAAGTCATTTGATTTCGTTTGCCCCGCTATCAGCAGCTACTGATGTCGGAAAAATAAAATTAGCCTTATAAGACGCCGGCCTGATCAGGTCATGATCTGGGCCTGAAAAGGCAGCCGGCGACCTTATCCGGCAGTTATCCGGTTGCCCGCTGGCAGATCATGGCATGATAATCCGCCCTCGAAAGCTCTCTCTCCGCCCGTCTCATTGCGTTGTAGCGCCGGTTCCTTCCGCTAATACACAACTCAAGCGACCTTCCTGAGCACCAACTGGCTACTTTCTGAGGGCTTTCTCTTCGGCAACGCCTCGCTCGTCTTTGGTGCGTGCACCGACTTTCGTCAAAATTTCCATCCCCAAATCTTGCAGAAAGCTGTAGCATTCGCTCTATGTGCCGACTCACGGCACTCATAGGCTCGCCATGCATCCTTGATCGTCGTCAAGCTCAACTCACGGGTCATACGCAGGGCTATACAGGAAGCCGCATACGTTCCGCGGGCTGCGAATTCGCGCCTCGCGCTGCGTGTGCGGCTGCACGTGTACGCTCATATTTAAGTGGCAGCAAGTAGTGGGTGGTCATAGCTTCTGGGTGTGTAACATCCACTCTCCCCGGTATCCCTGCTAACGGTGTCTCGCAGTCGCTTGCGCTGCCATCGCTGTCATCAACATCTCTCCTGCGATTAGATCTCGCTCAAGAAGCTAGACTCGCGGCTTGCAAGCGACCACACCAGCCTCTCCACGACCGAGGTGGAGGGGCAGGCATGCCGCGCGTGGCGCTCCTGAACAAATTGGACGCGCCGGGGCCAAACTGTGTGGTCCTCTTCGAGGACTGTGTCAGATCGTGGCGGAGGGGATAGAGGGGTGCAGCAGTTGTGGTGGAGCTGAGTGCGAAGAAAGGGGGTGCTCTCGAAGAGCTGCGTGCGAGGTACGTCGAATAGCTGCCCGGCGCTGACGCACGCACAGCCCAACTACAAGACAGCGGGTATCGCGGAGAAGCTCTCGCGCGCTCTCAGGCGTGCTCGCGCAAGCGGTGTTCGTGCTTTTGGAGCAGGGTGGGCAGTACCTCGGCATGTGGCAGAGGGGTGTAAGAGGATGTATCGATAAGTATGAAGTGGCTAACGTGTGGGGGTTATCTGGGAGCGAATTAGAGGTGGAGGGATTACAGCGGCGATCGTCGCGCTCGAGTACACGCTCTCGCGGGTATAGCTCTCGTGGGACGTTGTTTTAAGGCTTAGGTATCCTTTGTCGTCCGCCCGCAAGTAGCGTGCTGATTTATCTATTAGTTGCGGGGTGCATGCGGCGCCGATGACGGCGGGCATACTCGCATTCAGTAACATGCTACTACTCGTGGCGATGCGCGCTGCTCATGGTGTGAAACATGCGACTGGCACGCGCGCAGGGAATCTCGAGCCTAACGCTGCTGAGGCCGGCCTGTGCGCTGTCCGAAATGTCCTGGACGTGATGATCGATCGCGTGCAACAACATATCTGCGGACTGCATGCTGGAGGGCCCGCTCGACGAGCTCAAGATGCCCAAAGCCTACTTGGATGCAAGGAGTGCCCCCCCTCGCTGTATCGTTCAGGTACCTCAACGCCGCCACGGTACACTCCTCGCGGACCTCACCGTGACTTCGTGCGCCATCCCTATCGTATAGAACGTACTCAGCCTCGTCGTCACCCGGCAACACCACCATCTTCGCAAGCTATTTCACGCGCCACTGTGCCCGCCACCGAGTCTGTCACAGTCAAGCACTCCTTTTTTCCGTGCCCGTTGCTGCATGGTTACTGGTGCTGCAACGACCCGCGATGTTTGCACAAATGGCCATACGTTGCGTGAGCCTACCTGCGTACCCATTTGCGGGGACCAAGTTCTGGGTGCCGTTTGTGACGAACGCGCCCGCATCTGTGGGTTGCCGTGGTGCCCGGGTTGGTATTCATTGTGTTCGTGCTCGAAAGAATAGATTCTCGTGGAGGACGAGACCGGGGTGCTCCCTTTCGTAAAAAGGGATGTTCGCCGTCAGCTCGGCGGTGCAAGGGACGAGGCCATGCCCGTTGGCGAGTTAAAATACCTGCCGACGGTGAATATCTCCACGAAGTTCATACAGGACGGTGCGCCACATCAGCCAGAAACCTACAACAAATCTGTGGACTGGTATGCAGTGGGGATACTCATCTACGAATGCACTTCGGGCCCTTACCATACTGCCAGACCGAGCAGAATCATCTCATTCTGTACGACCACATCCAGGCGGCCCGTCCAAGCTCGCGTTCCCTCCTGCGGCATTTTCCCACCAAACACAGGACCTCATCATGAAGCTCATGGAGGGTGGCCCGTCGAAACGCTTCGGTAACATGTGGTGCGGTGCCGCAGACGTCTTTGAACACTCGTGGTTCCGCTAGGTGAATTGGACGCCGCTGAAGATTAACGCCCTGTATTCTCCGCGCATCGCAGGCGACGGAGGCCCGTGTACGCGCACATCTCCGCGCAGGTTGGTGTGATCAAGATTACCAGCGTGTGTGGATCACCGCGCGTGTTGCTATGCAAGTTGCACGGTGTGTGAGGTTTCTGGACGACCATACTATATGATGACTTGTAGTGCCCCGCGCTTAGCTCGCGGTCGATATCGCGCGTGGGTTGACATGGTGAAGAATACTTAATAGGGGCACACCCACAGACAGCATGGGCGTTGTCATTACATTGTCTATTTTTTGTAGAGTCAGCCGATTAGAGAACGTTAATGTGTCTGCGGGAGCATATGCATGTGCCGTGCTTAGAGGGTTCTGAGGAGCAGGAGCAAGAGAGAGGCCTGTATTTTATTTTATCATAACTTAAGTGCAGTGGAAACCCCAGGCTATTGATCATATTGAGCTCAGAAACCTTTATATAAAGCACTCAATAGTATAGTGGTTATGTTACTTTAGTTTAGAAAAATTTCTGTTACCTTAAGGTCGCTGGTTCGACCCTCCTTAGAAACAAGTTTAATACGATTATATGTAATAATAAAAACAGTCAGTGTACTAAGCAAGGGTACTAAAGCAGTAAGGAAGAACTTGAATACAATTTTGCCTTCTAATAACCCCTCACCTTATCTGGCCTTGTAACCCGCCCAACCTGATAACACCACCCGACCTTACACAATTCTTTCATCTTATAAGGATAGGATCATCTCGGCTTACCTTACGGCCTGATCAGGCCTTATCAAATCTTATCGGCTCCCGCGGGTTTTTCCGACATGGGCACGATGACAAGCAGACTCGGAGGGAGAGATGATCGTGGTGAGGAAGAAAGGATCGACGTGGCGATGTTCGGATCAATGTGGCGTTGTATCTTCTTTCAATCTTTGCTCTTGCCACGACATGCACCGAATCGCGACGCTCTCAAGCCCAGTTTCGCCACAAGCTCGCCGCTGGGAATTGGTTCCACTGGTCAAGCGGGAACGAGGGGTGTTCGCCCGGATCTGAGTCGAGCAAAGGAGATAACTCCACAACTGGCACTGCTGGCACCTGTCATGTTCCGATTCCGTTCAGGCATCATACTCGTCGACTCGTCCGACGTCGATCTCCGGACTATGGTACTACTCGGAATCGCAATTTGTCCTCACGTCTTCTAGGAGGAGGAGGATATATTATACTGACGCGGTCCCACAATTGGAACTCTTTGCTTTTCATTCCGGCGATAATTTTCGCCTGCCGTGCGATCACTGCCAGCGCACCGTTGTCTCTTCGACATCAAGATCTCGGCCGCCGGATTACCTTCCTTTTCTGCTGCAGACTGCGTCGAAATCAAATTCACTTGTTCTTGTTTCTTTCGGGATTCTGTCGCTCCCTCGCCAACTCCGACGTGGTGACAGTACAACAGTCGCGTTTCAAGTTCGAGTGCTGTGATTGCAGCAGAGTCTGGCAATGCCTACACTGCACCGTGCGACCTGGTGCGTGCGCCGAGATGGATACGCCGCTTGCCGGGGTGCCGCTTTTTCTCGCGTATGTCGACGTGAAACGGAACACACGATTATTCCCAGGCACCTAGATCAATTTTCACGCTCACCTCGTCTAATCCCGACTGGCGCAATCAGAATCCAAAGCCAGGCCAGGAGATCCATCGTCTCCGGAAAACTCCATTGCTGCACGCTGACACGGACAAGGCGGAATGTGCTATAAGCGCGCTCGAATCGAGATTCCAATCTGACTTATAATTAGCAACGCCCGACGCGTCAAGGATTTCACCCAGCCCGTGATGGCAGTCATGGCCTTATTTGTCTTAGACTCTTGGATACCGGAGCGAAGCGGCGGTCCGTCTTTCACACCCTTACTTGTTTTGCGCGATGGAGCTGAGGCGGCGAAGACGTGGGCGCAGAGTGCATCAGATGGACGCCGTCACCTCGTTTTTCTCCTCCACACACCAATCCCAGGCTGCCCGACTCCGCCTCAAGCTTATTCATCCCACGTCACTTCGCATTTCACGAACCGCCCTCGTCGCATCTCGCTCCCAAAATTGGTATAGCTTATGAGAATGCGCGAAATACGCCATTTCCCGCAGATAAGACATGCGCGAAATATGCCATTCACGCAGATTTCGCGCATCTGAATGACAATTAAGCATGATGCTCGGGATAACCAGAGTCCGAGTCGGTCCCTCATTCTCATCTTCTCGCCTTCGAAAATGTCTTCCGCCAATCCTTCGGAAAAGGCTCGAGTATCCAGAAGAACGCCTTCCGTCGAGCGCGCGAGTCGGCGAGATAGAGCGTCAATCACTATCGGGCAAGTGCTCAAAACTCCACAAATGTACATTTTGCCTGACGATGGTTAACCTAGATTCCGAACTCTGTCCATCCAAACGGAAGATAAGACGCTCCCGAAGCCGATTCCTGAACCCACAGAGGCCATCCGCCAAATCGACGCTCACATTGTCGACATATCAGAACTCTGGACCCGGTATTCGAGCCACCCAGTACTCGGCCTTGACCCCGAGACCATCGAGCGCAAGGCCCCGGATGGCAAGAATGTGATCTCCCCACCTCGCACTCAATATTGGAAGAAGGTTCTCAACTACGTCTTCGGCGGATTCAACTTCTTGATGTGGATTGCCTTCGTCGTAACAATAGTACGTTCTCAGATCTAGCACGTTTGTTTCAGTATAGCTGAAAGCTTCTGCTAGCTGTCGTATCAGCCGCTCGGAGGTGACGCTCCGGCCGCATTTAACCTCGGCGTTGCTGTCCTTTTGGTAGATTATCTTTGTCTCTCATATTCCATCTAATGATCACGTCTGTTCCTTAGCTTCTCGTCATCGCCATATCGTCCACATTCTACTCTCTGGTCGATTTCCACGCATCCCGGGTCATGAAGTCCATCAAATCCCTAATCGCCCAGGATGCTACCGTCGTGCGCGGTGGTACTCGCCAAGTCATCAAAGCCGCAGATCTTGTCGTGGGTGATATTGTGCTCATGTCTATTGGCGAGCGTGTCCCTGCAGACCTAAGAATCTTTGAAGCGTCTTCCGACCTCAAATTCGATCGCTCGCTCCTCACTGGCGAAAGGTATGCATTCTTCTTCCGTCCGTCTCTAAAGATCGCTGACGAGACTTCCCAGCGAGCCCATCCCAGGCAGTCTCACGGCAACATCCGACAACCCTCTGGAAACCCACAACCTCGCGCTGTCGTCGACTTTCGTCACCCAAGGAACCTGCAGTGGAGTCGTGTTCGCGATCGGCGACAAGTCTACTATGGGTAGGATCGTGGCCATGTCAGGCGAAACCAAGTTCAAGATGACTCCCATGCAAAAGTATGCTTCCCTCATCTCTTGTCACATCGCATTGGCTCACAAGAGGTTCTTTCCAGGGAAATCTGGTTCTTCACCAAGATCATTTCGACGCTCGCCCTCAGCTTGTTCTGTCTTTCCATCATCATTTGGGGGGCATGGCTTCGGGTTGCCTTCCCTGGCTATTTAACGGCGAGCACGGCCATCATCAATTCCATCGGCTGCTTGACCGCTTTCGTTCCTCAGGTTCGTCTTTCGATGCCTGCTTCGGTCGGCCGTTTATCCTGACTAGTGTAACAGGGTCTTCCCCTCTGCGTCGCCCTTTCGCTCACAATCATCGCCAAACGCATGGCGAAGCGCAACGTCTTGGTGAAGAATTTGGCGACCATCGAAACTCTTGGCTGCATGTCCGTCCTGTGCTCCGATAAAACTGGGACTTTGACGACAGGAGTCATGGTACGTCCTGAATTCTCGGTCGTTAGCCGCTTGGTGATCATATAGGTGCCTTAGTCCGTCGAAAGCCTGGCGTTCTTGGATAGATCCTACGATAACGTGAAGAAGGAACTCGTCGAGGCGGAAAAGGAGTCCGCCGGACCCGGCGTGGCCTCTCTGGTCAAGGTCGGGCGTCTCTGCAACGGGGCCCAGTTTCTTGACCAAGAGGACGATGCCGACACTCCCGACCAACGCCGGGTCAAAGGTGACGCCACGGACAGCGCCGTTCTGCGCTTCACCGAACTGTTCAACACGGCAGACTCGAGCATCGACGTGCCCGCCTTGATCTCCTCGCACGAAACCGTCTACACAATCCCGTTCAATTCCAAGAACAAATGGATGCTCACCATCGTTCGCCCTCGCGGTGCCCCCGGCGTCCCACCCAATATGCTCGTCAAGGGTGCCCCCGATATCCTATTCACCAAATGCGTCGCCGCCATGAACTCTGACGGCACGGAGGTGCCTCTAGAAGCGTCGGTCCGAGAGAAGTTATTCCAGTTCCAATCGGACTGGGCCAGCGAAGGGCAGCGCGTATTGGCGTTGTGCAAGCGGTCCTTGGCCGGGATCCACCTCGATCTCGGTAATCAAGAGACCGCGGAGGACAGCGTTTGTCGCGAGCTTCGTGGACTGACCCTGGTCGGTCTCATCGGTATCCGAGACCCGCCCCGCCCCACCGTGAAGGACACGGTTGGAATCATCAGGCGAGCGGGTGTTCGGGTGTTCATGGTTACGGGCGACTTCAAGATGACCGCCGTTGCCATCGCGAAGCAGGTTCGTATCATCATCTCTTAAAGTCGTTTGAGAGTGGAGGGCTGAGTTACGTCCTAGGTTGGAATCATTACGACCGACATCGTCGATACTTGTGGGACTCTGTCGTCTTCGCGGCAGGACTTCTCCGGCATTGCTCCCCCAAAGATCAAGCCTTCGGACGACGACGGGATCCGCTCCATGGTTTTGACCGGAGAAGAAATCGCGTCGTTCGGTATTGAGGAGTGGGACAAGTGCCTCGGAATTTACTCCGAGATAGTCTTCGCCCGTACGACTCCCGAGCAGAAACTGCGTATCATCAACGAGGTGAAGGCTCGCGGGGACAACATTGTGGCTGTTACTGGCGATGGAACCAACGACGCTCCGGCTCTGAAGGCCAGCGACATCGGTGTGGCAATGGGTAGCGGCAGCGATGTTGCGAAAGAAGCTGGTGAGTCTCTTTTGTGGATCTCTTTTGGCCTGTGCTCAGGGTGTCCCTCCAGCGGCTATGATCTTGCTGGACAACAACTTCTCGTCCATCCCTGTCGGTATCGAGGAGGGACGTCTTGTTTTCGACAATATAAAAAAGGTCGTCTTGTACCTCATGCCAGTGAGTTCTTGAACACTGCGGCAATGTGTCGTTGAACTCACTCATCCCCTAGGCTGGAACATACACCGAGTTCATGGCCGTCTTTGCCAACGTTTTTTTGGGCATGCAACTCTCCCTCAGCTCCTATCTTCAAGTTTGTTTCTCGATTACCAACGACGTTGTGATGTCCATTTCCCTCATGTTTGAGAAGCCCGAGGCGGGTACGCAGCAATTTTTTGCGCCTCTGTTCCCACAACACTCACATTTTGCGCCCTTAGAGTTGATGCTGCGCAAGCCGCGGAATGCACGGACTGACCGACTGACCGACTGGCGATTCTTCGTCCAGATCTACCTCGTCTGTACCATTTCATCGTCCGCTTTCAAGCGACGCGCTGACTGGTGTTGCAGTTCATGGGACTGATGATGTGGCCATGTGCCATGGGGATGTGGTTCTTCTACATGAGCAAGCAAGGTCTCGCCTTCTACGACGTCATTCTCGTCTACAACAAATGGACCGACGGATACAAGGGATACTCGATCGCCCAGTTGACTCACTTCGTCAGTGTCGGACAATGCATTTAGTATATTTTCGGCCTTTCTTACGAGTGTTCCGCCCGTACTGACGGGCCTTGAAGCTATGTCGCCATGGTGTTCATGCAATATGGCGGTCTGCTCTCTGCTCGTAACCGCCGCATGTCCATCCTCAAATCCAACCCCTTCTGGGGCCCCCGCAAGAACATCGCGGTGCCTGTTGCCATGATGTTCACGCTGCTCATCGCCATCGTCAACCTGTATGGACCTGGTTTCCAGCACGTCTTTGCGACCGCGCCGATCCCTGGGATGTTCTGGGGCCTCCCTTTCGCGTTCGCCTTTTGCATCCTCTGTATGGACGAGACGCGGAAACTCGTCGTGAGGTCCTACCCCAAGGTACGAAGTTGCGTCTCTTCGCGACCTGGTCTTTCACTAACTTGATTCAGTCGTTCGTCGCCAAGGCGGCTTGGTGAAAGTCTCGCAATGTGACTACTGGCTGTATGGGAGCAAGCAAGAGAAAAGGATGCCGGTGCGGCACTGGTGGGGCGATGGCTTGCGGACATGCTGTAGTAATCCGACCAAATGTCCATGGGGTGTCACCCGTCACCTTAAGTTTTATTTTTCTCGGTGTCTAATTGTCGTCGATCGAGTTGTTCCCACAAAGCCCGAGTATTAGCTCGAAACAACGTCGAAGAGGCTCGGAGTTTATTGGGAGATGGAAGCGACGTGCCGAAGTGGCGAATGCAAACGCAAGTAGGTGTGGGTACATGTAAATATCGGTGGAAGAACGATGAACGGTAGCAAAGACGTGACAGAGTGTCAGGGTTTTGAATGTAGAAAGGCGACTTTAAGAAGAGTGTGCAAAGGGAACGAGTGTCGGTGGGAGCAAATAAAATGGGCACCTGAATTGGTCAAGGGTAATCAATGATCAAGAAAACGATCTTGAAGCTTCAAAACCATATTTGAAGGCGGGCCTGCAGCAAACCACCACATCTCCACAACGTACCTGCGCGGTACGACACCGAGTTTGTCCAGGCGCCGCGCGAGGCACATCAACCTATGACAACAGAAACTCGATTTGTATTCACCAGTACAGTGCGGATGGTTGCGACGCACCAACAAGGCGGCCCGCGATAAAATCCACCCCATGCTGACGGTCTCGCCTCGGAAGTCAAACAGGACGGTAGGTCGATCGAACTAGGTTTAATCACCGCCGAAACGGGAATTGAACAGAACACATACCAGAAATCGAGCGCAGCACACCTTGCAACGAGCCACACATTCCTGGGAGCCAACGGATGAAGGACCGTCGGGCTATAACGATCAAAGCCAGCAAGAAGAAGCGTAATGGGGCGATGCCGCTAGTTTGAGTCGAGAGCGTTAACCCAGGGCAAAGATAATATGAATTGGATCCCGCGGGAGGAGATGCGCATGCGCGACGCTGGACCGCAAAACGCCGCTCAGAACAGCCAGGCGGGGAAGCGTGGTCACAAATGCACCTAGGAATTTACCGCCATCAACGCAGCTAGCTCTTCTTCCGTTGTCCCCATCATCGGGCCCGGAACTTGGTGCGCGATCGTGTCGAGCAAAGTGCAGTCCAGGAAGGTCGGGGATGATTACGGATGTATGATGAGGCGAAACCAATTTTAACTTTGCGCGCAAGTTCGCGACACACCTCCGAGGTTGCGTTCCACACAGGTCGCAAGTCGATTGAGCGTACCGTCCTGCAGTGTTGGAGTCCGTTGACGAAGGCTGGGAAAGATGCTGAGTCAATGATGGGCGGGCGCGATGAAATTGATGGTGCAAGTACTATCGAGACCATCCCATATTGCAGCGCGCATATCGGGTGGAGTTCTTCAGGGGAGAGAAACGGGTCAACCATGCCTACGTAGAATGAAGAAGCGGAACCCACAGCAATCAGCCACAAGAAGGAAATAGAAGGAAATAAATAACGAGCAAAAGCAGCGGATGTATCCCTTTTTGCGCAAAGATATTGAAGTCCCAGATTCGACGCGTCGTGAAGGGGGTTCAGAACGAAGTCCTTTGAGCGGGAGAGAACATTTGAGCTCTAGTGCAATGTTTCCCCGTCCCACGACGCACATCTGGCGCGAGTAAGGAAAAAGACGTGTTTCCACTGGGCCGAATGAGCCTTGCAGCTTGGTGCCCCGGATCGGCTGGAATTGAGAGAGAGGAGAGCGGCGACGTAGAGTGGCGAGTTCACAAGGATAGGAAGGCGTAGGGTCGTCCCGCAGCGGACGCACATCGATCGCCTAAAAATAACGAGCGTTGCTGTCGGCATAAGCTTGGTTGAGAATGTGCTATGTCCTAAGCGTAAGCAGACGCCTGAAAATCTAGAAGAGCAGTGCACTATTTACACGAGAATGGAACTCGATGTGCAAATAAACGCTAAATATGGCTGTGGGAGCAGGTCAAAAACCGGCTTTCAACAAGGCACACAAAGAGGACCTCGAACACACCCAGGAATTGGCTGTGAACGCAGCGGGGATCATGGTCCCGGTGCTCCTCGGGCGGGTACAAACAGACTATACGGACAGCGACGGGAAGGCTCACTGGAATGAGAGGGAGGATAGCATTGAGGCGAGGAACGAAATTAATGAGAAGGATGCAAGGAAGGCCGGGGGAAAGAAGACGGAAATCACAACACGGTGAGCTTGATCCTCGTGTGTCTCTGATCGCGGGCGCGGAGCTGGAGACCGTCAGCGCTATCTCGGGCGAAGATAATAGCCAGCTCAGATGATCTTGGATGGGCCATGGAAAGAGCAGAGTGCTTGCAGTCTCAGAAAGATGCATGCAGAGCAAAGTGTCAAAGGCGGATGACGATTGCCCGGGCGAACCATGTAAACGTAATCATCAGACGGAGCCGTGGCGTCGTCATCATAGGATGTATAATGAAGGACCAGTGCGAGGATTGGCCGTTGGACGATGAGGAAGAGGGCTTGCGCACCGTGCAAGCGCCGCGGCGGTGGAACGCAAAGGAGTTAAGCGCCCAATCAACGGTGATCGATGATCGCCGGCGGGAATGACACGTGGCCTCCGTCCCTTTTGCTTCCCGCCACATCGTCGCTGCGCTGGACTCGCAGACGATAGTATTGGGCTCGAGGTTGCCTGGATCCCACCACATCTACTGAGGAGTCTTTGACCGATGTTCATCTAGTACCGGTTAATAACGGTAAGCTCAGGTCTGTCGGCGCGAGTCGACAAATTCAAGTCGTCCCTACCGGAGGATGCCTACGATAGCCTAAACGATCGGTCTGCATCATTTATTCAGCTGTCTCCCCAGAGCCCTTGATCCTCGGCCAATGGCGCTGGGCTCGGAGCTCGCTCGTAGTGTTAATATACCCATGTCTATCGTCACCAGTCCGCTTCAATTACAATGGATGCATCCATGATGCTGTCACACGTGGCCCGTTTGAGTCGAGCCTGCTGCCCTGTTACCGAGTAACAGCGCCTTGGCCTCGGACCTTTCACTCCGGCTGCATCGCACTCGTATTTGACGTCGTCTTTGGCTTTCGTGCTCGGGAGCAGGAACCGATGGAACGCGGATACCTATTCACTCGCTCGCATGCGCGTTTCATCTGGTACTGGGATCCCTCGGTCTGCGGTGTAGTCCATGGTCTTCCCCTCCTACATTCTGAGCCGCAGGGATTCCGGTATCATCTTGATCCTGGAAACTTCTTCCAACTTCTACATGCAACGGATATTCAACACTGACTGTTCCTGTCTTTTCTCCGGTCGTCTTTGAAGCCTGTCGCGATCTCTTGGCCGTCCTGCAGGCCGTTCCGGATGACTGATGCCCTCGATTTTTTCAATTTCGCAGCCTTGCGACCGCCAGGTATCTTTGGCGCATCGGCCATAGGATACCACCTCACCATCTTGGTAGCTATGCGACACCTAATCTACGCTACCCCACATCGTTTTTTAGAACTTTGGATCGCCGGGCGGTCCCCAGATTATATTCAAAAAAAGCAACTAACAGATGGCAGCGTCTTTATCATGATAGATAACTCCCTCAACCAGGAACCTCAAACTCGTCTGATGAGGCACAGCGCTCAATCATCAACAAAGCGGAGCTTTATCCGGCTGTGTATGACGTGTTAGTGATATTAGAACGCCATGCCGTTGGCAGTACCAAGACAACGATCTCTTGCAGCGTGGTAGATCCGGCCTTCATTCTCGACCGGCCAGGATTCTGCGTTCTGGGGGTTGATTCACTGCAAGCCCACCATATCAGTCAAACTGAAGCCTTCCCGTCGCCTATTCAGCTTGTGCGCGTTGGTCGGCCTTCTAATGGTATTTATTATGATAAGAGCTTGAGTGGGCGGGCATAGTGACAGAGCGCATATCTTGAGAACATTCATGCAAAGATTGAACCCAAGGGCCTCTGATTGAATAGGGTTGGGTTGAACGTCGTGAGTTGACGATGCCTTGACTCTGCACAAGGCAGACATCCATGGGAGGTGTGTACACTAGAGAGTGCAAAATTTCTACAGTGTTGGGAAAATAGTTCAGAATTTGATAGCACTGGGAAAACAATCAGGATTAACCATTCTTTAGGCAAATGGCTCCTCGGCTGTGCTACTTCCCCATGTACTTGCCTCCCAGAGGTTCTCTGCCTGACGCCGTAGTTTAACATGTGTACGTCCGCAGGCTCCACACCTGAGCTTTTCGTGGTCAGTCCCGCAGGTGCACAGGTTTTCGCAGTCTTTATCACTTCTCGGACCGCGCGTGTACTGCGTCCACTGCAGTTGTGCTGCCAATATAAATAGAGCCCCGTTCGGCGATGCGGACATTCGGGTCCCCTGTTCGCCAGCTTTATTTTTCTTCTCTAGAACGACCTACTTTTCTCGATCTACTGGGTGGTCTGGACCTTTATCTCTCCTCCTGAGCGGCCGGAATGTCGTTCAAGCTGGCATGTTCAAGCATACATCAATGATAAATAACCAATATCTTGAATATATGGATCATTCCACTTGGTCTGGTAGGCTTTCATCGTCCTTGGCTATGTTCCCCAACTACCGGTCAAAATTTCCAACGCCAGGGCCCCTGGGACAAACTCCGGACGACTCATGGGTGCAATATTGAAGGCTGATAAGTCCTGGCGGAGTTGTACAGCATCCTCAACCCACGATTCATCCCCATCCATAATTCCAGCAATTCTCATTTCCTTCTCGCAATGTAATCTAAGCGAAGTGCCTTTCATCGTGTTAACTTCCTGCCAGTAGATCATTCTCGAGCACTTTATCCTTGAATAAATGGAAGAAATATTGTGCTTAGTCTCATAAGCCGCAGCGAAGCGATGGCACGTATTGTAAATGGGTTCGACCAGGGGATATATCCGAATCAACACCGCCATCGAAACTTGAAGGCTGTGCAACATTTTCCTTCCGACATCCACTATCCATTGTCTCCACGGACTCCTCTGAATCAAATGCACCCGTGCCTCCAAATCCCAAAGCTCCTGGGGCCCATTTGTTCCCATTGAATCCACGTGAAAATCCATATGTGGTGACTCGTGAGTAAGCCCAGCCGGAACAACCTCGCCGTCGTGGCGAGAACTTGCGTGTAAGGGATACGGGACGTTCTGTATCCGCGATTCCGGCTCCGGTGATCCGGAGCCACCATGACTGATTAGATTAGATACCTCTGCGCCGCAACACGTAAGTAGTTGAACACGTAGTTTGCGGCGTAGTTTGCGTAGCCAGTCGGCAGACGCCTGTGCCGTAGTTTCCGTAGTTTCCGTAGTTTCCACAGTGTTAGACCCATCAGTGTAGTTCTCATTTAGTATATAAGTAGTTCTAGCTACACAGATTCTTTAGCTTTTCTTGAATCCTACACCTCACCCACTCATTTATAGTGTGACTACTTGGATTCTTGACGACTCTAGCGGGGTCCCAAACCTCCGAAATATCGGGACCTCACATTGCGCGACGTTTTATGGCCCTGCAGTCAAGGTATTGTGGAGGTCCGTCAGACTCTTGAACCTCATATGCTGTCTGCTCTCGGACTTGGTCGAGATCACCAACGGACGGGCGGGGTATACTATGGTAAGCCAGCTATTTCAGACCCATCTATTGACCGCTCAATGTCGATAGCGGCTCCTTCACCCAATGCAGGCCCCGGATTCGAAACGAGTCCTGCTGTACACTCCCCGTGTCAAAGTGCTGTTCTCTAGTTCCGATGATTGCGAATTGTCGATGGTGTTCCCCAGCATCAGCGTCACTCTTCCCGAAAACATTCTCCCCAATCTTCACGCTCTTCACTGGTGGCACGGGGACAGTGAATTTCACTATATCCATTCGTTCCTCGGTCCCAACCTCACAGCAATTACCACTCCATCCTCGTCGTACTCTGCTCTATACGTCTTTAGTCATCCAATGAGCCTTGGTTCGGTTCTCTATTTCCTCAAAGAAGATCTAGGCTCCATTACAACAATGATACAGAGGTACTGAGGATCGTCACTTCTGTGTAGTCTTTTACACAGGAGGCTAGTTTCAATTTAATATAGCTGGCGGAACGGAGGCGTATCTTCGGGCGTGGATTGGAAATTTCAGCATCACTTCCGCCCCCGTTTCAGGGGTATTAATATTGCATCAGTATTGTCGTTTCGCTTGATCTTTCTCCAGTCATCAGGTTAGGACCCTTGGGTGTTCACCTATATCGGTCTCAGATCTATGGCGCAATTGAAGCGTGATTGGAGACGGGTGTGAAGTACGGCACTTTGAAGACCTTCCTTGCACCGGGTTGTTATATCCAAACTGACTCCAATGATGAGCAGTGCCAGGGACTCATTCAGATGAAAGACAATGAATTCTGGAGGTGACCGCACGTACATTCTCTGCCCGAGAGTGGCCATCATCCGGCTGGGTTGATGTGACCCTGCCGGCCGCTGCTCCGTCTTTCCAACCTGTCTGGAATTCCGTTAATGGCTATGCTACATTTACCGGCCGGCACTCTACTGACTCCGCTGACATTTATATCGGACGGTCTTGTGAGGACTTCGTGATTCAGCAGCGGACTCCGTTTATCACTTGTTCATCATACGAACATGGTTGATAATCTCCGACAACACCTACATTATATACAGACCCTTCCTTTTTGCTCCTTGCCAAGTTAACGCCAGCATCGATCTTTTCCCGTCCATTTCTCCTGTCTTTCTGGTCGTCGAAATTTTTGACGATTACAAGCTGCTGTCAACCGTTCACAGCAAATTTGATTCACAATACTATCTCCTACTATGTCAACGTCGGCATCCCACTCTGGGAGGACTCGGCGAGGACATTGTCCTGCGAATCCTCTCCTCATCCGACGTCTTTACAACCCTATCCGTCTCGCGCGTTCGTCCTACTGTCCATATCCCGCTTGTGTACCAACAAAAAATCGCGGTCTAGATAAATCGACATCTCCACCACATAACATCGGCAAAGCAGCTCTGGCTCCTGCATGTACAGGATCTCATCGACCGCTCATTGATCGAACTCCCTCCGTCCGTGGCTCTGGTCTCGTTGTCCACCGCAGACCTTGTTGACCTCGTGCGCCGCCTCGTCGTCGGGCCCGCAACATGGGTAGCAGGAGAAGTGCCCCAAGTCTCCACCGAAATCACCATATGGACGATGCACGATCAGCCCGCTGGATTTCGAGGGCGCTTTCGGGTCAAATTACTCGATGGTGGGCGCCACATTCTGTTCTCGCGCGAGACGCTGCTCGAACTCTGGGACGTCGCTACACAGCAACTCGTTTGGAACCGGGAACCAATACTTCCCCAGATACTGAACTTTGCCGCCGCACCCGGGGCGCACAGCGTTGTTGTAACGGCGCTTCGGGCTGATGAGTGGGTGCTCAGTCCATTGCGTGCATAGTAGGCTGTGTGCTGATGGACGGTGTGGGACAGTACGGGCCATGCAATTAGTCTGGAGATCCACGAAATCGATACACTCACGGGCGAATCGGCGGTGCATCTAAAACTCCCCATCGTCGCCCAAGATTGTTCCACAGATCCGACAATGTGTGATGGCCTCGTCCTCATCCCGATGCTTCTTACAGCACTAGTGGAAGGCGCTCTGCTCGTTGATTGGCGCGGCCAGCGGTGTATGCTTCTCGAAACCGGACTTGTACCGGAGGCAAGTACGCCTCGGGTGCCATTTCAATTTGTGATTCACGGCTTCCCAGGCTCCTGCTGTCAGCTTGATCCCTGGGCACATCATTATGGCCACAACCGCTCGAGAAAAGCCCGCGATCAACATCTACGCCCTGGAAGCGCTGGAGCCTTTATGGCAGCCCGTAGACAACCTCAACTTCCGCGCGCCCACCAAGATCACCGCAGATCCCCTCTACGTCCTACCCCTCCCGATGAAGAGCCAGCCCACGCGGGTGCTGGGCCTATTCGTCCACGCGAGCCCCCTGCGCTGGGACACCTTCGAGGTCACCGCACACATCGAGTACAGCCCGTCCTGGTCCATGGCGGACTGCGCCGCGCGCCGCGGCGTCGCACGGCTATCCTACAACGTGGCGCTCGATTCTGATTTGCGCCGGGGGCGGCTCGAGTGGGCGGCGTACGTATCTTCCGGGCGCATGCCGGATGACGTGCAGGAGATGCGGCAGCTGAGCTACGCGGGGTACGCGATGGACGGGCGGACGCATCGACTGTCGCGCAGCGCGCAGCCGCCCCGGGTCCTCGAGGGCGCGGAGCAGTGCAAGTGGACGCACTTGTCTGCGTACAGCGGGGTGGTGACGCGCGTCATGCCATCGGCGGTGGTCGTGTCGTATCATCGGTGATGGAGTGGCCCGCCGGGTGTGTGCAGCAGAGGTTTATGGAATTACTAATTAGGGAGCGGGTTGATGCGTGTGTAGGTGGTTTCGGATTCGTGTGTGTTCTGGATTTTTTTATAGACTCGCGGAATAACGATTAGGAGTTCAATTTACCCAAAGACAAAAATCAACCCCACATTAAACTCTATGGCGCCACGTTCTAGGCGGGTGGAATATGTCGAAATAGGTCCGATCCCAGTGCGGACGGATTTGGCCTGAAAAAAAGGCCAAATGTCTCATCACTATGCGCACGGGAAGGGCCAAAAAAGGTCTCTCTGTCTCATCACAAAGGGCGACGGAAACAGTCTAAGCATTTGGTGTCTGATGTACGATCCATTTGGCGGACAGATTCGCCGATATCTGTGAATTTTCCTGCAGACCCAAGAGAAAAAATTCGCCGAGGGAGGCTCACTTCAGCCCGAAAGCTAAAACATAGACTCTCGCGCTGAAATGTCCGATCCGTTATGCGGACGAAAAGGCCCCAGAAACAGGTGCCCTGATCCCAGTGCGGACGGATCTGGGGCAAAAAGACGCGTACGGAAACGGCCAAAATCGTCAGAATCGGATCGGCCCTATTTTGACATATGCCACCCGCCTCACGTTCTCCCGGTCGAGGAGAATGATGTTGGCGATTATTGTAGTATGCAGAATATCAACCTGGACATTCGGAGGAGTATTGGAGTGAAGGAGACCCTGCACGCAAGATCGAACTTGTAGCAATGGCAGGTCCGCAGGAGATATCTAGCACCAGGTCGAAGTTCGTAATGACGTTTGTATGTAAGAACACCAGTTCCAGATCTGGGTCAATTCCGAGCGTCCTTCGATTATCCGCCCATTCAGTTAATCAAATCGACGCTGAGATCCGATCAGCTGCATGGAAACGGAAATCAATGACCGAGGCGGCTAGGTCCATTTGGCATTACAAAAATTTGGGCTCGTCGTCTGGCATAGTACCCTGAAACTCGTCGGCGTCGAAGAAAGAAAGCGAGAGAGCCGAGATTTCGAAGAAATGACGTGCGGTATCGAAGGCAGGATATGAGGGGAGGCATCCGACTCGAGGATGTTTGCTGGCCACAGAGCCTTGTGGGATAATGACGAAAGGCAGCCGATGCATGTAAAACAGCCGAGGGCGCAGATATCCTTCGAGTCCACCTTCCACCCGAGAAACCCGTTAGCTAGTGTTCCCGCCGCAGTATATGCATCGTAGCGCCGCCGAGGCTAGAAGGATATGATTTCCAGAGAGCTCGGCGAGAGTTCCAACATTAGGACGTAATTTTGAACATCCGGCGGCCGAATCCCGCGATGATAGGCCGGTGGCGGCGGATTCAATTGAGATAAGGGAATAACCTGTAATTGAGAGCGGTAGCGGTAAGCCAGTGAGGTAATCAGAGGGATCCTTTGTCCAATCGGCGCAAGTGGAAGGGCACAACATATGTGCTAGCGAGGAGGCCGTTTGGAGTCAACTTGAAGAAGGACAAGCAGTCCAGACCAGTCCTATCCGTCCACGGAGAGGATGATAAAGAAAGCAAGTTCGATTTCCGTAAGAGCGCCACCAAGCCGTCCATTATTAGGGCCAGAATTATTGAAGGCCGAGTTGAGGCCGAGTCCTAATGACAGCATCCACAGATCGGGGATTCGGATTCAATTGAGGATTGCAGATCAGCGTCCAGATCGCCGAGGGGGAATATTTGTTATGCATCCAGTGTTAAGAGGATCGCAATATAGAGGAAGTAGAAACTCTCCAAGAGCAAAGTCAATCGACGGTCATGGAGGGAAGCAGAGAGGCAAAGGCGCAAAAGCCGAGACCGCTGACATAATAGTTGTGGTCTGTGCGTGGGAAGCTGGAGCGTGGCGGTGAGGCCTGATCTTTGTGACGTCTGTTTGTTGCCCGGATTTCGGGTCCCCAGCAGTCAGCAGCGCACTGACCACCCTACCGCATGGACACACCGCTGGCCCCGCCGACGACGATGACGAGGACGACCGCGCCGCCGACCCCGCGCACGGACCCGATGGCGATGAGCACGGACACGGAGGACGACGCGAAGACGACGACGACAGGCCCGCAGATGCAGATTGCGGCGCCGACGATGCAGACGGCGGCGGGGACCGCGAAGCCGAGGACCGCGACGATGACGGCGGCGATGGCGTACAACTACAAGGGCAAGGCCCTCCGCTCGTGGCCACAGCTGCCCCCCGAGGTCATCCGGTGAGTTCTGGGCTCTTCGCTTCGTTCCTTCGCGATATCCGATATCTTCTGGGCTTTTCCTGGGGTGTTTTATGTGCTTGTTTCCTCCCGTCTGCGACCCCCAGTGGCACCCTGGACGCTGGTGCTGCGCTGGGTGCACTTGGCGGTGCAAATTTTTGTGGCGCGGGATGATATCGGTGCGGCAGGCGCGATATATCACGGGGGCGGGCTCCAGCAGTGCTGTGTGCCTGCGGGTGGCGCGTCCTTTGCGTCGTTCATCGCGATGGGACGGCAGGAGGAGCCAGACGAGCGCCTGGGAGCCTTGTCGGGATAGGCGCCAGAGGATTCGCGCTATCTGTGTCTTCGACTGTCATGCCCTTCTTGCGCCCCCTCGCGCCCTCTCGCGTTCTGTTTCCTCTTCCTTGTCCAAAAGCATGCACGGGGTTCTAGGGCGCTGCAGCCGTCTTCGATTTTTGCGGCGTTCACGACGGTTGTCATTCCGCTGTGGATCGTGCACATTCGCGCGCGCGTTTTATCGTTCATGCTGTCCTGCTGCACCCGCGCTGGCCCCTGGGCGCTGGACGTGCATCGCAAGTGGACGAGATTTCTCCGGGTTCTCTGCGATAAGCACCCAGCTTTCGAGCTATTTCTTCCTCTCCGTGGGATGTCCCTGCTGCGTCGTATCCGTGCGGTGGAAGGGATTCTGCGCGGGTGTGCACTCTGTGTAATTTTTCTTTCCGGCGCGGGATGCTATCCGCGCGGCAGGCGCGATATATCCTATTCTATATGCGGTATATTGCACACCTGCGCGCGCGGCTCCTTCATTATGCGTCGTACACCCATCGCGAGTGGACGGCGGAACGGGCGCGATGCAGCATTGGTAGAGGATTCGTTCTATCCTCATCATATCTCGCGATGCACTGCCCGCAGTCTCTTTCGCGCGCTCTTCCCCTGCCTATGCGCTGGACGTTCGTCGTCACCGGCGCCCATAACGTGTCGTCCGCCTCTGGGATCGATTTGCGCATCATGCACTTCGTTCCTTACATCCCAGGCTCGCGGCGTTCTAGCTTACGGTGGCGAGAGGCGTCCCCGGCGCTGTCCGTCTTCCTTGGCGCGCGTCTCCTCACCTCCATTCTCTTCCCGCTCTCCGGCCGTTTTTTTTTCAGTGTATTCTCCTCGTTTTCGAGCATTATTTTCTTTTATGTACTCTGCGCGCTTTTCTCGTTTCTCGTTATTCTTCCCACCCTACTCTCCGAGTCCTTTTCCTTTTCCTCCTTGTCTTCTCCCTTATCTATCTCTTCCCACTCCAATACGCGATACTAACCCACATTTCCTTATAGCCTAATAGCGACGTACCACCTACACGTCGCGGCGCGCGCCGCGCCGCTGCCCGCACTGTGGGACTTCCCCATCGCGCACGGCGCACCCATGCCGGCCTACGTGCGCGTTCTCTCCGCCGACCCCTCCAATACAAATACTACTCCCACTAATCCCTCCAATGACTCAAATAATACCCCGACGCAAGAACGCGAGCGGCCGCACGACCGGCGGCAGGACGATAGAGACGGGCGACGCCAGGACGACAGGGAGCGCCCCGGAGACAGGGATAGGCACGGGCGAGGGAGAGGCGGGGCGGGGGTGGGGGCGCCGGCGCCGTGGGAGCAGCGGATGATGTACATCACGGCGCGCGACACGCGGGAGATGGAGCTCTTGATGAGTGTGTGTCCGCAGTGGGGGGTTGCTGGTGAGTGGCCGTTTTCTTTTTTTTTGCGTGTCGCGTGTGGGTGAGGGAGGCTTGATGGGCGCGCTACCTGGGCGTCTGCGCCTGCCGCCCTGCGAGCTGCCGACGTCGTACTCTTCCCGCCCCACTTTCCTTTCCTTCTTCTCTTTGTATCTCGCCTTTCGTGAATCCCATACTGACGCACATCGCCCCACAGTCGAAGCACATCCCTTCTGGCACGCTGCGCTCGCGCTCTTCGACCCATATGGCCACTGTGCCAACTACGGCTGGACGCACCCGCCCGCAGCGCCGCCCTCGCAGCACTCCTCCGCCGCGGCGCCTGCGCCCATCCGCCTCTCGCCGTACCGCCACTTCCGCGCTGTGCTCTCCTACGCGTGCCTCCCGTGTCGCGTTAACGCGCCCCGCAGCACGCACGGGCTCACCACCGCGCGGCGCTCCGCCCCGGCCCCGCGCGTCGGCATGGTCGCGCTCTGCCGCGAGCACCACGGGGCCCGCAGAGGGAGGTGGTGCGGCGTGTGCTTCGTGGACGGGGAGCTCGCGCGGATGGTGCGCCTCGAGGCGCTGCGGAACGCGCAGGAGGAGCTCGCAAGGGCCGAAAACGCGCTGCGCGCCGCGCGGTGGGAGGTCGACCGCGCGGCAGGCGTGCGAGCGGCGGGGGGCGGAAGCGTCGGGGAACGGGCGCTCGAGGCGCGGCAGGCGGCGGTGGACCGGGCGTTTGAAGTCAGGGACGGCGCGAGCGAGGCGCTGGCAAGGGCGCAGGCGGCCGAGACGGCGGCGGGCGGGGCGGGCGGGGACGTGGGGATCGCGGAGAATGAGGACGAGGCTACGTTCCCGAACGCGCACGCGACGTGCCGCGCGTGCAGGGCTGAGTGGCTCTGGCGCTCGGCGGTCCACGCCGCGGCCCCCCCCTCGCCCACTCCTTCCTCGACTTCCAGTGACTCAAGCAGCGGGGGCGCGCCGTACGACCGCGGCGCGGAGCTGCTTGGGGCGCTGGGGTGCGCGGCGACGAGCACAGGGGGGTGTACGCGTTCACACCGCAGGACCCGCTCGTGCGCGCGGCGGTGGGCGCGTTCGTCGACCTCGGCGAGGGGACGGTGCAGCACGTGCTCGTCATCGCAGGCGAGCGCGGGTGGCTGCGTGCACAAACGCGCTGGGCGGAGCTCATGGGGCAGGCGCTCGCCGCGCGGCGCTTCAACGCGGGGGACCGCGCGCTATCGGGCGGCAACGACCGCGGGCGCGGCGGCGGGGGCGGAGGCGGGGGTGCTGGGGGAAGGATCGGGGAGGACGGGAAGCCGGACTACACGGGCTTCGCGACGGTGCGATTCGTCAAGAGCAAGCGGCGAAGACGGAGCCTCTCGGTCGAGAGCCTCGACGAGAGTGAGTTCCTCGATGCCGCGGACTACCGCGCGGAGCGCGCCACGCGCGCCGCACACAAGGAGGCCACGGCGTACCTGAACACGCCGGCGAACGCCGCCGCGTACGCGCGCGCGGGGTACACGAACACCAACGCCACTGGGGAGCTCGAGGAGGAGTACGACGACGAGTACGAGGACGACTCGGAGCTCGACTTGGATCTAGAGGAGGAGGAGGACGACGAGATGGAGGACGAGGAGGCCCTGGCGGCGGCGCTCGAGACGAGCGTGCGCGAGCTGGCGTTGGGAGACTGGGCGCGCGGGAGGATACTCGACGGCGCGTGGGTGGCACCGGCGGATGTGTACTACAATATGCGCGTGGGGGGCTTAGGTGGGTCCTTTCCTTCTTTCTCCTCGTGCGCGTATATTGATGCTTTCGTGCGCAGATGGCCCCGATGATCCTGTCAAGGCGGTGCATCCCGTGCCCTGGGCCGTCTCCCCGCCCTCCTCGCCCTCGCCCTCTGCCCAGCCCTTGCCCGGCGCCGACGACGCGCCCGCAGCACACCCTGGGGCCCCCGCGCCGCCCCCGCCGACATATGTCCTCGCCGAGGCGGCGCACAACGCGCACGTCCGCCAGATGCGCGCGGTGCTCCTGCCCGCGTTCCGCAACGTCGTCCGGCGCGTGATCGTCGAGTGCTCGCTCGACGCGGCGGAGGCGCCGTCGTCTGTGCCCGGCGGCGCAAGGCGTGTGGGCCCGCTCGACCCCGCGGTGCGCGCGGCGCGAATGGGGCTCGCAGACGTGGTGCGGGAGGTGCGCGAGGAGGAGGGTGTGTGGTTTGATGGGGTCGATTGGCGGGAGCGTCGAAGGAATGCACAGGCGGAGGCGGACGCGGGCGCGGGTGGACATGGGGACGCAGAGGGCGAGCGGCGGCACCGTGGGGAGGGGAGCGATGACTCGTCAGAAGGCACGTCGCGCACGAGCGATACGAGCCCCGTGCTCTCGACATCGACGCTAGGGACGACGCCGAGCCCGCCGCCGCTGGGGGAACACCGCGCGGACAAGGACAAGGCCGCGGCGCGCGACAGGGAGAGGGAGGCGGACGACGCCGCGCGCGAGAGGCTGCCCACGATCGCGGTGATGCCCGTCCTCGACCCGCCGCGCCTCCTACGCCCGATTCCCTATGTGCCCGAGACGATCGCGCACCTGCCACCATACAGCCTCGAGGCGCTGCGAGCCGTGAATACCCTCCTCTTTTCCCCGTCCTGGGATGCTTGCTGATATGACGTACCAGGTCTGGCGTGAGGCGTGCGCGCCGCTGTATCACTGCCGGTGCTCGATCTGCGAGCGCGCGATGGCGGTAGCGCAGGCGGCGCAGGGGGGCAACCCCGCTGCTGCGTCTACCGCGCCGACGACTACGACGCGGCCCAGCGCGCCCGAGCACACGCACGCCCACAGCGACGGGCCGATCGTGGTGCACCTCCCCGCTGAGGACGACTCCGGCGGGCGTGGCGCGGACAGCGTGGTGTCGCTGGTCGCGGAGGGCGACGACGGGTACTACCTGCACAAGGACGGCGGGGTGGCGGACGCGGACGCGGACGCGCAGGAGGAGGCGATCAGCGCGCAGGAGGCGTACTGGCGGCAGATGGACGAGCAGGAGGGCCCAGGCGCGTACGAGCGCGAGATGGCGCTGATTGCGGAGATGCGCGAGGGGCGGCTCGTGTCGGACGACGAGTACAGCGAGGAGGGCGACTTTGAGGAGGAGGAGGGCGCGGAGGGGGACGGCGCGGGGGCGAAGTACGCGCTGTCGCCCAGCGCGTGGGTCGCGGGGCGCAAGCGCTCCGTCGACGAGCTGGAGCCCGAGGCGGGCGCGGAGGGGGGCGATGCGCGTGCGGTCGCGCGCGGGGGAACGCCGCCGAAGCGCGCAAGGACGGGCGAGCGCGACTACACGACCGTGCGGCTCGTGAAGCGGCGCTCGGAGGAGCTCGACGCGGAGGTGACGGACGCGACGGACGCGGACACGGCGAGCGCGGGCTCTGCACCGAAGCGCGCGCGACTCGAGGCGGCGGAGAGCCCGCCCGACACGAGCACGCCTGGCTCAGGCGAGGAGTCCGCGTACGAGGCCACGACGTACGCCCGCGTCGGCCTTGAGGACACGCCACCCATCGCCAAGTAACGCAGCCGCTTACGCCACTTCAAAAAGAAAGCCGTCCGCATCAGCAGCTGGACGCACCAACTGATTGTGATTCTTATTCCCATTTCCTTACATATCCTTTCTTCCCTTCCCCTCTGCGCTATCCCTCACTCCTCCTTACCTACGCCTACTTCTACTCGTTCGCCCTGTATTCCCGCATGCCTGCTTTTCTTTCTGTTTTGTTACCTCTGCTGATACAGAAATACGATACTCCCAGACGCGTCGTGTAGCAAAAATTTGTACATTTCAATTGGATACATAGCAAAATGAATAAAACGTCCTTAGAGAGCGATCATTTGTTTGTGTGGCTGTGATACCGTTCTTGCTTCTTGCCACAATACACTGTACTCTCGGCTTGCGATTCAGTCTTCTGGCACGGATGCCTTCTATCGACCAGATCTCTCTCTATCTCAGTCGACGATGACGATCCTTCACTGGTACTGGCAAGGTTGATCCTACCTTCGTCAACCAGTTCAATGCGACGCATTTTCAGCGACTTGGCCGTGCGTATTAGTTTGTGATGTTACAAAGTGAAAATCATGGCCTCTCCCTGACGACGCTGCTTTCTGCAGTAGCTCTATAGCGTTACAGCGATATCGTGGATTCGAAGTTCTCTTTCGCATTTTGCTCTCGGCGTCTGGCGGCGCCCGCCCTATCAACGCGAGATAATGGCGAAGCAATGAGCGTCCTCCGAAACTCCATTTATCCCTGGGCATCATGTATTCCATTCCTGTCAATGGCGAATGGCACCGCGCCTCTCCTGTCAGTGCACTCGTGACTTTTTTGTCGCTCCGGGACCCGAGGTTTAGGATGATCACTCAAGGAGCTAGAAATTCTACCTGAGACTATTGTGTTGTCCTTCGAAGCTGTACCTCGGTCTTGTGGTATCCTGCATGTTCAGACTTCAAGCTCTCTCCAAACGCTCGTATTCTCGCCCCGCTATCTGACAGGACCATCCCTCAATTGCGTACAGAACGCTTAACATCCCTGGAGTGCCACGACGATACGATCTGCTCCTGGTTCGAGGTGTGCAGCTATCCCGTCGCCATTACTTGGGCCATTGCTGGCGATATCGTTGGTCGCTTTCTGTGAGGTCCTCTGCGCTCCAAGGATCATGTCTTTCGCAAATTGGGCCCAATCTCTCACTCCAGTAGTGTGAAACTCGTAGAGGTGGAGAAGAACCTAGCTCGGAAGATCCCTCGTTCATCTGGACCACTCATTATCGGCGTAGTATATTATTTGCGGGGACAGCCTCACGTTCTCGAATCTAGGAGAAATCCCCCTCAACATCAACCACCAAATTCCACCAAATTACAGAATGGCCGATACGTGCGCTTCCGGCGCTCAGTCATTTGTGCTGTCGGGACATTGGAGTTTGAAACCCTCTTGGTCCTTGCGCATGTGCATGGCTTATCCAAGCTACAGTCTCGACGATACTTTCCAGTCACTCGATCATTTCGAATCTGCATGTCCTTCGCCCACATCACTGGCGAGTTGATTTCCTCGGTATACGATTGGCATTCCCTCAACAAACCCGCTTTCCTCTAACAAGTTGCACGCGCTACCCAATACCCTGTCTCGCGTCTCGGGATGGAACCTCGCTACAATCGGCTGGCCTGATTATCAGCGGGGTATATATGGGGAAGATCCTGGTCGCGAGCTAAGCGCTCAACGCTATGTACTCCCGCCTTATTTTATTCGGGCATATCATACCTATGACTCGTGCCCGGGATCTTGCCTCGTACACCTCATCGTACCGGACCAGTTTTGCATGCAGAATCCCCCCTCGGGGCGCTCTGCGAGGATCTTGTCGGCTTGCGCAAGTTCCAGTGGCTGAACCCTCGGCACAGGTTGGCTGGCTCGTCCATTGCGTGTTGATCGGTGAGTCGGAAAATTAAACCCTCCCGCGCAGCGGACCGCTGTGGAAGGGGGGATGGACCGCTCGTCGCTCTCCCCTATCCCTATTTTTGTCCTTAGCCTTCGGTACATCGGCCATCGGGCCCGATATTTGTTTCATAGGTACATATGTCAAAATATAACCCTCTTACACCCGAACTACGACCATCGACGCGCCCAGTGAACTGAGTAGTCCACCGTGGCTACGGCGCAAGCGAACACAATCCACCCGAGCCCTACGAAATCACCCCCACCAAGCCTATACGTGCTACGCCCGTACCCCACGCCTGCACGGCATATTCCTCCATCGACGTTCTATTTTCATTCTACGCTTCTACGACATTTCTGGGACCGTTCGACAACTTTCTGCTACACCCTTGAACCCCATTTCCCGGACTTCCGACCCATATATCTGTCTACGTGACCCGAACTCGGTTCTTCGACACCGCCTCAGACGCGGACCTCACAGTTGCCCACCGTTCGTTCTCGCAGTGGCAGGTGGCAGGCTGAAGGATTGAGACATATTATGGGCACTGGGTGTCTTCTCATACTATGCTATCTGATGATGAAGCCCATAGATCGTGCCGCTCGAGACGGTTCGCGTCTGGACTTCCAGCACCTTTTCCCTGGAGATCACAGCGATATCAGATGCAGCGCAAGGGATCTTTAAGTGACGCTGGTAACTCGGGGATTGCGTTCGGCGCAGCACAAATTTACCAAGGCTTTCTGCGTCCTGGAATTCTATGGGTTCAGCGTCATCATTCGTTTATGTGACGTGGGATACCTTTTGCTTTCTACCACCATGGCGCGAATTCCCAGCGTGCGATTCGGATTCTGGGGCTCTTCTAGCACGGATGGCTTCTAACTACCGTACCTCCATCTATCTGTCTCCGACGACGCCGCCGACCCTTCACCAACGAGCGGCTTCCAGACGCCGCGTCGGGAATATAAGCCATTTGTGCTGCCCGGAAAATTGAAAATGATTTGAAGCTCTCTAGCTTATCCAAGTGACTGTCTCCATGATCCTTTCCATCCTCCGCGTCTTCTCCTGTATCTCTCTCTCTCGGCCTTTGAGCTCCGCTCGAGGCTGCATGTCCCTCGCTCGCGCGCATGACTGGCCGCTCGATTTCCTCGGTACGCGACTGGGACTCTAATTTGCTCGACAACCCCGAGCTTTTCTTTGACAAGTCGAATGCGATATATAATACCCTGGCTGGAGTTGCTGGTACACTTGTCACGGACGCGAGGTGTTGAATTTGCCTCGATCTGAGTCGACAATATTCCTTGACAGACCGCCGCCATTTTCGCTGGCTGGATTCCCGGATGGCTTTTCTTGTAGCTTTGGTGGATAAATCCCCGAACCTCAACCCGATCTCAGAATCGATCGAACTGAGAACTGGAGGTTCGGACCTTTAAAACACTGATTCCGTACGGTCTAGACTCAGGACAACCCGCAGAATCGGCGGGAAGACATCCGGTGTATTCCATAACTCTGCGTAAGGCCATCATCGATATTTCTAGAGGTGCTGAGAAAATACTGTGATCGTCTCTTGAGTTCGGCGATATCCGGCTGAACACCGCCACCAAAGGCTGTGCTATCATTTTGTTCCTCTGCGCCCATCATCCGTACCTACTGGATTCCCCTTGGCCAAATGCACCGGTGTCTTAAGGTCCCAGAACTCGTGGGGCTTGTATGCTCTCATCTACACCCGGGACGCCAAGAGTGGGAAGATAAATATGGGGTGAGGAAGCCAGGCCGGAGAGACCTTGCTGTTGTCGCGAGAACGTGTACGGCCTTCTTTGGCCCTGCAATCGATGTGTTGTGGCGGTCCGCGTCGTTGATGAACCTGCTCTGCTGTCTTCCCCCCGATTTAGTGGAGATCACAGACGGGTCGGGCCTGTCGACCAGCATTGTAAGCTGCATCCTTTCCAGCGGCTCTATCCAGCACTTACCCTGGACAGCGACTCCTTCGGCCTATACAGGCTTCCGATTGGAAAAGAGTTCTTGTCTACGCTCCCCGCATCAAATCGCTGTCCTCGAATCCAGATTACTTTGAATTGTCGGCGGGTTTCTCGAGCATCAGTCTCTGCCTCCCCGACAGTCTCCTCCCGAATCTTCGGGCTCTGGATTGGTGGCACGGGGACAACGACTTCCACTACATCCATTCTTTCCTCAGCCCCGATCTCACGTCGATTACCATTCCTTCCGGGACCTACTCCGCCCTTTCGCTTCTCTCAACCCTCGCCCTCAAGTGCCCTAACCTGAAGGATGTCTCTCTGTGGGACAGATATGATGGTCTGGGGATAGGTGTTGGCTCCACTGCTAGGATCACACAGATATCGACATTCGTGTGCGGGTTAAAGGGTCTAGAGACCATATCATCGGCGCCCGGCCTGGATCGGAGAGGCCTGGAACATCTGTCTCGACTCCCAAACCTGCGCAAAATCAATTTGCGCACACTACCCACCACCTTACCCGTCCCCCCAACCGCCGACACCCCCGTGTTTGCCTCTCTCCGGACGTTGGAACTCGGCGCTGAAGCTGTGACGGCGACCCAATTCCTTCGATGGTGCAAAAACGTTGCGCTTGCAAAGGTCGACATCCTTGCCCCGACGTTTGCGACCGCAGATCAAATACACGAGTTCTACACAGCACTCGCCGAGGGGCTGTCCCACTCGTCCGTAACTCATCTCACGCTGCGCAATGATGACGACGATTTCGATATGTCAGCCTATGGTCAGTATCTGATTAGGCCTCACTCGATTCGAATTCTCTTCTGTTTCGACAACCTCAAGACTGTCTCTATTCTGTCGCCGGTCGGGATCGACTTGGACAACGACACAGTCGCGGAACTAGCGCGTAGCTGGCATCGGATCGAGTATCTCGAGTTGACGTCGTGTTACGACTCTCCCGGCACACCTCGGCTGACGCTCCAAAGCCTCCAGTCGTTCGCCACATATTGCCCGCACCTGCGCAACCTCACTATCACCCTCAATGGCACCATCATTCCGATATCTCACAATGATAGCAACCTTCGCCTTCCCCAGAACTCACTGCGACACTTACATGTCGCGCAGTCGCCAATCGAGGGGCCGATCTCTGTTGCGCGATTTCTCTCTGGAGTTTTCTCCCATTTGGAGGGGCTCCGGACCGACCGAGAATTCGAAGACAACACAGATCCAGGGGGGCTGCCTCACCACGCTCAAGCAATTGAGTGGCACCGCAAGTGGAAGGAAGTCGAAGCCCTCTTTCCGCACCTCGTCGCAATCCGAGCGGAAGAGCGGGCACGAGTGCAGCAGGGCGCCGCCGTCCAGTTTCCCACCAGTTCAGTCCATTCTGCTCGCGCGCGGTTCATCTTACTCAAATGTCCTCCAGACTCCGGATCCTCGATGTAGCCAGCATCTGAGCAACTATGTCCAAATTCCCGCATCTGACATTATCATTCGAGTGCCTGGTGTTCCCTTCCTCCCTCACAATATGCTTACCATTTCACGATCTTCGCATCTTCACTTAGGACTACAATCAATTTGTCGCTGGCGACGCGCGAAGTGGGGTACTCTCTTAGCCGTTGTTCGCTGCGTCACATTTTGGTCTGCTACTCTTTGACATCTGCTCAACTTGACACTTCTTGTTCGGTTTGGCCAAAAACGGGTCATTGAATTCCAGGGAGCCTAAATCAGCCTGCGTGGAAGACAGCAAATCCCTCCATCCTAGACCCGAGCCAGTCCTTATATTTATTTTCCTGGCGGGCAGCCCCACGTTCTCGATTCCAACGTCTCCTTCGACATCGGCCACCAAATGCAAATGCAGAAACGTGCGCTTCCGGACGCTGCATTCACCAAGACATTTGCGCTGTCCGGAAATTCGACTTGAAGTTGTCGCGCTCCTGGTCCAGCGCTTATCCAATTTCCAGTCTGGACGACACTTTCCCGCTTGGACGTCCTCTCCTGTTTTGACTTTCATTCGACGAGCACCGGTTTCTCTTGAAAATTCAACATAATACCCAGGCCAGTAACTCAGACTAGGCTAGCCCAGTAACTCGCGCGACATCCATACAGAGAAGATCTTAGTTGTGAGCTAAGCACTCCCTCGTTATTGTATTTTGGCATATCCCACATGACTCGCGCCCATTTTCTCGAACCGCTCATCGTGCCGAAGCAGTCTTTGGGCGCGGACTCGCCTGAAGCTGAACCTCGGAGCGCTCTGCGAGTCTCTTGTCGGCTTGAGTTTCACTGGCTGGAGCTACTGACATTCGGACGCAAGGTCTTGAATACCGCCAACAGACTACCACTAATTTCCAACGTCCAGGCTCCCCACTGACCTTTCCGGTAGCGATGGTGGACCCATGATGCAACATGACCTGCTTTTATTTAGGATTCGCACAGCGATATCCTCTTCCTCATTTTTGTATGTATACCCCTTTCTCGACTCCTTCAAACTCGACTGATATGGTGCTCGTGGCTCCGCGGGTTGTCTTAACACTGGAGCTGAAAATGGCTCTTAAACATCTCTTTCGGTGACTATGATCCATGTAGATTTCCTACTCGCTGGTGAATAGGGAACAGGACTTTGGCCACGAATTTCGCTTGGGGATCTCGAAGGAACAACGGAATACATCGCCAGTGGACATCGTTGATACGCTACGCAAGAACCACGGCTACCAGGCTAGAAATTACTGGTAGCCTTAAGGATGTCGCAGCGAGCGTAGCAAGGATGAGATGCTGGTGTTGAAGACGAGGGCGGGAACCACGACGTTATCCTTCACTGAGTGCCCGAGCGTTTTAAGAGCGCGACTCAACACATCTTCGTATGATAATACATCTTCTGACAGGCCATATAAATTTTTTTTACCTATGTTGCAAGCGAAGTGTGCACGGGTGCTGGCGTGAATAGATCGCTTCTGAGTGTATCGCGCGAGCGCAGACAGCTAAGCGGAGGGGCTGGATCTGTAGAGACGAGGAGCGCGCTCGCGCCCGGTGCGAGGTCGACGACAGGGAGGTACCGAGGAAGATGGACACGCGCCAACGTCTTGAATATAACCGGGAGTTGGTGGAGAACAAGGTGAAACTTGTTGAATGTTGATCCAAAATATGTTTTCGCCCCAAACCAAGTCCTAACTTAGCCGGCATGAAAAGTCCTAACAGAGCCCGACTTTCAACTCTTGACCGAGCCAGGACTCAGCCACTGACCGAGCCTAACTCAAGTCCTGACTGAGCCCAACTTGTATATTTTCCAACTCCTGACTGAGCCCGACTTTTATGTTTCGACTCACTGTGCCCAGACCTAGCTTTCCGACTGCATCTCCTTATATTGGGCATGAATATCCACTGGCCTGATGCTGAAGTTGGATTAGAAACCACTTGAATTTCTGAAGGAGAGAACGAGGGCCGAAATACTGGAGTACAGCTCAAACTTAGCTCAAACGATCAGAAAATCAACTTGCAATGTATCGGAAGGCTGGGAACAGGGATCTTGACACATCCAGTAGTATTTTGTCTCTACAGCTTTGATACAGGCATCGTGCGCTGAGGTCTCAGTCTGGGAGTTGTAAGTCTGAAAAAAGTCTAAAGTCGGGCTAAGTTAGGAGTTGGCATAGTATAAAAGTCGGGCTCGGTCAGGACCTGAAAGTCGGACTCGGTCAAGGGTTTAAAGCCGGGCTTAATTAGGACTTTTCGCGGCAGGCTCGGTTAGGGCTTTTCGTTTGCTTTTCGTGCGGGCTAAGTTAGGACTTTCTTTGGGGCGAAATCCTATTTTGCAATGTTGATTGACAGGGAGGCACAGAGGCTAACTAAGTCGTTGGAATAAATAAGAATGGTCTTTGGGAAGAGGAGCCCGGAAGCCTTTCCAAGGCTCTGGGTTCTCTGTGAGTGAGGCTATCGGATGGCCACTTCCCAACCAACCAAGCGAACAGAGGGAGCGGACAGTCGGCAGCCGAGAGACGACTCCCCAAATTAGATAGTATTAGCTAAACGAGCGACAGAGTTCTTCAGGGATGTAAAAGTATCAAGGGAATCGCCAATAAATAAAGGTAAAATTTCCTCAACATTGCGCCAATAAACCAAGAACGCAGCAGAGGTCCAACGCCCTTGCTTCATGACAACCCACGGGTCGACGCCGCGGAGAAGGAGATGAGTTGTGCCTCCGATTCGGAACCCATGTCCGTTCAAAGCTGCCATTCCCGCGGCCAGCCAAATCTCATTGCAGCGCCCAATGAAGTCGGCACGCGTGAGATGGGCACACCCGGATTGGGTAGTATAGGAAAACAGAGGGGCAGAGTCGGGAACGTCTGCATTGACGACGAGGTGATGTTCCAACGCGGCGACAGCATCAACATCGTCGAAGGTCTCCGTCGATGTGATCCAATCACCGGCGGATTTCTTCGTTTTCGTCCATGGGACTTTGAACTGAACGAATTTATGGTTATTCGCGGCTGTACCGCGCTTCTTGGGGCAACCACGGGTGACGTGACGCGAAGAGTCGAATTGGGAAGGTGAGTCGATAAGAAGTTCACCCAGGCGGGCACAGTCTCTCCAGGCTGTGGAAGCGGCTGCCCAGATTGCAGAGTCCCGAGTGTTGGAAAGGTTGAGAGCCGCGCGCAGCACTGACATGTGGTTGAAAGAAACCGGGTCGCGGGGTATACGGCGAGAGGAAGGGGGCTCTAGCTTCGAAACACCTTTTCTGGTGCGACTTAAAAGTGCGTCGCCAGCCCAGGGAGCATTGTTCACAGCATGCCAAAGTTGGAGGCCTGCGAGCCAAGTCGAAACAGTCCCGCTCGAAACGCGCCCGGCGCCGTACGAAGAGATGAAAATAGAGAGGAGGGATTCGCTGGCGGGCATCCTCTGACTCTCGGGTATGTTGTGCAAGTCGCAAAAGTGGTTGAATCGGAGTAAACCCGCACCGTAGGAGCCGTGGGTCTTCCCGTCAACTGACGCGCCGAGGACTTGCTGCCAGCGCAAAATTAAATCCGGAGGGAAAGAGGATGAGAGGGAGCGTAAGGAATGGAAAGAATATGGGGTTTTCCAGGTCATAATGCGATCCTTGGCAAGGACGGAGGGACGAAGAGGAGAGGGCTTGAGACGATTGTACGGGTTAGACGAAGTTCGAGGTCCAGTCGATTTACGTGCAGTTTGCGGCCGAGAAGGGGTGACCGATGGACCCTCCACGACTGCACGTAAACGTTCAGCATCAGCTGAATTGGATAGCGCTAACCTGTGCATTCAAGCATAAATTGATTGAGCTCGACGTCGAGCATAAATGGAAAATCCAGACGAAGATGTGGGGACCCAAAATTGCCGCGGGAGATTGGGTCAGCGAGGTTTAGTGTGGAAGGGACATAATGAGGGGATATCGAGAGATTGCGAGGAATTAACATCTCGGTGATCCGTCGAATCGACGAGTTGCGATGGATATTGCGCGAACGGCCCTTTTTATAGGCGTCGATGACGGCGGTATTGTCACCGTTGATGATAATGTTAGCGTCCAAATAGTCGCGCTGGCACACCACCGTGCAGGCCATTTCAATGGCAATAGATTCGGCCCAGCCGATATCTCGACCTTCTGATTTCCAGCCTGGAATTAATCTCCAAGCCGCCCAATAGCCGTTAATCAGAATCCCAACACCAAAATCAGTCGAGGCGTCGACCCACATATTGAGATCAACGGTCGTGCGGATCAGGAGGGAGCGCGACACGTTAGGCAGAGAGAGGATATTTTCCCACCAGCGGAGGTCGCTGCGGGCGGAAGCAGAGAGATTGTGAGAGACGAATTCGTTTGGGAAGTCACGAATCTGGGCAGTAAGCGAGGGGAGGAATGAGCGTCCGTCACGGTATACAAAGCTGACATGCTGCAGTGTTCCCTGGATAGAGCGAACGGCGGGGAGTTTGATTTTCGCGGAGCTAGCCACGACCAAAAAGCGCGAGACTTTGGCGAGGTATTTGAGGCGTTTCTTCTCGCTCAGATACACCCGCTTGTTGGCGATGTCAAAAACGAAGCCCGTATACTCGGTGATGAAACCGAAGTCATGGCCTTTGACAGTAATATCGTTCCAAACGATGCTGAGAGGTTCACTAATGGAGATGATGGTTGAAAGATCGTAGGCGTAGGAGTACTCCGACGATCCGTCAGGTAGTGAGACGGAGGAGATGGGGAAGCGGAAAAAACTCGAAATCATCTACCCACTTGGGCGTCGGGGAAATGCCCTTCACGGCGAGTATATCGACGAATGCGTCAGCCACCGTACCCTGGACGTTTCCCGAAGTGCGAAGGCCAAAAGGAAATGTGTGATCGGGCCAAATAGAGCCACGCCAGAGTATGGGAAGCGCCCATTTATGTTTGGGGGCTACCGGTGAGCAGCGAAATGCGTGGGCTTGATCTAAGCTAGCGACTTGAGCTCCTGGTGGAGCGTTGGCGACCTACGAACACAAAGAAATGTGTAAATATGAAGAACAATAGTCACCCGACGGATAAGCCACAAATAACGTAAATCGCGGGCCAAATAAGTCGCGTGCCAATCGCGCAAATCGCGGGCAAATCAAACGCGTAAATCGCGGGGCCTAACGCGCAAATCGCGGGCCAATTAAAGCGCGCAAATCGCGGGGCCAAACGCGTAAATTGCGGGCAAATCAAACGCGTAGATCGCGGGGCCAAACGCGCAAATCGCGGGCCAATTAAAACGCGCAAATCGCGGGGCCAAACGCGTAAATCGCGGGCAAATTAAACGCGTAGATCGCGGGGCCAAACGCGCAAATCGCGGGCCAAGTAAAACGCGTAAATCGCGGGACCAAACGCGTAAATCGCGGGCCACTTAAAACGCGAAATTCGCGGCACTATAGCCAAATATGGGGCAGGAAAGGCGCCGAATAAGTTTGAACCAGCGGGATGAACAAGACTCACAATATCGGCCATTGCGGCACAAGAATGCCATTTGATGGAGATGTCCTTCGCATCCAGCCAGGAGTTGGTTGAGTCCCCAAAGCCATCGACGGCCGAATTATTCTGTATCATGCGCCACTTCCCCATCCCTGGCTCCTTCTCGACGAGTCCAAGAGGCGCAGTGCGGAAATGGCCGCCGAAGAAGGCGTGGGCCTCTTCCAAGGTATACGGGCCGCCCATCCGGCCGGCCGCGACCTCGCCCGCGAGGTAATCGTCGATGAAGGAAGGGTTGAGGTCGGTGGTAGGCATATTAGGGGGAATGAAAGTGGAGGACGGATTAGGTGGGTTGCCGATAGGGGAGCCAAAGGAAATGTCGTGCACAAGATTAGGGTATCGTTCGAGGAGGTTACAGTCACGTAGAGTCCGAAACCATCCCTCCGCATGGTAAGGCGTGACTATCTTGTTGAACTCAGTTGCGAGTGCAGTTAGACGCTCCGTGGTGAGTGTCTCCGCAGAGCGAGCAGATGTGGATAGGGTGGTCGCGTCCGCTCGAATCGCATTTCCCATAGTTGAACCACACACAAACGGCGCGACTGTCGAGGACCCGAAAAAGGCCGTCGCGGTTGGCAAATATGACGAATTCGCGACCGTGTCTGCTGGGATTCGTCTCCTTGCAAGCGCTGGCCGAGTGTCCCGTCCTGCCGCACCGAAAGCACAGGGTGTTCTTGTGGCGAAAGGAGTTATCCTTGTCATAAGGCTTGGGGCGCTCGGTCTTCTCCTTCTCCTTCTGCGACCCAGGCCCAGAGCTACCACCTCCTCGCGTGCCCGTCGGTGCGGAGCTGTTGGCGGAATTCTTGGAGAGGAGAAAGGAATCTTTAGCGGACTGCAGTGCGGAACGATACTCAGCGTCATAGATGTCGATAATGAAAGGCTCGGTGAAGAACTGAGCACGGATCTTCCTGTCGAAATCACGGTAGGCTGGGAACCAGGTGTTAAGGTCGGGATCCGAGAGGATTCGGTTGTAGTGCTTTGCGAAGCTTTGAAAAATCCGTTCCCCGACGGCCGTCTGCAAGAACGAGAGGAACGTGTTGTAGGAGGTAAACCAGGTAGCCTGGTCCAAAGAGGCCTCGTTCGGAAAGTCAGAGAGGTCGATAACAGTGACTTTCGTGGTCTCCCCGGTGCCATGCTTGACCGTCTTGACATTGCTGGAACGGACCCGCTCCAACGACGCCGGGAGGAACAGGGTCAAGGGAGGGGAGATTCCGTTCTTTGCCAAAGAGTAAATGGCGTTCGGGATGCTATTGTCGTAGGCACGGAACGAATTCTTCTCTGCGACGTGATCATCGAACAGGAGTTTCGACTGCCGAAGGGTCTCTGCGGAGGTAGTGGGAGCATCTGGAGTCCCATTTTGCGCAGAATCCTCACCGGATGCGGTTACCATCACATAGGGGGTCAAGTCGTCGGGCTCGTCGTCCGAGACATCCTCCGCCCCAGCTGTCCTCTTCTCGGCCCGCTTGTGGTTGCGTTCCAAGCGGAGAATCTCCATCCTTTTGAGGACAGCCATAGCCTTGCCAGAGATGACAACGTCCCCAGCTTTCGGCCCTTGCCCATGGATAGGGGCTTCACCGTCTCCAGACTGGATGAAGGGACTGGTCTTCCCGGAAACACCTTGGTTGCTCGCCATCGTAAGAGGGGTCGAAGTGGCAAAGCGTAGAGGTAGAGGTGGCGAGTAGACAACGAAGTTAAACGGTACAAAAAAATCCGAGAGTGTGGCGGGAATCAAGAATGTCGATCGTCGATCACATTCCGCACACTCTCTTAGTCAGCCGGCTTTGCGCTTTAGTTCGCAGGCTCACTGAAGCTCAAGCTGTCATGGGGCGGAGAAACTGGTGACATGATGGGCCTGGATGATGTCATGGCGAAGCCGCGAATCACTGCGTTTAGAGCTCTGGCTAGAGCCACGTGTGGTTAGCTCTGGCCAGCCGACCGTGCGTAGCTTTGGCGTAGCTAGCCACAACACACATACCTCCCCACACCTCTGGCTTGTCGTAGGGAGCGGGTCGATGGGGCTGGTGAGGTTGGGCGGCAGGACTACCCACAGTGCGTCTAGGTGAGCTGGCCATGGGCTCGCAGCAGCTACCGTGACCTTGGCTAGGTAACTAGCCACAGCTAGACGATATATAGCCACGGCGTTCAACAGCTCGCCGAGCCTGCGGCTATCATCCCGCTGAACGTAGTGAATCTCTTGAGTCTTCTCGACCACTTTTCTTCTCTAAAAATCTAGGCAAACGCACTCCCGGGTGGGACACCTTCGAAACCGCTAATTAGCATGAGCCAGAACCGTCAGGAAACTGTCATACTGGGTTTGTTCGAGGAACTTCAAAGCACAGAAGTTCTGATGACGCCTCTGGGACGTCATGCCGGTCTGTTTCTGGGCGTGTCTGGGCCAGGTTTGACAGGCAAAATGGAAGGCTGTTGATGGTCGATTTTCGTCAAGACCTGGTGTCTTCCTGGACCTCGCCAGTGTCGAGCGAAGGATAGGATTCTTGCCTGCCCTCCCGCACCACTGCATGCCCACCCCCGCCGTGTTTCCAAACATTCTAATCACCAGGGTTCTCCGACGAAACTGGCGTCCTCCGCCGACAAAGTGCCCATGAAAATGGCGAGTTTGCCGCTGTATCTGGCGCCTTCCAAAGTGTGTCCGCTTGTCAAGGATGTAAGTACTGCGCTGACCTATGTTGGTCTTGAGTATGACGATGTTCCACCACGAGAGGACCGAAACCTTGTAGCTCATGGTTCAGAAATCGTATAAGAACCGCCCATGAGCAGCTATTGACTTCAGCTTCAGCCCACTCCTCTCACAACTCAACTCCCAACTCTCCAGCTGCCAACTACGATGCTCTCTAACCTTTTCACGATTTCTTTCCTGGTAATTGCTTGTTCCCCTCACCCATATGTGCCCGCACTAACCATCTCCATCCAAGGGTGCTCTCGGTAGCGTCCTCGCTGTTGGCCCTGCCGCCGTCAACCTGCGAACCGCCGGAAACTACGCGATCCTCTCTAAAACCGGGGTATCGACCGTCCCACCCTCCGTAATCAGTAGGCTACAATTTACTCAATCAATATCATCGGCTAAAACCACCCCCAGCTGGCAACGTGGGAGTTAGCCCCATCGCCGCCGTCGCCCTCACAGGTTTCTCGCTCACCCTCGCTCCAACCGGCCAATTTTCCACCTCCCCCCAAGTCGTCGGGGAGCTCTTCGCCGCATCGTACGCCGTCCCCACGCCAGCGACCCTCACCGCCGCGATCGGCGACATGGGCACCGCGTTTACCGACGCGACCGGGCGCGTGAACCCGAATTTCAACAATCTCGCTAGCGGTCTGTGTCATTATATTATATTCTGCCTATTATTCTGACGCGACCTCTAAACAGGCGCTATCGGCGGTCTCGTTCTCGGGCCTGGGCTCTACAAATGGAGCAGTGCTGTCACCATTGGGAGCGATGTTACCATCGCGGGCGGAGTTACAGACAGTAAGCGGTCCTCCCCCACGCACTTTCGACACAGCTGACGGGTCGATTCTTCGCAGCATGGATCTTCCAGGTCACCGGGACATTAACCATCGCAGCAGCCAAGAAGATGACTCTCGCCGGCGGCGCACTGGCATCAAACATCGTCTGGGTCGTGACTGGCTCGGTGACCGCCGGCGCCGGCGCGCACCTCGAGGGTGTGATTCTGGGCAAGACGTCCATCACCTTGCAGACCGGGACAACGGCCAACAGCCGCCTCCTTGCACAGACCTTTGTTGCGCTCCAAAAGGTATGCAGCTGTTTCTCCGGGAGTTCGAAATGCGGCTGATTGTGTCGCGCTCGTGCAGGCAACTGTCACCAATTAAAATCGAACTATGCAGTTCAAATTGTATTCTGTCGGACCTTTTCGCTAGTCCTATTAGTAGCACATTTATGGGATCTCTGGGTATTATGTCTCTGAAATCAATAACACGTCCTCTGTATCGAGCGCACCGAAATACAACCAGGTTCCCTTGGAATGAACTGCGAGCCAGCCTATCGGATGCCAAGTCTTGATGCCTCAAGAGTCCAGACTGTATTGACATCCATCCATCTAGGCGTCTCGAAATAGCGGGCGCTTCGGTGACGGTCGCAGCCGGACGCTAGACTTCTAACCAGCTCTAACTTGAGTACCCAGTCTCATGCAGTTTATTCGAAGAGATTCGGACGGGAATTGAAGAAGGAAAAAAAAAGCGGCGGCAGTATTGCTCGAATCTCGAGTAACTCCGGGCGCGTTTTTTTCTTCTTCCTCAATTCTCGTCCAAATCCCTTCAAATAAATTGCAAACTACTCTGACTGACCCTTGCATACATACTGTTGCTAAATGTAGTGTCCGGCACCGGGTCTAGCCAGACACCTGCTAAAATACATCAGCTTCAAGCATTGACTCTTGATTATTATTCAGGGGCAGAAGCCCCATCTTTCGTGCCAGCACAAGATTAGTATCACTTTCCGTGATGTCCCCAATGCTTGTGACATACATCTTAACATAGACGTAAGAGTAACAACGAGGAGAGTGGGAGTGTGACTCGCCGGTCCCGTCATCCAGGATGGGACTCCTTGGCATGAAACAATCATGACCGCTACGAAACTCAGCTGATACATCCATGTACTTGAGCATGGGAATCACGGCCTTGAGTGGGACTCACCGTTATTAATGGACTCGGCATTGACTCCTTGTTCAAACTCCCCTAATAGCCTGGTCTGATGATCAGCGATCCTAATTGTTGAGATTCACGCTATCAGCGGGATCTAATCTTCTCATTTTACCTATGTTTGTCCCGACAGCCTATTAGCTAATCAAACAAACAAACACGTCTCAGTTCTGTCCACACAGTCCTGAGGCGTGAGTCTATTCCTACTACCTATTCACTGATACTTACAGTACTATAGTTATTACTCTCTAGGTACATAATATATGAGTTCTGTCCACACAGTCCTGAGGCTTATTACTCTCTAGTTCATTTCTTACTCGTGCGAAAGCCAAACCTTCACACTAATGGTTAAATTCAGAGTATCCACTGTACTTGGATCGTACAAGAAAAGCCGCGAATGAATCCACGGCGTGATTGCGAACCATGGGAGCCATCAATTGGCGGCGGCGCCTGCAAAAAAATGGGGATGTGTTAACAGCAACACTGTCAGATTCAGACTCACTGGTTGAGGCCCAGCCAGTTGCAACACTGTCACAGAAAACGAGCAGAAAACACTCCAGTCTGGAGAGTTCGAACGAGAAGCAACACTGTCCACACTCGGCAAGTGATCCGGGTTGTTTGTTGGTAAGCTGAGCTTTCTTCCTTCCGTACCACCACCACCCTCCTCGGCGTTGGGCTGCAATGTTCGGGACGACGACCAAGCCATAGCAGGGAGTGCGGCAACATCGTGCAATGACAGCGGGAAGGTTTCTCCTACTCAAGCACCTTAGGGGTTGAGGTTGTTGAGGGAGTAAATTAATTGGTGCGTATCAGTGCGTCCCAATAGCTATCAAAGAGCTGACCGTTTGCATTCAGCATCCCGTACTCACCGTCGTACACGACGGCCTTGACGTACAGGGCGCCTTCCGGTTTGGTCAGGTAAGTATGTCGCACCGTTTAAACGCCATCTGCACGCAGACATCAGCGCCGCGGCCGCGCGCGGCCATCTATATGCGCCGGCTATGCGCGCTTTATGGGGGCCAGCGACACGGCGCTTCCCTGGACCATATCGCACCCGCACCGTGAACACGTGGTTTTTCTACATCCCGCACTGTACGTACCCTGCTGCAGCGCCCCTCGACGCATCCTCCCGTGCGACCAGAGCGCTACACCTCCAAGTGGGCGCCTTGGATTGTACTGCGTGTTCGAGCGTTGCCCCACCTGCGCTCAATACGTGTCCTATGCACACAGTCCTATTCTCCCGCCAGAAGCGCCGTGAATGGGCGTGTGGATATTAGATAGTGTACATTGAGTGTACTAGACTATGTCAAAACACGAGCCTACTTTGGACGAACTATCGAGAATAAAAGCTTGTGGGCATCTAAAATGAACTTGTGGACCCTCAGGGACATGAAACTTGACCGGATTCGCCTACGTCAAGACCATGTAACTCGCACAGGTGGAAAAAATGACAGTGTCGCATTTTGTTAAACCCCCCGCACAGTGTTGCCGCTTCTTCCACAGTGTTGCTCTTGTTCGAAGGGCATTGGCCGAGTCTGAGTGTGAGTGTGTCGCAGGTGGGTGATCCCCCAAAAAAATGATGACTATATATATATCAACAACAGCCAAATCAGGAGAATTGCTGAAGATGTGAGCGCTGCCTGGATGTCCTGTCGGACCCCTCTTCCCGTGATATATCCAGCTCCCAGGGACAGTGAATTGCCGTCTATCCTGTGTACGGACAGACCATTCGCTAAGATGGTCAGGAATTTCGCCATCAAAAATCCCTGCGGGGGGGGGGGGGGGGGGGAGAAAGACA
The DNA here is from genome assembly GCA_029289555.1 of Mycena latifolia. Taxonomy (NCBI): domain Eukaryota; kingdom Fungi; phylum Basidiomycota; class Agaricomycetes; order Agaricales; family Mycenaceae; genus Mycena; species Mycena latifolia. The sequence goes on from JARJLE010000037.1 coordinate 883,985, forward strand.
ATAGAATAGGTACAATCCTCCCATCGCACCACTGGCACCTTTCCCCGGACCCGTGCCTGTACTACTATTAGTACCATGGAGATGATTCTCTTTAATTGTCGTCAACGTCCCGACAGTTCAATTCATTGACATGACTGACACTGTGGCGCTAAGAATTCACAGCACCACATTAAAAATATTGCACAGGGCAAACCGCGTATGGCGCATTCCCAGCAAAGTAATCGAGACTTTTCCGCCACAGTGGATGGCCCCTATAGCGGAGTTTGAATTCGGCTGGACCGGCTTGTTTGGTTTGGCGTTTTTTTTGGCCTACTCAGAATCAGCTTGGGCCCACAAACACTGTGAAATCCACTGAGAATAAACTCCCGTTTTGACTAGCCAAGTGCGTTACCGATGCCCCACCACTATCAGGTCTGCTTCCTGGACTGTCTGCTGCGAGGTACGAGCTTCTAGTTGAAGTGTCTGTCTATGAGAGACTGGTGTCTGAGGCCTAGGGTGTTAAGCCCGATATTAAATGTTCATGCTCCCAGGTCACCTTTAGAATGAAAACGGTGTGCTCTTCATCACAAATACATATACGTAATGAGATGTGATAGCTTGAATATCACGGAGAGGGATAATATCGTGTTCAAAAAAAGTCTTGAAGCAATGGCTCAAGCATTGTGTCTCAAGTCCAGAAATTTGGTTAACCCCTTTCGGGCTAGAGGGAGTACATCTGGGTGGCCTGGATGATACCATGTATCGTTGTTTCTTGGAAGAATAATATAGAAATGGGTCACTGGCTTGACTCCTCTCCGAGTCAATCTCTGGGTTCGAACCAAACAAAAAACCATCCCGTGGCGACATCGACGAGCCTCTCCGATGCGGCTCAGCGTTCAGGGTGCTTCGATTAATTGTTCGACCTATGGGACTCCGGTCAGAGATTCACTCCCGAGCCTACAGATATCATTCTTAAAACAAAAAAACTAAGGGTCATTCTTAATAACATCAAGGTTCACTTTAAGGTTAACCCACGATGAGGGCTGCTTGCGACCCCGCGAGGAGGGATCCGGACCTCGAATCGAACATGCCCGGCATGTCAGATGGATGCACATCGTACGACCAATGTGATCATCACTTGCGATATGCGAAGAAATACATGGAGCTTGGGGGAATGATTTGTTTGTCCTGAAGGCTTACTTTCCTTATCATTTTGACCCAGAGCACAGATATTGTGTGATTCGACCATGTGGGAAACAGGGATCAACTTGCTGGAAATGCGTCATACGAACTTCGCCCTGTCCAATGCTTTTAATGTAGTGTTCGAGGCAAAGTATGTACTACTCGGTCCTGTCAATGAATTGAACTGTCTGGACGTTGACGACAACTTGAGAGAACCATCTTTACCATCTATCACGGGTCCGGAAAGGTGCCGGGACGAGTGAACCTATGTTCATCAAGACCCTTCAACTATTGTCTTCCTTCCATCCACCCGCAGATTTTTTTTTGTGAACGCGAAAATCCATAACCATCTTTGAACCATCTTAGCGAATTGTCTGTCAGCACACAGGATAGACGGTATGACAATTATCTATCTATGAGCTGAAGAGGGCTCGACGGGACATGAAGGCCGCGCTCACATCTTCGACAATTCTCCGTTTCCGATTTCGCTGTTGTTGATATTGATACTATAGTCATCATTTTTTTGCAGGCACCCCCGCCAATTGATGGCTCCCACAGTTCGCAATCCCGCCGTGTACTTATTTCCGGCTGCCCTCGTAAGGTGCACGTAAGTGCTAACTCTAAATTGAACCATTACGATAGCTGGCCATCGGACCAGGCTACTGCGGAGTTTGAACAAGGACTGGTGTGAGTCATGCCGAGTCGCTTTAAATGTAAAAATGGTGAGTCCCACTAACTATCTCCGCCAAGTCCCACTAAAAGCCGTGAATCCAACGATTAGGTACTCTTCTGGTCGTTACTGTTACGTCTTATGCTATGATGTATATCACAACCTTCGAAAAACATCTCGAACAGTGTGATATCAATCTTGTGGCTGCATGAAAGAGAGGGCTTGCGCCCCTGGACAATAATAATGAGTGTTGCTTGAAGCTATTCTAGCAGGCATACAGCTAGCCTCGGTGCCAATCCCTCCGTTGAGCAACAGTATGAGGGGCCATCAGCGGAGTTTGCAATTTATTTGACGCGATTCGGAGGAGGATTGAGGAAGAAGAAAAAACCCCCCCCCCCCCAGAGTTAATCGCTTGGCAACGCAGTAGTTACATCCTTGACAGGCGGACACACGTTGGAAAGCCAGATACAACGGCAGACTCGTCGTTTCATGGGCACTTTCTCCGCGGAGGACGCCTTTTTGTCGGACAACCCTGGTGATTAGAATGTTTGGAAACACGGCGGGGGTGGGCATGCTGTAGTCCGGGAGGATAGGCAAGAATCCTATCCCTCGCTGGACACTGGCGTGGTACAGGAGGACACCAGGTCTCGACGAAAATCAACCATCACCAACCTTCCATTTTGCCGGTCACAACTAACAGACCGGCATGATGTCCCGCCAGAGGCGTCATGAGAAGTCCTGTCTTCGACAGTTCCCAGAACAAAGTTAGATACTGACAGGTGTATGACGGTTACGGCTCAAGCTAATGCGGTTGCGAGGTGTCCGCCCCGGGAGTGCTTGCCAGATTTTTTTTTTGTAGAGGAGAAAAGGTGTCGAAAATACTCAAGAGACTCGCCGCGACGTTGCCATAACATGGTCCAGGCCCAACATCATGACACTAGGCCTGGCGTTGTTTCTCCCCCTTACGCTGTGCCTCCCTGTCAACGAACATTCAACATGTTTTGTGCTGTCCGCACTACCAGGTATATTCAAGACATTGGCGTGTGTACATCTTCCTTGGTGGCCCCCTGTTGTCCCCCTCGCGCCGGGCGCGAGCGCCCCTCGTCGCTGAGGATCTAGCGCCTCCGCTTAGCTATCTGCGCTCGCGCGATACGCTCAAAACCAGTCTGTTCACGCCAGCATCCGTGCATACATCGTTTGCAATATAGGGAAAAGCAAATTTACGTTGCCCGTCAGAAGATGTATAATCATACGAAGATGTGGTTGCATTGCGCTTTTAAAACGCTCGGGTATTCGGTGAAGGGGTCAGTTCTGTGTGCGACTGGGGTCTTCGTTGGGACTTCCAAAGGCCAGACCCTGCCCTGAATCTCCCCTTGGCTGGCGCTCTCTCGAAGGCCCAAACGTATTTAAGGCGCGCCACTTTCACCATAATTTCAACCCACACCTTCCCCTTTCTTGCAACGCTCAAACCTCGAGAAATATCACACATGCGGACTGAGCGAGCGTAGCGAGGATGAGATGCTGATGTTGAAGACGAGGGTGGGAACCACGACGTTGGAGGTGCGCAACGTTTCGTCCCTTCACACCGAGGATTGCCAAATTTAGGCAGCACCGAGGTGCTGTTTGAAAGCCAAAGTATTGAGTTAGTATAAAATTGGTCTGAGACTGACACTGATTCAAGTGGTTTCAATCCAATTGATAGCGTCTTCTAAACTAGTTGAATAAGTTTAAACTTCGACTTCCCTGAAATTAATTGAAACCTCTACATGTAGGATTATCAGAGAGACCAACTGAAACCAGAACATAAAGTACTTGTGTCATTATACATTTCAGTCCCCTCCAAATGCACAGGTTGGACTTGAATTTCAGTCCAACTGACATGCCAACCGAAAGAATTAATTTCAGGGACCCTGAAATCTGTATGTTGGCAGGTGATCCAAATTTCAGCTGAATTGAAATCAATTCTTTAGGTTCACATTTCAGCTTGAGCTGCAGTTCAAGCTGAACCTTGGCATTTCCAGAGGGCTGAAATGAATGATGATACAAATAATTTAGGTTTGAGTTTCAGCTGGTTTGTTTTGTAATCTGACTAGTAGTCTTTCGAATTCATTTTAGTCCAGCTGAATCTCAATCTTATTCAACTAGTCTGAGTTTCGAAATCAGTGAGCCTTAAACTACTTGAATGAGCTCCCGTTTCATGCTGTAATTTGATACCTTGGTGTTCGAGTAGCACCTCGGCTTTGCCTAAATTTGACAGTCTTAGGTGTGCTTATCAAAGCGGTTGTTTGTTGGCGCCATTGGTGCCAAATAACGCACCGGTAAGGGAGTCGCGGAATCCCGAGGGACTCAACGCGTTTTCCTCCGTCATACCGTCTTTCCGTAGTAACCCGAATTATTGTTGGTTCCAGCATACTGTAGTACCAATTAATTCAAGTGGGTTAACATGGTTCAACTGATTTTCAAGCCTCCCCAGCTCACAGTCGTCGGCTCATAGGACCCGGTCAAGGGTTATAAAGGGGAACGACAAGTTGCTTATGGGTGCCTAACAGCCCGCGGCATCCTGTGCTTAACGGGCGGACAGAGGGAAAATAGTTTGAATGAAGTAAGAGACGAACTAAATTTAAACACTCTGTATTTTTTCTCCAATCCTCGGCACGCGGCGCCCGGGATGTATAACCCTTTCTTGACTCCCTCAAACTCGACTGATATGGTGCTCGTGGCTCCGCGGGTTGTCTTAACATTGGAGCTGAAAATGGCTCTTAAACATCTCTTTCGGTGACTATGATCCATGTTACGAAGACTTATGTAATCGTTTGTACCAGCGATTTCCGAGTCCCAAGTGTCTAATCTTTCAAGGAGGCCGGAGGTCGCATATTCAATCACATTTGATCGCCCGTGATAGACCCAATCCTCTGGGTACCCCCTTTTTTCGCCTTGACTCTACTACCTTGTATCCTCCTGCATGCTGCTCTCTACTTCATCCTCCTCTGGATTGCTACCACTGAGCACCAGACCTCCGCCAAGGGCACAGCCCCTGGGCCAACGACTCCCATACCAAGGGTCGAGATTATCAGTCCCGCTGGAACCAGCGCGGATAGAGGGGCCTCGAATGAGTTCTATGACTCGTTTGAAGGATTCCCATGGGTGCTCCCCGGCGGAACGTTGTTCTGCGGCTACAGACATTGTATTGAACCCGATTTGTTTGCCTTCGGCGAATATATCCGACCAGGTCGACACAACGAACCTCCGGGTTGGGGGGCCGCCATTCTCGTATATCTCGAGATAGCAATCCTCGCACTGTTCTTCTCAGGTCACTGGTCTTCAACTGAAAAGAATACATATAAACTCTCAGTGCGTAGAACGACTTCATACGAACACTCTTCTTCAACTCAGGTGGATCACCCAGAAGGCTGAAGATATTGCTCACCTTTTTAGGCTTGCCATTCCCTGGCTGCGCGTTGCGCACTTGATGCTGGTGAACATCTGATATTTCTGAATCCTTGTTTTTTCTTCAGAGACAAGTCGAGCCCCCGAGAGTCGGTGCCTGCGGCTGCACAGACGTTTCATGCGTTATATTATGTCCAAACACGATTACCGGGCGATGCCCATGTATAATTATGTTCGCCGCATTCAACTCACCTTGAGCGCTCGGACAATTTGGGATCTCGGGTGTTTGCGCTACGCAGTTTATCAGTGGAATATGATGTGCTTCGGACTCCTGATGGACTGTTTCGATATCAACTGCGCCGCGTCGCGGTGAGTTACTCCCCAGACATTTAGGAGCAGGAAAACATTCACGCCTCAATGCAGCAGAAGTCTTTCCATACTCTGTTGAACCTGCCCCAACGCTGCCTGATCGCAGAGAACTGGTGTTCTTGGCGCACGGTGTACTGGAGGAAATGACCGACCGGTTTTCAAGCCATGCCGATAAACTAATATCCAGCATTCCACTTCAGACGCTGGTTTCGCACTTGACTAAATCGAACTTGCATACGATCGCAGAAGTCCACAGAGTGGAAATTGGCAGATGAGCGACGACACAAAAAGTCAAGGAAATCCTGGGGAACCATGCTTGTGATCAATGGCCTAAATCAATGAGTGTGTTCGAAATGATGCCAGATAAAAGTCGAGAGAGATCACGGCGTAAGCGAGAACAGAGGCAGGTTCTTCAGCGGGTAAAAAAACGTGCTGTCGTCAGTGAAGCACTGAAAATAAAACGGAAAATAATTGCTGCAAAGAATGCTGCTAAACACACCAAATAAAGGAAAATATCGAGCTAGGTCGAAATGTCAGAGGGAAATGTATCAATCTGTAGCCAAATCAGATTCATGCAACATTGTTCTATTAGTTAGTCTGGAATTTACAATGGAAAGGCCCACAATCAGTGGCCCTTTCAAACTTCAGGTGTTTATTGAATATTGATGAGATATGAAAGGGAAGCTGAATGTTTATCATTCAGCAACCCTTCCAAAGCATTGGACAAAGCAAATTGCAATGCAGTTAAAAGGTGCATTGATCTTCTTTCTTTCAGTTCTTTTTGGGAAAGATTGCCTTATATGGCAAATCTATCAAATCTTTCCCAAAAAAAACTGAAAGAAAGAAGATCAATGCACCTTTTAACTGCATTGAAATTTGCTTTGTCCAATGCTTTGGAAGGGTTGCTGAATGATAAACATTCAGCTTCCCTTTCATATCTCATCAATATTCAATAAACACCTGAAGTTTGAAAGGGCCACTGATTGTGGGCCTTTCCATTGTAAATTCCAGACTAACTAATAGAACAATGTTGCATGAATCTGATTTGGCTACAGATTGATACATTTCCCTCTGACATTTCGACCTAGCTCGATATTTTCCTTTATTTGGTGTGAAACGTGCGAATCCGGGCCCAGGCAAGCAGTCACCTCGAATATTATTGCCCCCCAGTCCTCTCTCAATGGCAGATGAGCACAGAATTATCTCGAATAGATGTGAACAAGTGAACCCTACCAATTTCCAGGAGGCTGGTTGTACTGTATGCGGCGCGTTGACCCCGTTTAATCAACTCACACTCAAGGCGGATCTTGACTTGGATTATAGTGTGCTGAACGTGTCCGGAGTTACTTGGAAGGAACGTACCTCAGTTGAAACACCGATTGAAGAGATCGAAGGCAGAAAAAAAAATTACATAAGTATGAGTACATGCCGTGCTCCGCAGCGGCCCTACACCCCCAAGTAGATTTCCTACTCGCTGGTGAATAAGGAACAGGACTTGGGTCACGAATTTCACTTGGGGATCTCGAGGGACCAACAGACTACATCGCCAGTGGACATCGTCGATACGCTACGCGGCTATCAGGCTAGAAATTATTGGTAGCCTTAAGTATGTCGCTAATTTTCAGTAGATAAATTAACCCGTGGCAAGAGACTCCGAGAGCGATCTAAGGTCCAACCTCTACCGAGTGGTTGTCCTGAGAGGGGAGAAGAGCAAATCCATCCGGGACAAAAGCTGCGCTGTTCCCTTTCGACACGAGCCTTTCTCGAATGCAGGACTTCTTCAAACTCAAATAACATCTTCGCTCCAACTTCGACGGACCAGCAACGAGAGGGATCTTCCAGTGACGTTATTGGCTCGAGGGTAGCGCGAGCGTTGCGTCCGGCGCAGTACAATTTACGAATCGCTGAGCGACAACTTTCATTTCCAAACCCTCTGCGTCCTGTATGGCTCAAATGACTCCGCTTCGAATGCGCCCATCCTTCGCTTGAGAACCCGTACTAGTATGATTTCCTATTTCTGGCTGGCCATCAGCGCAGCTTTCCCGGATTCGTCCCATCTCAGGATAAACACGCGGTACTAGCTGGTTGGCTGGCTGTCACCACGCAATATACTCCGGGAGTCAGAGAAGTTGAAGACAAATTTTGCGCTATGCCGGGCGTCGTTTAATGGAGTCGTCCACTGGCCGATGCTGTTATAACCTCTTCAATGTCCTCCGCTCTACACGGTTTTGTATCTGTCTCCCAGATATTACAACGACATCGCAAAGATCCGATTCCTCTTCTCGTCGTTGCATATATGTACAGCGCCTGCTTACGTCCAGATTCCACTCACGTTCCCCGACATTCCAGTTACGTTCCCCAAATACTGGAATTTCTGCAGCCTCCTCCTACATACCAAGCCCTCCTGCCAGTTACTACTTATTGGCTCGGGGACGTTGTTCCTCCGAGAGACGTCTTTGCTGTCGTCGTCGTTAAAACATCTGTCTACGAGCTCATAGGCATGGACAGTGCCTGCTGCATACTGCATCCGCCATCCATGGACTCTGGTTGTACAATTCCCCCACTCGGGAAACGGAGTACGCCCTCAGAAGCTTGACCCGGTCCCTCGACGCTCGCTCGGCGCACTTCGGAGTACGCATGCATCGGGATCTACACAATATTAAGCTTGACATAAAGCAAAACTATCTACAGTATCACCGCTGGATACTCGACACTCTGAATCCAGCCAATGTACCGTGCGTCAGACGATCCGGCGCAGCTGGAGTGCGCCCGTGGATTCTGCCAGAATAATCGGCGGAGCGTTAGATATGTATGGCGGTTGACTTGTGCTCGAGGGACGTGCACCTCGACGCAGGTGAGTTCCGTCATTCTCCCGCTCTCCTTTTCATTTTGGGCGGGCAGGAATCACGCCGTATCGGATTTGGGTTAAAACTGTGAGCTGGAGCACCGGTAAATCAGCTTTGGCTCAAGCGGTCAGGCATTGCTTTAATGCCGAGCACTAACAAGCGACAAAGCTCCATCATCAATTTTGGCATGAGGCTGGACCATAAGTTAAGCCAGTAATCCGACATGCGACTCGACGACACGCCCAGCACAGGCCCGCGGCCGTGAACTCGACTTACAGCAGTCTTCTTTGGTGAGGTGGAACTCTGGACACTCTGCTTCTGCTCTCTCTGACGGAACGGCTGAATTTCGCATTTATAACAAAGGTTGATTTGTCGGGAAGCATTCGCTCCGGAGGGAAAACCGCATGAGCACACAAACGTTCCATGTTGCACAGTGTGTGCATGGATACGTTGGGTAGTTCCAACCCACTCCGAGTCAGTATCTCCCGCCAAACAACCCGGTCTCCGTTCCTCGCTAGCAGGCTGCTCCCTCAGGCTGAGAGGCCATTGCTAGTAGGGTTAATATGGGGTTAATATGTGCAGCGATGTGCCTTATCTCTCAGTGGAAGCAAGAACTTACCTGGAATTGAATTACTCGCGCGGCTGTCAGCTTGATGTAGTGGCGTATTTGGCCACACATCCGCGACGCGATGCAGCACGTGCCTCCTCCATCTCGTTGCCGGTACGGTACGGCTGGGGACGGGCACCGCCCATGATTGATCCGGCATCTTTATCCTTATTTGTCCCCCGCCAAAACGAGATTCTGGATGTTCCACCATGTTTCGCCATCCACAGGCACTTTATGGACACATGTTGTGAGAAGGAAATGTTCAGTATCCCCTTGAATATAAGGCTCTCACAAAATATCCCTCACTTCAGCTGAAATGCAATACCTATGCTCAAATTACCATCCACTCAGTATAAAAATATTGTTGTAGTTCAGCAACATATGAGAAGGAAACTGCGAAAACGAACTACGAGTCATCAGGGTACCAAATGAATAAATTGGAACAAATTTCGGAGCCTATTGCGCCAAGGGTCGAGGACGCGACCTGCTTGTCACCCATGTCACTTGGGCGGCAGTGGTGACAACACGCGTTTGACATGCCATCGTAAACCATCCATCGTTTATTCAAATCTCTGTGGATTCCTTAGGTCCTGCAGCGAAAATCATAGGTAAAGGGTCCCTCTACAGAAGTACTGTCCCCGATTTTTCGGAATGTCAATATTGTTCAAGAAACTGGTTGATTTGCCACAAAATCTAGTCCCATCTCACATATTTCAAAAAGTTCAAAATTCGGCCACAGTACTTCTAATCTTTACCCATTTTACGTTAATCTGCCGCCCCAGTTTTGATTTCAAGGTGTGTTGAGACCAAACGATGGTGGTTGCAAAACTGGAACCGACCTTTCCAGCGAGCCAAACAGGGCCAAAGCTGCCGGCCGTTGATCGAGTGATGCCCGTCCCCACGGTACGGATTGTAGTGTGCCTCCCACTCGTCGCCAATCCATGCCAAGAATCTGGACCTGCCGCATCTGGCGCCGGTACGTGCGCACCCGAAAGCGCGTCCAGGCTCGTCAACTGCAGCGCCGGCGCGCGCGCACAGCGGCGGAGGAGAGACACGAACACGAGGGAGCAGCGCAGCACGAACCCAGGCCGGTTTGGTTACGGGTGCGCTCCACGAATTGTGCCCTCTGTTACGTATTCCCACTCACCTGCTCCTCGCCCAGCAGCTAGGGTTAGGTTAGGCGCACCTCGCCCCGCAGCAGCTCGAACTCGAGCTCTCAGTCCCAGCAGGCGCCAGAGCAGGAGCTCCACGCCACTCAGCAACAGGCGTACCTCATGCTGCCTCCGCCTCTTCCGCCCAAATTCCGGCCTTCGACCCCGCGCTCGCTGCGTCCCATCCGCAGTTGCAGCTCGCATACGCTCCGCCGCCCAAATCCAAATCCCGACCTTCGACCCCGCACTCGCCGCACCGCGCCGCCGCAGCTGTCGCACAGCAGCCCGATGTCCACACCGCAGCCCGACGTGCGCACGCGGCTCGTCACGGCATACGCACATCCATACGCTGACGTCCGCGTGCTCCTCGATGCCGGTGTGGCCATGCTGCTCGAGGCCGACGTCCGCACCTCCTCGAGGGGCGGCATATGCATACGCATCCGTATACGCACACGACGGCTACTACCCGTCGGCGTATGCTGCTCTGGGCGCGTGGGCTCGTTCGGCGGTGCACCACGCGCGATGGAGACAGCCTCAAGTGCAAGCTCGGTGGGGACACGGGTGCGGCTAGCTCCCAGTGCACCGACGGAACTCCGAATCAAAATCAGAATCGGATTCGCACTCTACCCAAGCGTACGTCTTCCTTCTCCCTTCTTCGTCACAGGCTCTCGCCCTCGTTTCTAGAAAAATTGACGATTATGCGCGCGCCGAGGACGCTGGCGCTCCGCCCCGAGTACTCTCGGGCTGTTCCAACTCTTCGTCGCACTTTGCGTTCAGCCGGGATGGGTGGGATGGCGGGCGCATCGAGTTCGTCTAGCCCTCCTCTTCCTTCCCTCCCGGCGCTCGTCTCTTTCTTCGTCCTCCTTCCCTCCTTCTTCCTCCGTCTTCCTCCGTCTTCCTCCGTCCCCCTCCGTCCTCCGTCCTCCGGTGTATTTCTACCTGCCCACCCCCCGCGCCCCGCTCGTTATTTCTTACACTCTTATCCCGACTCTTCCTTTTCTTCAATACAGAACGTATTCGAACTCAAATAGAATCCTCTCGAGAACGCTGTTCGTCGTCTTTGCTGTCCGATGTGCCATCCACATGGCGACACTCTGGATCTAAATGTGCTCTCCAAGTGCGCTCTTATACCTGCGCGACTACAAATGACCCGTTCCTCTGCACGCCTGATCAAAATGCCACTTGACGCTGTCCTTCAGTATCCCGGATCCATCGGTGTTATATAGCTTACATCGAAGATCTCCTAGATTCTCCGCGTCTACTTGTGGTTCTGTAACTTTATGGGCCTTTCGAACCTCGGCAACTGCGGCGCGGGGCCGTCATTTGCTCGGCAGCGGCTACTTTTCACGCGGGCCTCAAGAGCGATATTCCTTCTCTCGTCTCAGTTCAACATTCGCTGGGCCTAAATTCAGAGTTTCCTCGTGGCGATATAAAACGATGACCCATTGGACGAAACCTGACAATGCTCGAGATCCCCGAACTTCCCGAGGAATATCAAGAATCGACTTGAAAGGGACGAAGGTAGGTGACGTCTGCATTTACATTTGGGCGGCAGGATCGTACAATCAACGGACCTGAAGACCCAGCAGCCTGCGGCTACGTCTATGAACCAAGGGAATGGTATAGAAGATCTGAGCCTACACTCGACTTGCGATCCTTATTGACTAGTTCCTTGTGAATGAGTACAGATCAAACTTGAAGGGAGTAGAACACCGACACGAGGATCAGTGCTAGACAATTGATATCGGAACTGGTAGGCTGAGTAGCATATTGTAACTTGAACCGATAATCAATTCGAGAAAAGAAACCAATGCTTAGAGTTGCTGATGGGCGCTTCAAAATTCAGTTCGAACATGTGGGACCAAGCTGAACGCGAAATTCGGTAGATCCCCGAACCTCAGTCCGAACCCGGTTTTTAGACTTGAGTCGATTTCGGAACTTGAAAACACTGGGTCCGTACGATCTAGGCTCCTGAAAACTCGAAGAATCAGTGGAGAGACATCGAGTGCACTCCATAACTCTGTGTGTAAGGCAGTTATCGATCTTTCTAGAGATGCTTGAGAGGTGCGAAGAAAATACTGTGATCGTCAATTGAGTCCGGCAATATCCGGCTGAACACCGCCACCGAAGGCTGTGCCAATTTTTTCCACACCGTCCATCATCGTCTTCCTCGTTTCCCACTTAGTGGAATGCACCAGTGCCTCAAGGTCCCAGAACTAGTGGGGCTTGTATGCTCTCATCTCCACTCGGGGGACCAGGGGTGGGTGAGGAATCCCAGCCGAAGGGACCTCGCCGTTGTAGCGAGAACGTGTACGGCCTTCTTTGGCCCTGCAATCGACGTATTGTGGAGGTCCGCGTGGTTGGTGAACCTGCTCTGCTGTCTGCCGCCTGATTGAGTGGAGATCACAAACGGAATTGGCCTAGTGTGCAGCATTGTAAGCTGTTTCCTTTCCGACGGATCTATCCAGCACTTACCCTGGAAAGCGACTCTGTCGGCCTATCCAGGCCGCCGATTGGGACAGAGTGCGTGTGTACGCTCGTGGCGTCCAATGCCTCTTCTCAAGCTCCGACTACTTCAAATTGTCGGGGGATTTCCCGAGCATAAGCGTCTGTTTTCCGGATGACCTACTCCCCAATCTTAAGACTCTTTTTTGGTGGCACGGCCATACGGACTTCCATCACATCCATTTTTTCCTCCGCCCCAGTATCACGGCAATTACCATTCCCCTCGGGTCATACTCCGCCCCTTCGCTCTCTACTCTCGCCATCAAGTGCCCCAACTTGAAGGATGTGTCTCTTTTTGACAGATATGAAGACCCCGCCAAACACCTTAGCCATGCCGAAATGGTCCTCCTTATCTCGACTTTCGTGCGTCGGTTACATTCGCTCGAGCTCATATCTGCGCCAAAGCTAGATCGGGCGGCTCTGGAGCATCTACATCGGCTCCCAAATCTTCGCAAAATGAATTTACGTATGCTCCCCAGCGATTTATCAGGTCCTCCAATCATCGATCCCCCCCGGCTTTGCCTCGCTCCGCACGCTGGATCTCACTAATGACATTGTGGCCACTACCCAATTCCTTGGATGGTTCAGGAGTGTTCCGCTCACTAATGTCGATATCCTGTCTCGAACATTTACTCCGGCAGATCAAATAGAGGAGCTCTATACAGCCCTTGCAGCGGGTCTGTCCCACTCATCTGTAACGAATCTCACGTTACACGACACCGGCCACGGTTTTGACATGACAGCACATGCCCAATATCTCATTCGCCCGCAGTCGATTCGACGTCTCCTCTGTTTCGCCAACCTTACGACTGTCCATTCTGTCGCCGGTCGGCATTGACCTGGACAACGGCATGATCGCAGAAATGGCCCGTACCTGGAATCGAATCGAGTCTCTCGAGTTGGTGGCATATCACTCTTACGGCCCACCTCCTCGGCTAACACTCGAAAGCCTCGAATCGTTTGCCATTTATTGCCGAAGCCTGTGCAAGCTCGCGATCACCTTTGATGGCTCCGCCTTGCTGGCGTCACAAGACAGTACGGGCCACGGCCTTCCCCAGAGTTCCCTGCGACACCTTAATGTCGATCGTTCACCAATAAAGGTGCCGATGGCTGTTGCGCGATTCATTACGGGAATATTCTCCCACGTGGAGACGCTCCGGACAGAACGAGAAGATCAAGACAATGACAATCCAGAAGAATTGGACGAGCACTTGCAAGAGATCGAATGGCACCGCGGGTGGAAGGAAGTCGAAGCGCTCCTTCCGCACCTCGCGGCAATCCGAGCGGAAGAGCGGGCGCGAGTACAGCAGGGCGCTGCCGTCCCATTGACCACCAGTTTAGTCCATTCCGCTCGCACGCGGTTTATCTTACTCAACTGTCCTTCAGACTCCGGATCCTCAACGTAGCCAGACTTTCACCGACTATGTCCAATTCCCGCTCCCGACGTTATCAATCGCGTCCCATGTATTCTCTTCCTTCCTCACTATATGCTTACCATTTCACAATCTTCGCAAGTCGACTAGAATCAAATTATCGCTGGCTACGAGCATCCTCGTGCCCGTACCGTTTACGCATCGTGCGAAGTGGGTACTGTTACAGGCGTTGTTGACTGCGTCGCATTTTCTACTACTCTTTTGACATCTGTTCAGCTTGATGCTTGTTCCTCTTGGCTAAGAAAGCATCATTCAATTCCAGGGAGGGAGCCTGAGCCTGCGACAGCACATCCTCCATGCCGCCAGACGTTCGCATAGTCCGGATTTGCAAGGCCGACAGCGCAAAACGAGACGCGCACCAGAAGGATCCTGGTCAAGGAGTCCGCGAATCCCCAACGCCGTTCGGCTGTTAGCTCGAGCGTTGCGTCAGGCGCAGCACAAATATTACAAAGACTTTCACTCCAAACTTTCTGCGTCCTGTATGTCTATGGGTTCAGCTGTACTTCGAATCTGCCGGCCTTGCGCTTGGCAACTCCTTATGTCCGATTGCCCATTTGCCGGACGTCACCGCGGCTTTTCTTCGGGTTCGAGCCTCCCCTCATTTCGTCGACACAAGTTGGCTGTCCGAGCGCGAGATACTGAGGGAGTTGGAGAATCTAAAACCTTCCGTTGGAGCAGACCTGATTATTGCTCACCGCTCGTTGCAACTGCCTAATCAGTTCGACACTACTCGGCGAGTCCGGGCTAATAAATCGCGTGTCGAACAATCCCTCGGGACATCTTCCAGTTCTATCACGGCGGAACGAGGGGATTATGGTCAGCAGGTGAGTCCTGACGTTCCTTCCCGGCGTCGCCCGGCCTTTTTTTTTTTCAGTCAAGGCGGGCAGAAAGTGCCAAATATCGGCGCATTTGGTGAGTCCATGTCTTCCTCCGTTCGACGTTATGCCTTCAGTCAAACCAATTTTGTCCAGCTCTCCGCAGCCCAAGGAACCCGTAGTGTGGTCCTTCGTATTCCTCTAGCTGCTTTCTCGAGTTTGCTCGCCATTCACAAATCATATCATCATCTAGGACTCCTGCGTATCTGTCGCTGATATTTGGGTATCCCACGTCGTTCACAAGTTTGCGGTGAAGAGATTCATTCGCTTAGCTCTCACCCAGACGGTAAGCTATTAATGTCAGTTTTTTTGGCGTACCACACATTGGTCCAGCTGCTCGAGCCAGGGACGTATGCGGGTTAAATGTCGATTGATGGCGCACCCTTGAACTCGTAGACACACCCCTGATCTACGTCTTTCAGTGGGGCGACTGAGAAGACCCTGTCATGTCAAATAAGGTGAGTCTCCAGAATCGGATCACCCTGACTGTCATACACAATACGACCGGTGCCAATTCGTCCCTCCACCGCTTGTGTTTGCTCGAACCCACCGGCGGCAAAAGCCAGGTGAAGATTCCTTCCGGGAACTTGCTCTAGCCAAGTTGTCTCGTAGATACCCTGGATCTCTGCGTGTCATCTCGCGCCTCCCGAGTGGTGAGCGTCCTGCGGATATCCGCGTCCGGCGCCTACAACAAGCCTTATTGGCTTATTCCTGCGATACGCCATGGTTATCTCGTCCGATGATTAAATAAAGTAAACAAACACAAGAACGAGGTTGAAAAGTTGCCTCTCACGATAAATCAGTCAAGTGAGCTTAAGCTTTCGCGCAAACCGTCTAGGCGTCTACCTTAGTAGTACGTAGGTCTTTCTATCCGTGGTTCGCCATATAACGAAATTCGTACGCAGAATTGATCCAAGCTCATCGAACACAAGGGAATGCATCCAGCCAAGTCGCAGTCGGGGCACGTCGTTGTCAGCGGCGCGGAGCTCAAAATTACGAGGACTGCCGGTTTATCCCAGATATCTCACTTGATGCAGCCAAAATACAACTCACTCCGCCCGGTTAGTCCGAGGATCTCAGCATCTCACACGGTCCACCAACCCCATTCTCCCCGCCCGTTGTGCCTCGTCGTGGTAGCTGACGCGCTCGGAGCGGCCACAGACCACTGACCAGTCGCCGTGTCTCATTTGGCCGCTCACCTGAAATCGAATTAGGCGCCCGGACTGATGGCGCTGATGTCGTGGCCTGTTTGGCGATAGATACGCGACGCGATGCGGCACGTGTGGGACCCACGTACTTCTCCCTGCCGCTCATAACTTTAAAGCTTAAACCGCTCAGGGCAAGCTCAGGATCCACGCCTCTCATTCGTAGGGTCAATCCACGTACACGGACACCACGCCGGCCTCGCGTTGAGCCCACCTACCCGTGCGCCGACTTCCTGTGGACAACGCACGGGGGGCTACGATAGCGGCGGCGGCGCGCGACGAGGAGCGCCAGAGGCGCACGAGAGGATGTTCGCGCTATGCCCTCGACCCGGCGCGGGCGCACACCGTCTCACAGCCTCCCGCCGTCGACCTCGCGCTCGCTGCGTCCCCGGGACAGCTCCAGCTCGCGTACGTACCGCTGACGCTGACCCCTAGTCCCTAGTTCTCGCCGACGCCCCGTCGCCGGACATTATCACGCTCCTCGAGGCCGCATAGATGCATTGTGACATAAACACGTACCTTGCGCAGCGGCCCTTCGCCCCTGTCTCCGCCCTCCGCCTCCGCCGCCCAAATCCAAATATCGATGTTCGACCCCGCGCGCGATGCGTACGCACCCACCCTCGCCCTGAACCCATCGCCCAGCACCCGCTCGCTCCTCGAGACGGCATACAAAGACAACGTCCGCGCCCACCCAGGGCGCGTGCTCTCGCTCGGCGGTGCACCGCGCAATGGGGCCAATCTCCAGTGCTGGGCGAGTGGGGGCAGGTGTACAAACATGCGAGGTACGAGCTACTTAATTTGTAGCGTCTGTCTACGAGAGACTAGGGCAGGTGTGCGGCAAGTTCACAGTGCACCGACGAAACCTCAAACTCGGATTCGGATTCGCAGTTTACTCAAACGTACGTCCTCCCTCTTCCTCCGTGCGCTTGTACAGTGGCTTATCGTCCTCGTCTCTATGACTTTGCTCACCGTCCGAGAAGCGGATAATGACAACGAGAACGAAGATGGGGAGTTGCCAGCGCCCGTCTCCGCCAAATCGCAGCAGCGCGCGCGGAGCGCGAGTACGAGTACCACTGCGCCGTTCTACGGGACCGCGCCCCCGTCCACCGCCACGCAGGCCGATCGCGCACGCCGCGCCAGTATCATCAGCGCGCCCCCCTCAGCACACGGATCCAGCGCCGCGTTCTACGACTCCGCGTCGCCCCTTACGCCCATGGATCCCCATGCACGATTCACATTCGACTCGGAGACACCCCCGTCGGCCTCGTCGTCGGGCGGGTGGGGCGGGCCTGCGACGCCGCCGGCGAGTGCGGGGGATGGCAGTGGAGATGCACATGTACGGCGTACGACCTGGGGCTGGGTTTCGATGGGGAGCAGAGTCTCCTCTACAGCGGTGCGGGCTTGGTTATGAGCGCGATGGCTATTCGGAGTAGGAGGAGGGATGAGGATGTCCAGGAGTGGGGGACGGGCGGGCGTCAATTCCGCGCACCCGGCGTATCAGCAGGAGCCGGAGGGGTATGAGACGCAGCGGGCGATGATGGTGTGCTGCCGATTGGGATGCAGATGCACCTGGGGATAAACACAGGAGGGCTGCCACTCGGTGTCGCGGCGGGCCAATATCTCCACCAGCCCGTACGTTTCTGAGCGTAGCTCACTTCGGCCATCCCTCGGCCCTTTCTCCTTGTCCATCATGCTGTTCCGCCCGTCCTGGGCGCGATACCCCGTCCACGCCCGTCTTGTCTCGCCGATGCCTCCCATCCGCCTGTTCTACTCCACTTCCCACCTACCAACTCTACTTCGCCTCTTTCGTCTATTCCCCCGGATGCACGTTCGACCCACGGTCCATCCGCCAGCTTGGACACGCGGTGTTTTCGGAACGTCGAGAGTCGACCTCACTCCTACTTCTTGCCGAACGCCCACCTCCTGCTTGGCACGACACCGCTCCCTTCGCCACGTCACCGTATCGACGAGATACATTCATTAGCCATCACCGTTCTCCCTTTGATTTCATCGCATCCCCTGCGCTGCGCTTTGTACCTCGCTCACACGTTGTGCGGTTTGGACGTAGGCTAGATAATTCCGCGCGGATAGATGGATGTCGTTACTTGTGTATGTACACACTTTCCGCTTTCATTTTTCATCAAGTATGTAATTTAAGCCCAGGTCCGAGGGCCGGATTATTTCAGGTCTGCTCGCACGGTTGGCGGTTGAACCAGCATTTAAAGGCAGAGCGCTTGTTGAATAGCTTCTTCCTTTTGCCCAGCAATCATCATATATAGGCAAGAAGATGCGCCTTGCTCATTGATGCGCGCTGACTTGCATATGTAATGTGCAACTCAAGAGATTCCGTACCTCGCTTGTTTATGTGCGCTTTTGACACTATCACTATATTGTTAGATTGGCTGGGCCCAGATTGAGGGAAGTCCCACAGCCAGTAGTCGTGGATGACTCTTGACGTTGTTTCTCTTGCCATGTTCAATATATTCTAACAACCTTCGGAAATCAACGTCGGCAAGGAAGGCATAGATAAAATATTTTATGAACCAGAGCATCTACATCCCTTGTACCCAACTAAAGAACCTTTTCGCGGCCTGCCCTAGACAGTGGGCGTGAACGAAATAAGCAACCCCGGCTCCGTCGCCGCAACCGCCGGGTTGACTCCACCCAGATCATGCTCCAAGGCGACAAACGCGCCCACGCCGGTCCCCACGAGCGTCGGGACGTAGTTGGTCGTCGTGCCGATGGCAAGCACCGAGGTTGCCTGCGTGCCTATGAACACCAGTTGATCGAGCACAGTCGGGACAACGACGTGCTGGTCCTCGGACGCGGACCACTGCCACGCCTGCGTCGGGTCGGGCACGAGGTTGAGCGGGTTGATGCACGTCGCGCGGGTGATCGTCATGTTCTGCAGATCGGAGAAGGACGCGGTGAGGCAGAGGTTGCTGTCGGTGTCCGCGATTGCGCTGCAATTCGCATTCCCATTAATCCTCTGCGTCGAAGGAAGAGAAGTGACAAGAAGGGAATACCCACCCGAAGAAATTGACGAGGCCGTTGACGCCACCGGTACCGCCGCCCCCGCCGCCGGCCCCCCCGCCGGTGCCGGGCCCCCCGCCGGTGCCGGTCCCGCCGCCGCCGCCGCCGCTCGTCGTGCCGCCGTTGGCGCGGGAGCTCACAACCCCGCCGGGCGCACCGCCGCCGAGCCCGGCACAATCAAAGGCGCCCCACAGTGTGGGCGACGTCGTGGCGCGCACCGCCAGAAGGCCGTGCCCGCTCGAGTCGTTGGGCGCGCTGGCCGAAGTGCTCCACCCGATGGGTGTCGCGGTCAGGTTGGTTTGTGCGGTTGTGCCCCAGAAGAGCGACTGCAAGTGAATTCGGGACTCAGTTAAGAGGGAGAGGCGGTGAGCGGCACGGAGCGACTTACGACGGTGCCCATCTGCGAGCAGGTCTCGGCTGTCGGCGCCGGCGCCGCTGACACGACGCGTGCGGCGAGGAAAGCAGAGAAGATTGCGAGGGAGGTGAAGGTCATTGTCCTAGAGGAAGGGCGCAAGTTGGAGGATATGCGCACTGGGTGGGTGCTTTAATACCCCCCCACGCAACCACGTTCGAGGGCTGGGAGGCGGAAGAAAGCTCAGGGACCAGGGCAGTTGGAATCATTGTCAAGGGCACAGGAACTGAGGGTGGGTCAGTACCATTGCATTTGCGCGCGGGAGCCAGTGGCGAATACGGTGTAGGGAGTCGGCTCACACCCCTTGTGTGTTCACCCAATCAGTATATGGGTTCTTATTATGTCAAGCACGTGGACACGGCCCAAAATAATTGCCAGTGGTGAATACGGTGTAGGGATTCGACCCTTGTGTGTGTTCACCCAATCAGCATGCGGGTAATTATGCCAAGCACGTGGACACGGCCCAAAATAATTCGTCTGTTGGCGGGGTTCATAAAAGTTAATATGACGCAAGTTCAGAGTCGAGTTGATAGTGATCCAGCAAGCCGGGATTGAAAATCTGCCTAGTCATGTAGAGTAGCTACAGAGCAGAGACATAAAGTACAGTCTTCGAGAGCTTAGAGCCAGGGTCAACGAACTCAGGTACAGGACGCATCGCGGTCCCTTGGGCGCCATGTCAACCGTGTCCGTGGGAAGTCGAGAGTCAGAGCCGTGTCTGGGAAATCGAGAACCAGTGGCTTCTTCCCGCTTTGAAATTCGCATTATCGACTCGGAAGCACCCGGCCCGGCGGTAGTTGAGTTTTATAATCCACGCCGAGATGGCCATAAATTGAAGTTTGGTTGAAAGGCGTATAAAATCCTGCGAGTTGAAGTTCCTGTGTATCGTTATGCATAGACCGTGATCGAGATAACACTGGATTAATGGGCCGTCATATCCGATGGTTCGAGACCTATAGGTTATTCTGTGTTGCAAAACAGCCTTCGATACCCTAAGTGGTGATAAGATAAGATAGCACCTGCGGGTCCGGATTGATTATTCAGTGGTAGTGATCCAGTAGTGATGTGATCACTGCCGCCCACGTCCCACCACCATGTCTGCCTCTGAGCTTTTCCACGTCCAAGAGCATTGTGATCGCATCGCCTCCCATGTCAAGCTCGACCAGTCCTCTCAGGACGATCTAAAGTCCCTCGCCCTCGTCAGCCAGACGCTCTGCGCCTCGGCCCAAGCTCAGATTTATTTTCCGCCACGTCAGCC
Source organism: Mycena latifolia (assembly GCA_029289555.1). Taxonomy (NCBI): domain Eukaryota; kingdom Fungi; phylum Basidiomycota; class Agaricomycetes; order Agaricales; family Mycenaceae; genus Mycena; species Mycena latifolia. The sequence continues at coordinate 904,894 of JARJLE010000037.1, forward strand.
TCGATCCTTGGGACTCGGAGACGGGAAGGCTCTTGAGGAATCTAGCCGCACTTCCCATTCCCATTCCCGCTGGCCAGCGTCTCTCTGTTGTTCTCGCAGCTTCGCCGCACCTCCTACCGCACATTCGCTCTCTTAGTGTCCTGGCGGAGATCGAGATACTGGAGCTCGTATTGAAGATGCAGCTTCCACTCGTAAAGAAAATTGCATTCAATTTCAAAGTTACACGGGAGTCAGATGATCATGACCGGCTTCTACGTTTAACCCAGGATATAATCGGGTTGGCTTCGATCCGAGAAATCGAGATCCGCCGGTTATACTTGGGCCCCTGGCTTCACAGGCAGCTGCCCCTGAAGGTTTTCCCATCTCTATTACAGACATCCTCGCGCGATATCCACACCCTTGCCTTCAATCGCATCTATGCTACCCCCGCTCTCCCCACCACATCCGCATCCTGTCCTCCCGAAGGACGGGCAAAAATCAGAAGGCTGGAGTTACGCCAGGCAGCTCCTCTCGTAGAGTGGTTCATCTCCCCATCATGCCCGTTCGATTTCACCCACCTTGTTGAGGTCGACACGGATGGCTACAAGGCACACTTTCTCCGCGTCCTCCACTCTGCACGCTCGAGCATCAGGCGACTGCGGATGACCGAAGGTAAGCTGTCGCATCCCTGTTCATTCTTCCACGCTCTGATGTAGCCTCTTAGGCCTGGCTTCGCTGGTCGATCTGTCGGACTTACCCGCATTGACACATCTTGAGATACAGGGTTCATACTACGAGAGGGTCGGTACTCTCAAACCGGACAACTGCGTGGAAACCATCATTTTTCATTTCCGCGCGGATTCCTTCCTAACCGACCGCCACTCCGGGTTATATGCCTCAGTGGACGTCTTCGTCTCGACATTCTCGCTCCCGGTCCTCCGGCAGGTGGAGGTGCAAATGCGAGGTTCATTTTACGGCCATCGATCGGCGATGGAAGGTAGATTGTGGTGCCTCCCACAGTGCTTCCCGCACCTCGCGGGTAGAGGCTTGCTCGTTGTAACGGACTACAGCTTGTGCGAACCGAACAGGCGCCCTCCGGCCCGACCAGCTCAGTCGATGGGTGACGAGGGTGGGCTATGGCGCACGTAACATACTTGCGGAAGCCTATGTCCCGAACGGGACAGAGGACAGTATACGCAATGTTTCAGGAAGTCACAGGTTCACTTCTTAGGAGCGGTAGTTCGGCTCAGGTAACAATTAGCATGAAGTGGCTAGTAGGACCGCAGATTCAGGATGGGGAAATTTATTTCATTACACTAGCTGTCGAACAATTTCAAGCACTACGGAGTACAATACGTGTAAAATGTAACAACGGCCTCGGGCATTCGACGCCGCGGTCATTGACGCGTCGGGAGTCTAAAATAAACGACAGGAACGACAGTGGCCACAGACGGGACTTTGGGGGAACGTTTACAGGCGTGGGAGGCCGGTAGACTCATTACCAGTCTGCGTAGCAGCAACAAATGTAGTTACCAACCGCGTGCCGTAGACAGACTAGTATTACTTGTCGTTCGACGTCCGCGGGCTGAGCCTTTGCTAAATCTTCTACGGAGTCACTACACAGTCACTGCTACTTGACTTATTATTCTCGCATAACTTACGACTTGCGTTCGATCAAATCCCCTCGACATAAATAATTGCCCCAAGTGAGTTGATAATTGTAAAATTAAGTCGACGATGTACGGTATATTGTCAGAATGCGAGTTTGATTTCAGAGAGTAGCCAGCCCGAGCCCGCTGAGCAGACCCCGACGAGGCCGCCGATGGTAATCAAGCTAAGAGAGAGATTGATGAGATTTCGACAATGAGGATAGGAAGCGGATTGGTTCCGGATCCATGGACAGAACGGTGCGCATGTAGCCCGTACAAACATCGTTTCAAGGGCACAGTGGACCACATCCATCGCTTTCTCTCCTGATGGAAACAGGGTGGTCTCCAGTTCCCTGGACCTGACAATCCGCGCCATCGAGGTTTGAGCAGTTTTATCAGGCATGATCATCCTAACCTACAATGTAACACCTCAATCGTGCTCCAGACCAACCATTTGAAGATGGTTTATCCTTCTCAGATGGTTGGATCTTCAACACTCAATCTCAGCTCATGCGTTGGATCCCCCCCGTGGCTACGTGATGGTTTTCATCTTCCGCAAAATTCGCTTATCATCTCTGCCTCTGGTACAACAAAGTTGGATTATACTCGCTTTGTTCAAGGGACATCATGGGAAGAATGGATGGATCTGAGGTTCCGCGCCCATTACTCGTGTATTATACATAGGTCAAGGATATAGAAAACCATGGCATGAAATCTAACGTTGATCTGCGCCCATCATGTGCGCCTCTGTCAGCTTTGAAATTCTTCCAGCCATGTATCACTGCCCATCGACACAAGCTGTCTCCAGATGCGGGGCCAGGGAATGTCTAGAAAAAGTTCTTAAATTTCGTACTATATACTCACAATACTCCTCTATGCATTTTGATGAATCGCTCTCTTCTAGCTCTTGACTTCGTGAAGTTCAACTGACTCCGAGTAACGCCAACAATGACATTTGTCTCGCCAAGTATCCTCATGTTTTATCTGATTTATACTTGGACTTGTGTTCTTTCGAGATTCACGGTGGCATATATATAATTGATTCGCCTTTCTGACAAACCAAGTTGTGACCTGGCATGAGTAATCTGTGTTTCCGCACTCTCCGAAAGATGGCTCTGATTTCAACTGTTACGGTTTTACATGAACGTGCCTGCTTTCTCGGGTTAACAGTGCAAATAAAACGGCGATGTAGGTCAAAGGCTGAATATGCATCTCCTCGCAGGGGCGCCTTCGGTACGGCCCGAATGGCCGAAATAATTTCCGCGTCCAGACGTTCTTCCATTTTGGCTCGCTAAGAGTTTAGCCGACGCGTTTGGGCAATTTCCGGTCCGGCGCCGATGGCCGAATGTGATGTTTCAGTCACAATCATCGGTTGCTTTCTCCCCTGATGTGTCTCCAGCTGCAGCCCGGCATCCGTACCTTGTCCGCCCCATTTCTGAATCTGCTCTCCTTCTTTTCGACGAGGGTGCTATCCAGAGACGGTCTTCCTAAGCTCAATCACAACAGTTTCGGCCCGACACTGAGGGCTACTCTTAATCGCGGCCGTTGACCCCCACATTGACGCAGTGGATGAGGTTGAGGTACTCGCGCTCAATATTTTATGGCTAACAATATTTCCTGTCTTCTTTAGCCATCTATGTATCTCAAGTCCAACTCATCGCCCAGTGCTGATGCGCGCGAGGGTTCTGCCGTGGAACTTCTGAAGATTCTTGCGGGTTGAATTCGGATTTGCAATTGGACTTTGAGTCGGACCGCAGCAGCGATGGAGGAAGAAAGGCATTCCGCCAACATTCCGTAGGCTCGGTCAACGGAGCGGAACGTGGGACGGATCGCCGCAATCGAAGGTCAGCAGATGTTTCTCCATGGAGAGTTTGTACGGCACATGAATATTCCATTCCCTCGACTGACCCTCAGTGGGAATGCATGTGTGGGCGGAATTGCGAAGCAAGTGTTGAGGGGCGTGCAAGGGTGCCCAGAGGTGCAACGCTGTGTATGTACACTCGGAGCTAACGGTCAAACCACCCAAAGCGAGCAATGGCCGCAAGTTTCAGCCCCTGTCTTAATGTACGATCTCAGCTCCAACTGTCAAACGCGGTCATGAGGCGCGTACGCCCACCCCAGGTGACATCATTCGAACAATTCGAATCCGTTTTTTCTCACCGGTCGGGAGGGCGCCGTCGCTTTATACAGTCACCTTCTCCCCCCGATCGTCCTTGAATCTCCCCATCCTCTCAAAAAGATGCTCATGCCAACCATAGGAATCGGATTCATTCTCACCACAGCTCTCGCAGCTGCAGTGCCGCTCTCCACCGTCACTCTCGACTGCGAGTATCTCATCCTCTCCTTCCTCTGCGTGAATTCATCTCTGCTCACAGACGGAACCTTCACGGGACTAACGAACACCTCAAGCGGCATCGTCTACTTCCGCGGCGTGCGGTTTGCCGACGCCCCGATCGGCAACCTGCGCTGGCGCGCACCAGTCTCGCCACCGTCAACGCACCTGGGTCATGTCAACGCTTCGCAGGTGCTTCAGTCTTTTCTTACCATTATTTTGGAGTTGCAGAGTATTTATTCACTACTTTTCAGTTCGGCCCAGCCTGCATTCCTACAAGCGCCAGCAACGCGGTCCTGGGGTCGACGAGCGAAGATTGTCTTTTCGGAAATGTGGGTGCTCTGAAAACTCACCCCCATCTCTCCACTCACTCCCAATATACATAAAGGTATTCATCCCTATCGCTACAAAACCCACGAGCAAACTTCCGGTGCTGGTGTACTTCCATGGTCCGTCTTACTCCTCACGCGCCGAATGATTTGCGCTGACCGCTCCTTGCAGGCGGCGGCTTCGAAGCAGGCAGCGCCGTCGGTGCACCACCCGACAACCTCATCCAGGGAGCTGCGAAGCCGTTCATTTTTGTCACGTTCCAGTATCGGTTGGGGCAGTTTGGTTTCCTCGGTGCGTGCCCACTCGCTATTTTCTTGGAAATTGACCAAAGTCGGACTATGCGTGTAGGAGGGAACGAGGTCGCAAAGGACGGGCTGTTGAATGCTGGATTGTGGGATCAGGTGTGTGCTTACTCTGTCCAAGGTGGAAATCATCTAATCGAACCATGTCGTAGCGTGCCGCGCTTGAATGGGTACAGCGGTACATCAGTGCGTTTGGTGGGGATCCAAAGTGTGTTTTCCTTCTCCTTGGCTTGTTCCCACAGGTTTTTTTCGCGGTTGTACTAATATTTTCTGGGTGATTCAGACAAGTAACGATATGGGGCCAATCCGCCGGCGCGGGGTCGACGATGTATCACGTACGTTCGCTTCTGCTTCTCTTCCAACCTTTGTTTCCCAGATTTGAACTTACACATGAACTGTAGCTCATCGCCGAGGGTGGCCAAGACCGACACCTCTTTCATCGCGTTATGGGCGACAGCTCCCCATTCCTATTCATGCCTTCCAACACAGACGCGTTTCTGCAGGACCTATTTGCGCAGTTTGCTGGGCTCGCGTTCGTAACTTCTCCCATCTTCGTATTTCACTCATTATTGACTCGTCGTACACAGCGGATGTGGAGGTGTGACGGACACCATGTCCTGCCTACGCGCCGCCTCCACCCAGAGCCTTGCGGTGGGCGGATCCTCGACACTCGCGAATCTCACGTCCGCGCTGTTCCCATTCGGACCCATCATGGATGGGAAGTTCATCAGCGTACGACCGGTGGAGGCTTTTAAGAGTGGGAAGTTCGTGAAAGTGCCAGTGTTTTTCGGGTGAGTAATCATCACTTTATATTCACTATCTCAAGCTAACTCAAGTATCACACCCCAGCTCTAACACAAACGAAGGCTCCCACTGGTCCGCCGGGCTCCACAACCCCGCTGCCAATACCTCCGAGCCCAACGCCACCGAGGACACCGTATTCAACTTCCTCTCCGGCCAATGGCTCGGTCTCACGCGCGCGACGTTCAACACCGCGACGAGCAGCAAATTTTACCCGCAGACCAGTTTTGCGAACTTTAGTCTGCAGGGGCAGCAGATGTATGGCGAGATGAGGTTTATTTGCAGCGGGCTGATGATTACGGGGGCGTTGCATGATGCAGGGATACCATCGTTTGGATATCAGTGCGTGTTCTCGCTCTTCCCTTCATTCGCTATTGTTGTTGAGACAATTGTGATAGCTGGGACAACCCGATCCTGGGCTCGGACCATGCCTCCGAGCTGCAGATGTTCTACAACATTGGAGAAGTATTTGACCCGCTCGATGCAACACTGGCAACCGAGATGCGCGCGTATTGGACGAGTTTCGCCACGGATGGGGTGCCGAGCGCGTCTGGGGCACCCGCATGGACCGTGCGTTCCATGGCCCCCCTGTCATTACTCGCCGACGCGAATACTGATTCCTTCTTTACGAGCAGACGGCCGGTACCAATGGCACACCTCGTATGCTGCTCCACCCAGGACAGGTCGGCATGGAGGCTGTGACCAGTGCGCTGACGGAGCGTTGTGCGTTTTGGCACAGCCAGGAGGTGATTCGGGAGTTGGATACATGAAGGAAAGGAAAGGAAAGCTAGTGAGAATCAAAATTATTTCCGTGTAAAAATGTTGGACAATGGCAATGTTTTCAAACGTTTCCGTAGGTGGAGCCAGTACAGCAATTTTGATAGTGGCCTCAACCCGATAACTTTGAACCGTCTCCATCTGTAACCTTTTAAACTTCGCCCATCGGCGACAATTCGGGACCCCCACATGCCATGGCAGTGCCGTGCTCTGCCGTCCCCACTGACGTCTCCTGCCGGCCTTTGTGACCAAAAATCAAAACAGATTAATGGACGCACTGAGCTCATTCCTTAGTACTGTCCGAGGCGATGGCTGACCAGTCCCGGGTCAAGTGTTGTCGACGTCGAACCGTTGACTTAGCGCGTCGCGGCCCCGATTCCGTTCCGAGTTTACACGTACATTAGATATTTCCGCGGTCAAGTCTGCATGGGACGGGATTTCCCGGCGTGCGAGTTCCAATTAGCCTGGGGGTCTACATATACAGGCTGTCCCGCGGAGACACAGGCTCGCCGGTGAAGGTCAGTACAGTTATTAACATGACTAGGTCACTGGATTTGAAGTTGGTTGTCGAAATTCCTCGCCGAATCTGGAGAATCCAAGTCGTTCCTTCAGCTAAGCCAGCGCTTCAATGAGTCCGGTTCGTCGGGATGCGCCCACAAGATCCTCCGTGTCGTCTGCGCGCATTAACTGATCTCGCATCCACATCCAAGTTGTGTGCAACCGCGCCTCTCTCTCTCGGACATCGACCCTGGCTGCGGACTTCAACTTGGGGGCTGGGTTCGAATTCACTCTTAGGTTGCAAGCCCGTCCTACATTAGTAGGCGGACAACGTGCTACCGGACAGAATACAGAATGCCGGACGCACGGATCTAAATCCGAATCCCAAGGACTAGCCTTCCCGAGGAGCCCCCCCGCTCGAAGGATGGGTGATTCTACACTCGAAGCAGTAAATACTCCGCGACAAGACAACTGCCGGCGCAGGCCCCACTGACTCTTGCTCGGGGTCCTAGTCATTCAATCTTGTCCGGAGGGGGGAATTTAAAGTTTGGTGGGACACTCCGAACCTTGTTTTTTCGTTCGCCAACTCGTTCGGACAGTGAACGCGCCGGTGCAGCATATTCGGCGTGTTTGACTCAAAATTCCACCTTGGAATGTAGCGCCACAGAGATGGGATAGCCGTAGTAGCCTCGTAGCAAGGTCCCCGGTTTGTAGCTCAGGACATCAGCTACAGCTTGCTACAACCTGATACTATAGCTTAGTAGCATTGTTGCGCTCCATAGCGGTCCGTGGCTCCAAGAGCTCATCATATCTTCTCCGACATTGGCAAAGGAAAGCAAATAGAAATGAATTAAATGAAGTAGTACAAAAAGTCAACCAACATCGACGGCAATGCTCACGACACGGCGCGGGACGCGGCACGGCGCCACATCCACCGTACCCCTGCACAAGCCCCAAACAAGCTCGCCTCGCCCATCGCAATCATTGGAGGCCCGCGCCCGTCCACGAACCACTTGAGGAGTGGGTCGCGGAAGGGCAACGGAAGTTGACGTATGCACCAGCGCAGAGGATTGAGAAAGCAGTATACAAGCACGTTGTTGAGGACATGGGCGAAGGGCCAGGGCCTGGCAGATGACAGCTTGGGAGGTTTGAGGCGAGCTTGAGGTGGAGACTTGAGCTTGAGGAGACGACCCTAGACTGACCGGCGGCTTGAGGCAGCGGAGCATTTGCAACGAGCTTGAGGGCACTTCAGATGAGCTTGAGGGCTTGCAAGGCATTTGGGGGGAATATGAAGGGGGGTTGAGACGAGCTTGAGAGTGAAGGTCCCTTGGAGAGAGCAGGGCGGCGGCGGGGCAATGAGGGAAGAAGGAGAGAGGCAATGAACCACTTTGATGGGGATCCTGACAGGATCATGATGCGCACGGATCCCCCGCGGAGTTTGAAATGACTTCAATGAAACCGTCATCAAACGACCTGTCAGTGTCGTTGAGACCACGGTTTGTGCGGAGTAATAATGAATCAACTAGGATAAGACTCAGGATAAAATACTCGACGCATTAAGGCTCCAACCATTTCCATTTTTAAACGTTTTAAACGGATAAAACCGTTTCTATTTCCATTTATTTTCTGGACCTGCGTAAATGATAAACGGATAGTAAACAAATAGTTTAAATGGTTGTGGAGATAAACCACCTGACAACCGATTTTTTCAAACATCTGCTGTAATTATGTTGCACAACAAGACGGTTGAACGCTTGAGCTAACATCAAGACGTTCAACTCTCACCGTGGATACTCGATTGATGAGATATTTCCAGAACTGACCGCCCCCGGGCATCTCGGCGAAACTAAACTCGTATGTTCAGGCCCTAAATAACCCCCAGCATTGATGTTGGAGATAGATATGAGACTCTGGAAGCCATCAAGGGCCCCAAGCATCACAATGAATCCATTCACAGAGGTGCAAGAATGTCACCCAACCATACCATTTATAAACAGTTTAAACAGTTTTTTTAAAAAATTCACCGTTTCCGTTTGGTTTGTGGACTTTCACAAACGGAAACGAAATGGTTGGAGCCTTACGACGCATGACCCGAGGCTTCACTGCGGCATATTTTCCGGGCACGTGCACGTTTGCGGCTTGCCAATTTGGGGCAGTTCTTGGCTGGACCAGCTGCAGCTGGCAAGTTATAAGAGTCCAACGAATCAGCATAAGACTGATGGTCACTTCATTAATGCATCGGTCATTGGTGCATTTATGCAGTTTGCACCTCAGGCAGCCAAGTGGCCACTATGCAGATCACTGTAGAACTAACTCCTTGCTACTGTAGCAATGTACAGCTACGGGCCGGCGAGCCAGAGCTACTCGTGCTACAAAATGCTACTGGAGGCTGCATAACTGACCGGGCAGCTACTCCCAAAAGACTTTTTCCTGATGGAGCGGTGACGCCGATATGCGAGGTTGATTCTTCCGCCCAAGAAAGAGCAGAAAACATGCCGAACGCGTCATATTCCATTTCGCCCCCAACGATCTGTGTCTTGGAGGGAGTGCATGTTGACCTGTTTATTTAATTTCATTCGAGTCGATGGCTTTGCCCACCTGAACTGAACTGAACTGAAGTTCTATTGGTTGCTGTACCTGGCCATAAGGGCTATGCAGCAGTACTCTAGAGTATCTAGGGTACTGCTGCATAGCCCACCGGCAGGAGCTTAGCTTCGACTTGCCGTCGGCTTTGACTTTGGGGTTGACTTCGTCATTGGTAGGTAGTTGCATGCAAAATGGGCGGGCGAGATGAAATGCACGTAGGGCGGGAAGAAAACGAATCAACAGATGATTTATCCGTTGCGAGTCGCAGTATTTGCTCCCTCCCTCCGTCCCTCCGTGCTGCAGCTCGATACTATTCCTCAGGCGCACGCAAATTATCGTTATTTATAATTACGGAGTATAAACAGGAGAGAGATAGAGATGGAGAGAACGAGGTTCGTTGGATCACCTCGCAAGGCGATACACAAGGAGATGATGAGTACGGCGCAAGCGTGAACGTGAGCGCGGATCGTCGAGGCGGCGAGGCCTTTTCGGCTCGGTCCGCTCTAGTTGGAGAGAAGTACTGCATTGAACTGACATCTGTACGCAGAAAGCCAAAATGGAGTGCATTCACGGAGCCAGGTCCCAGTCGAGGAACGGCGAGTGACCGCGCATTGTATAGGAGCTTCAAGTTCCTAATGTAGCCCAGATCTCGATATCAAGCAAGCAGCAAAGATGCAATCAACTCCGAGTCCGGATCTCCCTCCGACCCTTTCCCTTCTCTGCGATAGCACCCCTCCTAGTCGAGTCTTACCAGCCGACTCATTCCGCGCACCTGGAATTCAAGTACTCCCGCATGCCATCAAGTTGATGTCGTGGGCTATGGGGGCACAGAAGCACGACGACGCGCCGCTGCGGCACGTGTACATGTACCTCATCTCCTCGCATCTCGCACTGCCGGCGTATCCCCCTGACTATGGCCCTCGAACTCCCAGTTCAACAATCATCCGTACTACATGCGCAAGTAATGGTCTACAAATTCTCCTTCGGCGGCTCAGGCTCGGCAATCGCAGAGGCGCTTCAAGCTGCTGTCGCCGCTTGGAGGTCAGCCTTGGTAGGCTCCTTCCCTGATATCGCAAATTCCATCGTTCTCGCTACGATGCGACACCCACGTCAGATGCATGGAAGATCCCCAGAGAGAAGTGCACTTACGCAGAGCGTGGACGGTCCCCACATGATCTATAAGTGCGCGTGCCTCGAACGGCCCTATCAACGCAAGACACTCAGCGCCGTGCGCAAGATGCCAGTGGACCCCAGTACGTACCAGTCGGGACGGCGCTCGTGGAGGCGAGAAGGGCCGCAGCGAACAGCACAGACGTGATTCGCACCATCTTGGTTTTGGGTAAAGGCAGCCGCAGTTGTCAATTCCATCCATCCGCATGTGCTACACTATATATGCTGCCCCAGCCGCCACAGCATCTTGCCGCATTCCTATTGAATCTCGCGGAGGACTCCGCGTATCAAACACGACGATAAAAAAGACAACAGCAAGAGCAATGAATCTGATGATCTCTGGGTTATGGAGGACCTCGGGATCAATCCTTTACAGAGACGTGGGTAAACGGATTTGATCCCCCGAAACTTGGTTCGATATTCGCGCATTAGAAAATTTCAATGTAGTTAATGGCTGGCCACCCTGATTGATGGTGGAGAGCTCCGAACCCTGGTACATTGTCTCACGGGACGTATGGAAGTTGGAATGCCAGCCTCCGGGATAAAGACAACTCCCCGCTTTGAATTCATTAGACGGAAAGATATGAGGCAAGTTGAAAGATGGAAATCCATGCCGAGCCCGCTTTCCGAGCGTGCCGCACAAGTAATTCAGTCGTTGCTGTGAGATGAGGTCGCACGCGTGGTCATGCGTGGGACATTGACGCGCCTCCATATCAATACTCGGTTCGATCTCAACATACATTTTACCGAAATCTCTGCGCGGTGTAATGATACTGCTCTCCATACCTATCCGCCCAGGTTTACGTCGGCGGTGTTTGATGTCTAATTGTCGACAGAAATTCTGTCATCTACTTCCAATAGGCGAGCGTACGATGGTATTGTATTCTGGATTAGAGGCACATTCTGAACTCCCCTTACCTGTTCATACGAGTATGAGCAGAACCGAAACTACCCACATTGCCTATTTCGGATAATCGTAGCCCAGTCACTGGAATCACACGGGGCATCATGAGCGGACGGGAGAAGCTGATCAGTTTCTGCTGTGGGTTTCTCGGCCCCCATGCCCGTTCGAGTCAGCGGGATGCTGCGATGGCCGTGTCATGCTATGCCATGGCAAGGTATGAATATCATATCAAGTTCATCTATAATGCACTCCAGGATCCATCTGATGAGTCTGTGTACCTCGTGAGGACACGAGTGTAGTTTATGTGAGACCCAGCATCAGAGATGAATGGCCGATCCATCAGTTTCGGGGATCTTGGAAAGCTAGGGACTCATCCTAGACCTCCAGGAAAATTCTACGGTCATTCTGGTGCAGAATGAATACGTGTCCCCTCTTTTGAACTTGATGGAGTTTCTGCTTGAAGGAGTTCTGTCCTTAATTCACTCAGATATTCGGTGCAATCAATTCTTAGATTTACACGATGGCGGTAAAGCCAGGTTTACAAGCTCGTGAGGATTCTCCCTCTGTAGCTACTGTATTTATACTAATCCATGAGTCCATCTGAGTCATAAGTAAATTGTTCCATAATATTCCAGTACTTTCTTCCAGCTTCCTACTGACTCCCTCTGATTCACGATGAGTCATACATTTTGGGCGAGTCATACCCGAGCTTGGTCATGTGCCCGAGTGCCCATTCCCCAACAGAACTTACTTGCCGCGCGAATAGGTCGTACTGGCCAAAGATGCGATAACATGCCGCCGTCGGATCATACAATCAGAACTACCGCTGAAAATTTGGCAGGTACAGTACTGGAAAGAACACGCTTGAAAATATGTTACAGGACTCGTAACACTGCGAGGATAAGATGACGTGTTCCTCAGGCATTGAAATATTGTCTGGTGAGCACTTTGTCGCAGGTGAACTATAAAATGAAATAATTAACATGGATCTGACACCATTCCCAGTCTGCCCATATGTTTACTCGTTGAGATACGAGTGATCCGTAGGGCCAACTATGCCGAGGCCTATGCTGAGACACGATTCAGTTTTTTCTCTTTTTTTCCGATGGAGGTATGGGGGGGAGGGGGGATCTCGGATGGTGGTTAAAAAAGGATGTTCTGCGTAAAAGAACCTCAGAAATTGGGGGAATTTTTAGATGCGGCCGTACAGGTTTCTCATCATTGATTTCCGACAGGGTCGACCACCACACTCAGATCTCATAGCGAAGGGCTAGACCTGGTTAGAGAAGATGTAGGTAACCATCGTGCCACGCTTTCGCAGGACGGCACGGTCGTGCTCATCGGGTAATGTTGGTGGACCTCAGGTAACGGTATCCGAGAGAAAATTGCGGTGGACGTACCTCCTCCTACACCAACACCAAGCACAATATTATAATGGAATACGGAAAGATATATGAGGCAACGGTCCGGGTTCAATCATCCTGTTGCATGATATGTGGGGATACCATCATGACTGGGGGATAGCAGGGGCCGTGCTGATACACATAGGTATGGGATACTTGACATGCCTTTTGATCCAAGGGAGTGAACCGACCCATGGAACAAAATATCTTATCCATCCAAATGGGGGTTCAAAGCACAGATGATGCAAACGACGATAGCAAGAGAAGGGTTGAGTATCGGAGGACCTTGCTCTGCAATGTAGCATCTGGACGTTGTGGTGAAATCTCGAGATGATTTCAAAAATCTCATCCATACCTATGGATAATTGAGTTAGGTATAACCGTGAAGCATGTAGCATGTGTAAAATATGGACACATTTTCACGACTCCCGGGTGGGCAGTGGACACCCGGGAGCCGTGAAAATGAGTGCCCACAATATGGGCCCACATTCAAGACTAATAGTTATCACCCGAATTATGTACCTTGTTCGGGCCCCAGGATGCTGAGTCTGATGATATTTCTATCATGCTCTGTCTTAGTTCCTTGGGATACATTCGATCCGGTTGTCATTCAATGTTCCTGGAACTACATCGATGGTCAGTATCTCTATGAAGCTCCCCGTCGTAGCTGCTGCTTGTGTCACAACTTTGAATCTACCATGCCAATGGATAGCTCGTGAAAACTTCAAGTCTGAAAAGGCAAGAGAATTCAATCCACGTGCAAAGGAAATCATATCTGAAGATTGTTGATGATTACTCGCGATTCGAGCAGCTCAAGGAAATTTGGATCTCTGACCTAACCCTGAACCGAGCAGGGACCCCGCGAGTAATTCTTTCAGTCTATAACTCCAGAGCGCAAGCCCTTATATATCTGATCGCCGACATGGGGCCATGTCGGATTGATGTAGAAAATGGTCTCTATACATACCCATCGTAGCTAACATTACCTACCCAGGCCTAGATACACTAGAGTACTGCTGCATAGCCCCTACGACCAGGTACAGCAACAAATAGAACTTCAGTTCAGTTCAGATGTCGGACCTTATTTAAGGCCCAGGAGCCCTTAGACAAACGTCGGCGACGGCGTTTTCGGGCACGACACGGTTTTTTCCACCTCCGACAAGGCTTTTTAGGCACTCGGGCCCCCGACATGGCTTTTTGGCGTCCGACACTATACCTGCCAGACTCTGCCGAGCACTGCCGATGCCGTCGGATGATGTTGGCCGTCTGCAGCGTGCTTCCACCATCGCAGTTGACCCGTCCAAGATTTTCAGAGTCGTCCTGGCTATCACCGTAGTACCCGCAGGATAGATATTAACTGTGGCATATGAATCACGATATTTTCAGATGTGGGGCGTGAGAAGGTAACCATAACGGTGAAAAATTTGAACCACACACCTAGGCTGGCTACCAAGCGATGAGACAAGCGGGAGAAGACATGCATCCCGATCGGTTGCCATGCCCAATCACACTCGTAGCTTGATGTCGTGCCATATTTGGCCACGCGTCCGGGACGCGATTGCGGCACGTGGGGCACCCATCACCACATGTCGTGCGCTTACCGCCATGATCTGCTTATGACGCTCAGCACAGTCGCACCCCCCGCTGTCTGTCGGACCCCTTCGCTAATCCACGCGTCCGTAACCTCGCAGGCCTCACCATCCGAACACCGGCGCTCTAATCCATTGGCGCCGACCCGCACAAGCGGCAAGGACGCGACGGCAACGCACTCACACTCACTTTTTCATGCCGCGGAGGGGAGGCGCGAACGCGAGCGCAGCGCAGCGGGCCCAGGCCGCCAGGGCGAAAGAGGTACGCTTCACGAATTGTGCTTCCACTCCTAATCCACAGCGGTATCTCGCCGAGCAGTGCTATGAGCGGCAGCAAGAGGCGGCGACAACAGCGCCAATACGCCGCAGAGTTGGAGCTCCGGGCGCCGCAGCAGCGCCCCGCCCCGGCATCTGCCCTCCGCCTCGGCCGCGGCCTCCGCATCCGCCGCCCACATCCAACGCCCGACGTCCGCGCGCTCCTCGACGCCGCATGCGCATGCGAATCCGTTGTATGCGTGGGTTAGACCGCCTCCACCTCTCATTCGGCAGGAGCGACAGCTGTGTATCTGATATACTGCAACTCAACCGTGCACGCTCATCCTGTTTGTGAATGTGCATCGTCGGCTTCGCGCGGTACGTCCTTCTTTTTTCTTCGTGCGCTTCTACTTACAGCGCCTAGGATCTTCGTCGTGCGTGCGCCGAGGCGCTATTAGCGTCAATCTCGAGCTGTCGTGGGATGGATGGGAGTGCGAGCGCATCCATCGGGTTTGCTCTCCGTCCTCCTCCCCCTCCCGCACTCATTTCTTGCTAGGGAACTCGTCTCTCTTCCTCCTTCCTCCTCCCTTGCTCCGGATGCCTATGTGCCCTCCGCCCGCCCTCCTCCCCTCCTCTTTCCTCCCCCCCTCTTCCTTGCTCCGCTGTACGTCTTCCCTCCCCACCCTTCCTTTTACTCGTACCCCTCTTATCGTTCCGCTCCATTCAGGAAGGATGTCGGGATCAGTTCCGAGTCCCTTCGAACTCGGAGGCGCGTGTCAAAGTATTTTCACTTCTCCCCTTGCTACTCGCGCCGAGTCACACGTCGCGGGCGCGACTCTGAATGTCGAATTCTCTCTCCTCCCGTGTATTACGTCCTCAAATTGAACAGACTGGGTTCCACGTTTTCTGCCCTTCTAGATGTGCGAACCATGACTGAGATTGAGATCCAGAGCGGGACAATGGAAGGAAAGAAAAGGCAAAACGTCAACTTTTCGGTCTCACAGTCCGACCCTGAGTCGAACGGGGCTATCTGCATCGATTCAGCATGGTTAAGAATTTCATCAAGTGCGCAGCACGCGCTATCGAGCTTTCTTACCTATGCCCTAGCGAAGGCCTTGGCTTGCTTTGTCACACTGTGGGATAGCTTTTAATTACGGTATTAACGAGGAACGCGGATTCGAAGGCAACTGAACGAACCTGTGGCGTCGTACATCTCTCTCTGCCCGTTTATCATTTATCATTCACTTCAGGGAGTGTTGTAGCGACTTCAAGTTATCTGCCCTCGTGGACATCAAAAAAAGGACCGGATTTTGACACGCGAGCCCGACCCCGAGTCGAACGGGGCTCTCTGCATTGATCAACAAGTCACCGACCTTGAATATGGCTGCAGTGCGCACCGCGCGCTGTCGAGCTTGATTGGATATGCCCACGCGCGGGTTTGGCTTGCTTTGTTAGACTGTGTGATGTATGATCACGGAGGTACGAGGAAATCTAACATCACGGTGAAAGTACGTTCTGAACGAGGGCAGGCGGGGCTGCGAGTTTTATGCCCCGGCGGATAGCCGAACTGATGCTTGAGATCCAGAGTGTGTGAATAGACAGAGAAAACGGATCACAGTCAATCGCACAGCCCGACCCCGAGTCTACCGGGGGTACCTGCATACAGTGCTTGAGAGTGCACATATTGAGCGGGTGCGCCGACTCGCCAGCAAGCTTTATTGAGTGTTCCCGCGTGCGATTTTGGTGGCAATTTTTGGAAGGGTCTTTGCCGGAGCGATGTGGATGGGGGAATGCGACTTGATGGTGAACGAATGAAGCTGTTGTGTAGTTGCATTTCTCTCCACTCCTTAGTATTTACTGGACGAATTGTCGTGCATATCCCAACATAAGATCCAGAGCGCGTGAATAGTCAAACGAAAAAGGATATTATATCCGACACAACGGCCCGACCCCGGGTCGAACACCATTGCAATGAGGTCTGATATGCATGCAGTGCACACCACGCGCCCTCGAGCTTTATCTCCTGTCTCTGTGCGCGGTCTGGCCCAGAGTCTCCGCAGGTTCTGCTCCAGATGGCAATCCGACTTGATGGTGAATATTATGTCCTCAAATTGAACAAGCCTCGTAGCATCTTCGCTTTGGTTCTGCACTTCCTTGGTCAGAATAGACAAGTCAAGCTGTGAGGATCTAGGTTATTCTGTGTCCTAAAACAGCCTTCGATATCCTAAATGGTGATAAGATAAATAGCGCCTGCGGGTCCGGATTGATGTTGATCCCGTAGTGATCACTGCCACGCTCCTTGCCTCCCACCAGCATGTCTGCCTCTGAGCTCTTCCACGTCCAAGAGCTTTGCGATCGCATCGCCTCCCATGTCAAGCTCGACGAGTCCTCTCAGGACGTCAGCCAGACGCTCTGCACCTCGGCGCCAGCTCAGATCTTCCGCCACGTCAGCTTCGATCCTTGGGAATCGGAGACGGGAGGGCTCTCGACGAATGGAGCTGCGCTTCCAGCTCCTCCCGTAGAGTCGTTCATATCCCCCTCGTGCCCGTTCGATCTCACCCACCTTGTGGAGGCCGATACCGATGGCCACAATGCAGACTTTCTCCGCGTCCTCAACTCTGCACGCTCGAGCATAAAGCGACTGCGGATGACCGAAAGTAAGCTGTCGTATCCCTGTCCATTCTTCCCCGCTCTGATGTTGACTCTTAGACCTGGCCATGCTGGTCGATCTGTCGGAGTTTCCCGCATTGACGCATCTTGAGACACAGGGTTCATACTACGAGAGGGTCGGTACTCTCAAACCGGACAACTGCGTGGAAACCATTATCTTTCATTTCCGCGCGGATTCATTCCTAACCAACCGCCACTCCGGCTTATATGCGTCAGTGGACACCTTCGTCTCGAGCTTGTCGCTTCCGGTCCTCCGGAAGGTGGAGGTGCAAATGCGAGGTTCATTCTACGGCCTTCGAACGACAATGGAACATATATTGTGATGCCTCCCACAATACTTCCCGCACCTCGCGGGTAGAGGCTTGCTCGTTATAACGGACTACAGCTTTTGCGAACCGAACAGGTTCCCTCCGGCCCGACCAACTCATTTGATGGGCGACGAGGGTGGGCTATGGCGCACGTAACATGCTTGCGGGTGCCTATGTCCCGAACGGGACATAGGACAGTACGCGCAATGTTTCAGGAGGTCACAAGTTCAATTCTTAAGAGCGGTAGTTCGGCTCATGTAATAATTAGCATGAAGTGGCTACTAGGACCGCAGATTCAGGAATGGAAAATTAATTTCATTACAATGACCAGCTGCCGCAGGCATTGCAGGCTACACTGTATCGATCAGTAAGTGTAGAAGCCCTCAAGATCTGGATCGAAATATCGGGGCACTCCAGAACATCGCACGCACCTGCGTCCCGTCCCGCGCTGCCGCTCCCATCCTTTGGGACTCCACAGATCAGCGCGTGCCGTTATCCCAGTCACCGTCGTACACCGAGCCTTGGCCGAGTCGGAGGAAACGGAAATGATGCCCTAACGCGGTAATCCGCTCTACGACTCAGAGTAATAACGAGAAGAATGGGAGTGGGACTCGGCCACTCCCATCATATCAGGGTGCGAGTCCCATCCTTGATGGCATGAAGAATGGGACTCGCTTCTCGAGAATGGGACTTAAGCCTTCAAGAATGGGACTCGCCATCCCAACCATCCAATCATCAAACGAACTCAAAATGAAAATGAGGGCCAGACAACACAAGAGACCTGGTATTAGGGCGAAAACAACATCTGAAACGACGCTTACTAATCGATGAGTGTTATATTAAGAGGGTAGGCGAAGGAATGTTGGAGGTAAGGACGGAAGTGGGTATATATGAATTCTTTTCGACAAGCCTTTCGAGGAATCGAGGTGAGGTGCGCTTAGCGGTCACACCTCGATTGTCCCGGTCTTAACCGTGACAGTCGAGCCGTTAACTTGGGCGCCGTACGACCGAGGAATTGGTGATGAAGGGGTGGCGCCGAACGGGGCGTCCGCGACTGACGACTGCCACACGCCAGCGTGCTTGCGGTTCGTAGCGATTAGGGACATGACGAGCAGGGTAGCGGTGTATCCGAGCACTGTGGGAAGTCATTTAGTCGGTTCTTTTCAATGAAAGGGGAAGAGGCACAGAGGACCCAGTTGAGGAAGGCGAAGGCCACGATCGCGGAAGTCTCGGGACAAATGCCGGTGGTTGGGTCGTCGGTGGAGACGCTGACGCCATCGCCAAAGTCAGTGGGGTCCGACTCTGCCTCTGCACCGCAGCCGATCAAGAGCCTGAGGACCGTGGTGGTCTGCGCCGCATCTGCTCCGGTTGCAAGCCACAGAACCCAGAGAAACGCTACAAACAGTCGAGGGTGGGTGAATTAATAGAAAATGGTACAATAGTTATGATTACTGACACAGCCATCCGAGTTCGAACACGATCATGGAGGTGACACCGCCTGGGCGAATAATCTCGAGGGCGATCCTGTGAAACATGTGATCAGGATGTGCGCGGTACTCGCGGCAGAAGCGCATACATTATGGAGATAGTGGCCATGGTGATCACAGAGGTGGCAATGGCGAGCCCCGAATACAAGAAGGACATATCCAGATATGTTCTGACCGTCGACGTCACTGCGCCTGCCATACCCAGCTCGATTATTGCGAAAAGGAGCACAGTGCCTGTACTCAGAATATCAGAAATGTGGTGATGAGGAGCTTCGAGACAGACATAGAACTGCGAGGCGGATCTGGGGAAGTCGTGAGGCCATGTCGTGCGTCGGTGGGGGGAATGAGAGATAAAGATGTATTTATGCCTACAAGGTTCATTGTTTTATACGTTGCCTCCCGCTGTCGGGAGTGGTTTCCTTTTAATCTGACAAGACGTCAAGTCGAATTGGTGATGGCACTTACTGTCGGCTCTTGGCATTCGGGATTATGGAAATTTCGTGGCAGCCGGTGCAGCACGTGACCACTCGGGCGCGCCGAAATGCATCAACTTTCCCATATAGCAAGCCCGAAGCATTTCGGCGCACCCGGAACGAACACGTGCCGGATCGAAACTAACTTCGGGTGCCCCGAAATTCCTGTAATCCGGTGTGATTGGGCTATTTCGCGCTAGATATTCCCGGCGAACAGCCGAGAATACCTCTTGGCATTAATATTATCTTTTCTCTCCTCAAAACAAGATTTGTAGCCATCCAATCCGGGCGACTAGATTCACGCAGTACTGGCATCAGCAGATTGCATCCTACGGAACCGCGTTCGCACAAGTCGACAAGATGCTTTGCAGGTACTCATGTGGCATCTGACCGGCCTAAAGTCTGAACTGCGAACGGGCCAATTCAGTGCAGATTTGGAGACGTACCTGGGGTAGTGTTATGGGAGCGCATCTATGCAGTCATCCACCGGCGGCGGTCGCACTCAGTGAGTGTCCTCTCGAGGGATACATTTTACACTTCGCAGTGTATTGTCTGGACTCTGAGTCATCAGCCGAGATACATTTAGCTGCGGATCAGCCATTCATTTTTATCCACTCGGACGTCCGCCAGCTCCGAGCCACAATCGGCAGACGGCAGAGGATGCCGCTAATGTCACCATTATTACCTTGGTGCGTGTTGCATTCAAGTTCTGGAGCATCCCGAGTCCGCGCGCGCCGCCGACTGTCAAAGCCACCCCCGTACGTATCGGCGCTGTGATTCGGACCCTTCTGACGCTGACCAACTCGCCATCTTAATACTTTCGTGTATCTGCCATTCAAACTCGGTCATCAGTACGTCCAAATCTGTGCGTTACCTTGACTATTCGATCTCTCGGTGATGATTTCCAAATCTGAACTGTACCAGTCTGCCGACGGCAACGTGCTCGCCACATTGTTACCATTCATAGGCGGACTAGCTGGCAGACTGGTAACAAGTCTATCGGAGCCCCACGTCCCGTCCCGGACCGAGTATATACAAGAAACGAAAACGAAAACATATATATAGACGGCCGCGCGACGGCCGCTGATGGCGTTGGGTAACCTCGACTACCATAGCCGATCGCTCCAGTGACAGAATAACGAGGAACGAGAACCAAGACCCAACCAAGGACCTGGGAAATTGTGCGGCAACCGTGGGCAACCTACGGCACCCCAAGCCTCGCGCCTCTCACCCCACCACCCCACCTCCTTGTCCTGTCCCCCACGCATCGACTGGACGCAGATGCGACAAGGCAAAGCGAAAACGAAGGCCACTGCACAGATCAGAGCAGGAGCAGAGGAACCAGGAGCAGACCTGGACTCCACGGCGAGCCACACCTCACAGCTCGTTCTCAACCATCAACAATAACCAAAACGGGTAGGTCCTTCAAACTGCGATGGAATAAATTTCTGACATATGTCGTCCAGCCACGATACTCAGAGATCCTCCACGTGCTATACAGTAAATAGTTTACTGAATTACTCATGGAACCCCCCATGTTTACGCAATATTTTAGGTGTAGACTTGCTCTGGTGTGGCCACTTTTGATCATCCGACTTCACACAGTTTTCTGACCCTTCCAGGTTCGTCACCGTCCTCAATCTTTTTCAGCATATGTTTTTCTTTAAGTTTTATCGCCATAAACATCTCAGCATCCAGAGCCATGGCTCCACGACTAGTCTTTCACCGAGTTCCGATCTTCCACATCTCGGGTAAATTTGAGGTAGGCCCAGATTACTTTTCTCCTCTCTCAATGTGGAAGGATTTCCAGAATTCTTCACAGCTGTACTTCAAGCTTCGTGTAATTGAACATCAAAATTATATATTCCTGGCGCTGCGCTAGACCCTGCGCTTCCGAGGCCTGTCTGCTTTGGGGCATTTCTCGGATGGCATCAACCCTCCTCCGGTTCCATTATTTCGAAGTCAAAAGGTGCTGTCCTCTGAGTCTAATGAGTTTAATATTAATTGATGCCTTCACTGCCTTGCAAGTTTGTAAAAGGACTGTGGGTGTTGAATAAAGTCACAATTTGTCCTCCACGAATTGCCCGAATACAAGCTGGTTCAGGGAGCCGGTGCCCAGACTTGAGAAGGCACTGAACTGGACGTTCAAGAACTTCAGCGGGAACTTCAGCGGGAGCTGGAGGACAGATTAATGCACTGCCTGGAGAATCTTGGAGGACAATACAAGGCAAGGAGATGATTCAAGCAACACCGTTAGATGGAAAATTGAATATTGAAGCACCTGCTGCTTCATTTTAGATTCACCTGGATACTAACAGATTATGTTCTATGCACAACATCAGCCTTGAAGGGAATTGTTGCCATGATATAAGAGATAGACCGTCAAATCCTCGTCAGACATGATTTCATTCACATTCCCAGTTTCTGGAATTCAGTGTGCGTGCATGTCGATATAATAATACCAATGACCACGACAGTCCATGGAATGTGAGAGTTACTTCCCTGGGCATACCATGGAAAATTGCCGACAGCGCTGTAACTCCAGTTGATAAGCAGAACGAAGTGGCAGCGGCCAACTCAGGTCGTCTCCGGAAAATATGGTGCGAGGAGGCAGCGGTGAAGCGGTGAGTGAGTCATGACGATCTCACTGCAGACCACGACGGAGTCCAGTAGCACATTGCCGGAGTGAAGCAAAGGCACATTTTATCACAGAAAATGGATCACGGACGGATGAATCCAGGCGATCCTCTGCTCAGAGGGCACAAAGACAGCCTCGCATGCGACTCATCAAAGGGATCCTATACTCAAAAGCTGTACATGTGGAGGAAGCTTGGAGCAGGTGAAAAGTATGCACGGTTTTTCCGCCTTACTTTTGACCACAATATTTTCCCCTTCACTCAGTCGTTGGGCCAGAATAGCTGTGCCTGAGATCTGAGTACGTTTAAATAGTGTAGCAAATCCTGTGGCTCAAGTCGCGCTTGTTAAGTGGAGTTCCCTGTGTTTAGTCGTCAGCTAATCATACAAATATATACGAATCTTGTAACTAGCGCAGGTAGCGTTCGTCATCCACCGTCTTCTTCAAACTTCACAGGCAGAAAGGTCGTCTCTTTATCCGTTCCACCGTCTAGCTCTGTCGAATCATTCAGACTCTCCGGCCTCGCAAACGCATACCTCCCTCCTTCGGTCCGCACCGGACCATACCTCAGCTTTATACGGTCCGGCTTTGTGAAATCCAACCCATTTAGTTCCTCATTCCGCGTCGCTGCGAGGAAGTCGCTGAAGCTTCCCTCGGCACCGAAGGCATTCAGCCAAAGCGCCAGAAGACCAACGAGATCGCACAGCAGCGCAACCCCGAGGCCCAGCCCATAGATCAACCACAGCCGCCGCGCGTCGTACGCAAAGTGCGGGAGCGTCTTGGTGAAGACACACGTGGTGGCCGCCATCTGGCTTGCGTCAAGGGAACCGGTGAGGATCGAGAGCGTTATGTTCTGCAGGAGGGACTTCATCACGCTAGGGAAGTCGGGGTGGAAGCTCCAGGTGATGGCTCCATTGAAAATATTCGACGCCTCGGTGTCGATAAGCGGCGTCTCGGAGATGCTGGAAGGCGTGTAGATGAAGTTAGCAGAGTCTCCACTCAAATGGATGGTGATGTTGCCGACGAGGTAGGTGTACATGCTCCTGAGAACAGCGTAATAGTTTGTGGTTGCGTTGAACCATGCGGAGTGGATGTAGGAATCCGGAATGAACTCTCCGTTGGTTGTGTTAGCGGAGAGCTCGCTCGCAGGCTGTTCCTGGACGATCTGGTCGATCGTGACAGAGCGGGTGGGGCCCGCAAATGTGTAGTTGAGGTGGTACGTCGAGTTGTATGCGACACAGGTGACGTTGGTCCCGTCGGAAGCGGGGTGAAAGGACGAATAATCGGAGTAGTGTGCCTCAAAATCCCAACCATGGTACCGGTTTATGGAAGGCGTGACGTCGATATTGGTGGCAAAGTAGGGCGGAGGATTGAAGGAGGGGTTGCCAATCGGCCAGTTCAGAGCGGAGGCATTCCGAGCGCCAGCCGCGCAGGCGAAAGATGGAGCGTTGACGGATACAAGGTAGGAGCAGTTACCGGGACAGGGAGAGGTTGGAGAGAATGGTTGGTGTCCGAGAAGCGTAGCCCCAACGATTCGCTTCGCAGCTGACGACGGTCCCGCGTACGGCTTCTCTACGGAATTCTCTTCTGCAAAGGGAGGGACTTGAGTTCTGATCTCACGCGGAAGAAAACCATGAACGCACCGTCGTGCAGCAATGCAGACGACCCGAAATCAAAAGTAGGAACTTTGCAGGCCTCTGCGGTGATATTTATGCCGTTCTCCACGATTAATGTGGTTGGCGCGAATGTGACGACAAGTGGGAAAGCCCACGGCAGAGCAGAGATGAAAACAACTCCACGCGCCGACCGCCAAAAATCGAATGCCAAGAAGGCGAACGCATTCCTCTGGGAGGACCACAGAGCGTCGAGCCCAGAGAGGGTGAATGTGCGCTGGCCCACCAGCCTCCATGCGCACTGCAGGAACGCCGTTCCGGTACTGAGGCCGAGCAAGGCAGAGACGAGGAAAGCGAAGGCGGTTCCGATGGCCAAAGCGCCTGCTTGGGAGTGCGCAAGCAGCGAGACGTTAGTCGTGACGTCACTGGATGCTACGGCGCGGTTGTTCAAGGAAGCGTAGAAAGTGTGGTGGCCGCTGGCAAGTGCGAGTGCAGCGACCCAGGCAAGGAGGATTTTGAAAAGAGGCGAATGAGGCCTGCCATGGCCCTGAGAGGGATTTCGCAGGCGCATCGATGGGAGTGGAACAAGTGAAAGGGCTGGAATATTTGAGGAATGTTATAAAAAGCTCGAACTGAGTTGACGGCATCTTGCGATGGAGTCGGAAGCGGGAGCAAAGCGGGAACGAGTCATCTTTGAGCATCTGGGTGGAGCCTGGTTTGGCTGACTGTGGTGTCGTGAACAACTGTAACCAGTGCTCACAGCAACTGTTCGCCAGAGTGGAATACCTGCGGAACGGCTGCCCAATGCCTAGAGGTTGAATCTGGCAGGGGCCCAGGGTAGCACTCAAGTCGAAGCCGGAATATTTGAGGAATGTTATAAAAAGCTCGAACTGAGTTGACGGCATCTTGCGATGGAGTCGGGAGCGGGAGCAAAACGAGTCATCTTTGAGCATCTGGGCGGAGCCTGGTTTGGCTGACTGTGGTGTCGTGAACAACTGTAACCAGTGCTCACAGCAATTGTTCGCCAGAGTGGAGTACCCGCGGAACGGCTGCCCGGTGCCATTATGTGCAGATTTGTTCATTGCGAGTCACAGCACTTTCAGAGAGAACAGGAAATGAATGATGAAGACGAGGCTAGAGGTTGAAGCTGGCAGGGGCCCAGGGTAGCACTCAAGTCGAAACCTAACCCTAATCCTTTCTTCCTTCCCTCTTCTCCATCCACTACCCCCCAGCCTTCAGGATAAGCGGGGCGACGTCAGCTCCCTCGATCCATCCGTGTTCGCACCGGCGTCGGGGTCTGCGTCTCCTCCCCGTCGAAGCACGAGCTGGGCATCCTGGTGTACCCATGGGCCCGCGGCGTAACTCACTGATGGCCTGGGTACCGCATCGCGGAGGAGTAGATCTAACGAACGGTGGCCGATGCGGGACGCAGTGGGCGGAGGGTCTTTGGAGACTGATACTGCGGGCCGGAGCAGCAGAGGGCCGGATTCGGTACGCGTCTTCCTCGACTCGCTCCTCGATGCTTTATTAAGCGCGGGGACAGGCGCGCAGCGGCGAGGGCAGCCCCGTGTACTAGCATCTGGATCAGAAAACAAAGAGATAGGGAGCGGAAGTGAGTACGGCGCGTACGAGCGGAGAGATGACATCCGCATCGTACCTTGTGTGTGCGTACGTGCGCGCTGGAAGGGCCACAGAGCCGCCGCGGTGCATGGAAGGTCATGCGGCAGGTCGAGTCGCGGGGACCAGGCGCCGAAGAGCGATATGCGAGGGCGGGGAGCTGGAATGGTCTGGTCTGTATGCGTGCGGACAAGAGTGAGTCGATGCGCGCAAGGATCTACTGGTCTGGAAGTAAGTCGGTTAGCGCTCCCCGCCGCACCGGCTCCTAGCCACTCGGCGGTTCCAAGCACATCTACAGTGCCTCCTGCATAGCAGCAGCTAACCCTTCCCCGCTCTTCAGCTAAGCGCGCACATCGGTGGCTGTGGTAGGTGGTTGGCATGGCGAGGGGGCGTGAAATGACCCTACAGACAGAGAAATTAGATTCGTTTGCTGAAGCCGAAGAAAGCCCCAGGCGGTGGAAATCTTGGGACCACCGGCATCGTCGGATACCAGCCACGCGTCTATACTGATGCCACCATGTACATGACACGCCACAGTCTCCCTCGCCGAAATGGCGAACTTCCCGTGCTTGACTCGCTACGCCGTCTATTGAGAGGTATAAAAATTAGTCTGTCGTCCTCACGACTTATGACGCACGAGGCATCCAATGAAAAATGAGTCAAAATAAATCGCAAGTCCTCATCTGGCGGGAAGAGGAGAGGGGAATACCGAAAAAGCCTCAGGAAGATGGGTGAGAATAGGCTCCTGCGCGAAAGTCGGGGCACTCTGGACGATGAAATATATGCGAACTACAAGTGGAAGCTAACCAAGCGGACTTGTGCATTTAGGGATTGCTGGCACAGTATCGCAAGATCTACTTTGTCGTTAATCCGGGAGTGGTTTCTAGCCTTCTCGGCCAATATGAGCGATTTCCAAAATTGCTGCCCGAACGGACGCTAACTCACCCACATTACACATCTTCCACCATGCTCCACACCTGCTGGATGCACCCGTCCGCATTCAGACTATAAAACACATTCTCCTTGATCCTCCGGGCCCCCGAGCCCACCTCGATACTCAATCTCGCGGCGATCCTCTTCGCGTGCTCGTCAATTACAAGGTCCTCGATGGCAAACGTGGATTGGTCGAGGATGAGGGCGCGATACTCGGTCGGGGAGAGGCGCTTGTCGTTGTGGATGATCTGGGGGGCGAGGAAGGGGTCGAGAGTCGAGGTGGGGAGTGCGTTGATGGCCTCGATGTATGTGCGATAGAAAGTTTGCAGATCTGCGTGGCTGGCCATGGAGGAGGAGAGCAAGGTGGGTCTACCCCACCGGTGATGTCACCTTCGGTTCTTGTCGGCCTTAGTCGGCCGGTCACCTGCAGCTGAGGAAATCTTCTTCTTCGACCCTCGCCGCCACCATCGGCGCCGGCCCGCGGACCCAGCGGCGATGCAGGAGCGCGAGAGGCTGCTCGATCTGCGCGCGGCGTGCGTGATCGACCAGGCGCGGATCTGGAGATCGCACAGATACATAGGCAGGTCGTGAGATGTGTTTTCGCTCAATCTCAGCCAGGTGACTACTCTCGTAGGCGCAGGCGCGGAAGGACGCCACCGCGGAGGAGACACGCGAGCGCGAGCGTGTGGAGGCAGCGCAGTCTCTCGCTCACTGCCGCGCCCAGCACGCCGCCCAGCCGCACGCTCCTCCCATCCGACATCCGCACTGCGCTCCTCGCGGCATACGCATACGCACGGGCCGTGGGCGTCCTCCCCAGCACGCCGCCGCACAGCTGCAGCTCTTGCCCTACGTCATCGCCCTCCCGTCGATGCATCATATGCACGAGCGGAGCACGCGTTCCTTGTCGCGCAGCAGCAGACAACGACGTCCCCGCGAAGCAGCACGCTGGCTCCGCTTCCTCCGCCTCCGCCTCCGCTAGCCGCCCAAATCTAAATCTCGACGTTCTACTCCGCGTGCGCTGCCCGCCCTCGCCTCGCACCCTTCGCCCAGCAGCCCGACGTCCTCGCCCTCCTCGACGCGGCGTGCGCATACGCTCACGCACATGACCACCGCGCCCATCCGGGCGCGTGGCGCACTCAGGCGCAATAGGGGCTGCAGTCTCAGTGGCGGCAGGTGTGCGGCTAGCTCAGCCGTGCACCGTTGATTTTCAGCGTCGGATTCACAGTACGTCTTCCTTCCTCCTGCCTCGCGGGCCTGTACCGCGGCTTATCGTCCTCGTCTGTAGGACACAATGCTTGGGCGCGCCCCGAGGACGCTGGCGCTCTTCACCGAATACTGTCCAGGCTGCGTGCGCGCATCGACCCGGGATGGTGCTTGCGTACCGTCTATTTCCTTCTTCCTCCCCTCCCCGCTGAAAGGTCTCACTCGCGTCGAATTTAGAAGATTAGATCGCTATTGTGAGTTTAGAAAATCCTAAATTGCGTCGTCAGTACTAAGTGGTCTCTATGATTTTCTGCTCGGTCGCTGTTGCATAGGAGGATCCCTTCCGGGAGAAGCAGTCCAAGTATTTTCGACTTCGAACCATCGCTAAAACTGTATCAGATCCTGATTCCGAGTTTCAATTGACGCATTCAAATCTGCATATATCGAGTAGCATATTCCATCGAGGCGTTCCCGCGGTGTCCATTAGCTGCAGCTAGAGGCATCGTGGAATGAGACTCCGACTGCCCTTCATTCAAATTGGAAAGCACATAAGTCGGAACGTCCCTTATTCAATAAAAACACTAGCCAGACGGGCTCGATTCGCATAGAGCGAAAAGCGTCGGTGCATCGCTGGGCAAAATAACCAGCCCCCATAATATTAATATGAATTCAAGGGAGGGAAAAGGATAGTGCCAATTCACTACAGCCCGACCCCGGGCTCCTGCATGAACGTCACCCACATCATAATATTGAACAGGGGCGCCCACGCGCCATCGGGCGTGGGTGCCTATCCCTGTGCGCGGCCTTAGCGAGCGGTTGGAGTAGTAGGTCTCTCTCCCTTTTATAATTTTCTTACAATTTTACGTGCGTTCAACAGGCGTCGAACCGGCTTCAATTTTTCCGCTTGCGTGAGTTCCCCGAACGCCGAACTTGAGATCGAGAGCGTAAGAATTGAGTTTTTTTTTTAAAAAAAAGGGTGCGTATTCGACACGACAGCCCGACCCCGAGTCGGACGGAGCTCCTGCGTAACTGTCGCAGGCCGTTAATATACTGGGCAGGTGCACCCACGCGCCATCGAGCTTTATTGCCTGCCCCCGTGCGCGGCCTTGGCTTGTTTTCTTTGACAGGCCTTTTCCACATCCCTGCCCGGCGGGTAAGTCAAGCTTGAGCCTGCCTTTCAAGTTTTCGGTTTCAAGTTTTTGAAGCGATCCGTGCGAGATGCCTGTGGTACAAGGAAATCCGACCAAGGTAAATGAATGACCCTGCTCCTTCGCTCCGACCTTGTAACGCTCTCCATATATGTTTCACGGGCCCATTATTCTCTACTTGGATCCAACAAGCGTCTTGCCGAATCCCAAATGTGACAGCGTGAATAAAGTGAAATATACAGACGCCGTGTCATCCTCACAGGCTCACAGCCCGACTCTGTAATAAGCTTGATATATCTGCAAATGCGCACTACGCGACATCGAGCTTTCTTGGCGGTCCCTGTGCGCAGGCTTGTTTTGGTTTCTTGAAAGGTAAATGAACGAACCCTTCCTGTCGTACATGTCCCTCTCTAGCCCCGTGTTACCTAATGGAACAAGGGCCGTGAATATCCGACCTACGATGCAGAGCGCGAGGATTGACAATTTAAAAGAAAAAGGACCACGCTTCGCTCTCATAGCCCGACCCCGAGTCGAACGGGGGTACCTGCATAGATGCGTCGCACGTCAAGATATTGAGCAGGTGCGCCCTCGCGCCATCGAGCTTTACTGCCTATTGCTGGGCGCAGCCTTGGCTTGATTGGTACTTCGAAAGCTCAGTTGCAAATCCCTGTATTCCGGGGAAGTCAGCCGTTGAACGTCCCCCCTTGGAGTCCGATTCTATTAGGACATTTCTCAGGCATTCAAGTGCCGTCCGCCACTTGTCTCACTCGTGTTTTCAAATTCAACGGTGGGCGTTCGACCCACAGTCGAATAGGCGCCTGTATTCGCAATGTTGGCGCAAAAACACGTCTGCACGTCGATCCCATGCTTCTCGGCCTTATTTTCCCCAGCTTGCCTCTGTCGCCGCCGCCTTCGAGCCACATTCCCCTACCTCCGCTTATTTCTACACTCCTTGGTGGCAGAGACAATTAATGTGCGATTAACCCACGGTACTTAGGGTCCTCATAGATTACGAGAGTCCACAGGAAACCTGCGCTCGAGGTCGGCGCAGGCGTGCAAGGACACGGCGTGGGAGGCGTATCATACTTCGCGAATCAGGCGGCGCTGACGTTGGAGCGCGAGCGCGATCTGCGTTTTCTGCGATACGAAACTCAAAAACGAAGGCGAAAGCCGCGGAGGAGAGGCACGAACACGGGCGCTTCCCGAATCCTGCTTCCACTCCTGGTCGAACTCACCCGCTCCGTCGTAGAATCTCGCCCTACATCGCCACGAAGAGCAGACGCACCACGCCCAGGAGCAGCTCGCCCCGCAGCAGTCGAGTGGGCGGTTTCGAGTGGCAACAGCGCCAGTACGCCGTAGAGCAGGAGCTTCTCGCTCAGCAGCAGTAGGTTTTTTCGCCCAAGAACAGCAGTACGCTGCCTCCGTCTGACAGCTTCCCGCCGTCGGCCCCGCGCTCGCCGCGTCCCCGGGGCAGCTCCAGCTCGCGTACGCACCCGCTGTCCCTAGTCCTCGCAGACGCCGCCCCGTCGCCGGGCATCATCGCGCTCCTCGAGGCCGCATAGGCAGATAAAGACTTACCTCGCGCAGCACTTTTTGATGAGAAGAGAATCTTGGGATGCGGAACTGGAAGGCACAGCGCCTGAGATTGAGATGGCCTCGGCCGAAGCGCTTCAAATGAGTGAATCACCAAGGAGGTACTTGAGTTGAGACCACTGCTTCGCATGGCAGTCCTCAGGGTTGGTCCTTAGCCTTCGAGTTGTAAAAGAGAGAAGGAGAGAACGTCAGACTGCTGTGGACCAGAGACACGAAATATTGTAGATGGAACAAATGTTATACAATCCCTCCTCACCCACACCAGTAGAGCAGGTCGATATGTAATGCGGAGGGTTAGCCGATTGACTTGGCAAATTGACTTGCGCACCAAGCGGAGTTTGAATTTGGGTGGGTTGACTTGTGTAACTTGTGCGGGCATTGACTTGTGCTTGTGCCCCTTTACACTCACTTTCCACACCACATAAAAACATCATAGAACTCATCCTTAATCCTGTCAAGGTACGTACCCCCAACCTGCTTAGACGTTCTCGGGATTATCCTTGGCGGTGGTCGGCAGGGTTGATGGCATCATCACCAACACTGATGTTGTTGTCGTCGCTGTCGTTGTCAGTGAGCAAGGTTGAGAATTTATTGGAGAAATGAGCTATGCTGGGGTATATAGCTTGGATCAGTCTCGCCGATATGTAGTCCGATCAACTGACTTTGTCCCGGACCGAAGAGGCACGCACTTCCGAAGTTTTCACCTTATCTCCCCCTTCATACAAGTCATTTTCTGCATTAACATTACACACTAGTTAACTTTGTTGGAATTTGGCAAGCGGCAGCGAAGCCGGAGTTTGCCAGGAACCGGGAACACGTACGGAGTTGATCGGCAAGTCCGTGTGACGCGAAGTAAACTCCGGTACGGAGTTTCCCAGGGTATCGTTGAAGTGTGAACCGGAGTTTCCTAAAGGAGGAATTTGGTTCAAGTCCGTTAGTAGATGAGTAAATTATATTCAAGTCCGACCGGAGTTGTGTGCCTGGCACGGAGTTCTCTATTCGAGTCATTGTGGCTGTACATACGGAGTAGGAAACATATATAAGGGCCTGTAAATTATGTAGAATAATCAGTTCGGTTCCCCCGCTCCAACCGTCCTCACCTCTCCTCCCCTTTCCCACACTCCAAGGCCCCTCGGGCGCACCCATATTCCAACAAACTTGCCAATGAATCGAGTGGCATTTGATCGAGGAGCGCACTTGTTATTACTCCTGACAATACTGATATTTGTTGGAGTTCACTGGTTGGGTTGATTCATGAAGCAAGCTTCGACTCACTTTGAACGTCAGCGGGCAAAGCGAGCGGGGACATTCGTGCGGCGCAAGTATGTTACTTGCACGGTCACTTTTGGACAATATAAGCACTGGTGACATATATATATGGTGAGGTAAGCCGGTGTCCAATGCCTTCGTTCGAGCTGGTCACGGCAGAGCTATGGTTAAGACCTTACTCCTGGATGTATAGAGAGGAGAAGACGATTGGAGATACCTATATCAGTTACCGCGCAAATTGACTTGTTAAACTGGGAGAAGTCAATAGGCCGAGTTGAGCCCCAGCAGAAGTCAACTTGCGCTTGCACGGTATGCAGGATCAACCGAACCTTATCAAAATCCACTGAGTATTTGACTTTCATGGGCGAATTAGTACAAACTCATAGATGTCACCTTAGAACGTGCATGTTGTTCAATATTGAGGACCAGCTGGTTGAACCCGAACTGACGTATTTGGTAATTTTGCAGGGACCACATCAGAAGTATGATTTAAAGGGAGCTCTAGCCAGCTTGGTTTATTCAATAATCTGTTGAATTTGGGTAGTAAATTCAGCCCCATACAATGCAGGGGCCTGACGGACGGGGCCACGTGAATGTACTTGATAAATGAGATAGAATGTTAGTGCAGCTTGATAATCCGCAACTAGTGGGCATGTTTCCGTCCAAATCCGAGATTATTTGTGCTCACAACACCGGGAATGTGCCCAAGTCAACCCAAGAGGTGATTGATCTCTGGATCATGGACTCCTTCCCACGACCCCCCCCCCCCCCCACCCACCAGAAAAGGCAACCCGCATCAATTCCATGGATGGCTCATCCGAGCCAGTTGTGTTGCATTGCCGTGCTCCTCAACATGTCGCGCACTCACTGTGTCCCCAATATGCTTTGAATGCTTAGTAGCATTACTTCTGAACTCGCTTTGAAACATAAAACTAGATATGGTCATATAATCTATTTACATAATCTAGCTACTTTTGTGAGTTTTTTCGTAGAACATAGGTTTCTAGCCACTGGTAGAAAGCATTTCTCATATAAGATGGAAACAACTCAGACGAGCAAGAATTAGAGCAAGAGGTGCCAAACCCGAAATGCCGAGTGATACCGTTGATCTCGCTTCGCGGACATCAGAGTCCACGATCCAGAGATCAATCACCTCTTGAGTCAACCACCGACCAAACGTGCGGGGATCACGTGCACACAACAAATTGACTTTTGCAGTCGAACGGCCTTGTTAGAATGGGCTTCGTGGGCAGAATATCATCTATAGGTAATTGAAGGCTTCTCAAGGACTTCAGTGACTTGGAATGTGTCAAATTTCAGGTTTGACAGGGCTTGCTCTTCCTCTGCCAGTGCGGCCGCCGACCAGCATGAATTGAAGGTAAGAATGTGTTGTAAGAATGTTATTCTGTGACTTCCAGAACAGTATGTGAGACTGGGACCGGCTTGCTTGTACTCCATCCGACCAAGCCCGGGTGAAGGGTCGTCAAAAAGCTGAGCCCAACCTGGTACAACACTGCCAAACTTGATTTAAAGTGGTGGCACTCATTTGAGGTTCAGGACAAGTATCCGCCGGTCCATATTATTATTATTTTCCGCCCTGGCGGGGGAACCTACCTACCTGCCCCTTGTCCCGGCTTGACCGGCCCGGAGCCCCTTGAGTTCAACTTGAGTTCAACTAAAAATTTCAATGTCACTTCCTGTCGATTAAATCTCTTGCCTACGTGACTCTGGCAGGCCTCGGCAAACCCTACAATCATTGACTAGCGGCGATTCTACTCGACAGTCTCTCTAGAGAGTTGATGCCCCAGTGGATTTGATCTCTTGAGGCCTTGAGAGAAACACCAGGTAAGTCAGTTTGACAGCCCCAGCCACATGAATCAGCAATATGACACAGCCACACGAAGTACTAGCCCCACGAAAACGGAAGACTAAAAGTGCATCTAGCCTGGTGCGCCCAGCGCCGCCCACATATGAGAGAGTGTAGTCTGGTGTGGAGTGCGAGGCGTAACAACCATGTAGCATGCGGTCAGGTCAGCACAGCAATGAGGTACCTCGGCTCACCGTGCGAACACAGCCTTAGGCGGAGATGCTGGAATGTCGAGATGTAAGTGAAAGAATCAATCCCGCAATAATTCGAGGGAAAACGGGTTGGAAATGGCGGGGAAAAATGACAAAGAACGAGTATAAAAATAATGTTTTAGGACTCGTAACTTGCAGAAAAGATTTGCACACGGCGAGTCGAGAATCCCGGGTCACCACAGAATATGTAGCCGGATTATAATATTGAACCACGATCGAAGCGCAAATTCGGCCCGGGCCAGGACGGATGGAGGACATTAAGTCGCCGATATCCCGGCCATACTCAATAAATGCGGCGGTCCCCAAGCGGCGCTGTGTTTGCGGTGCGTTCCAGCCACGAGTAAGATTCGTTGGTATCGCAGTTCAGGACCAGAAAACGGATTATGAGGTCGATATCCCTGAGATTCCCAGGAAGATACGAGACCAAGCGGCCGGAAAGAACGACCTGCTGGCTACACGAGAGTGTAGGCCCAACAAATTGCGCTGCTGTCCGTTACGTTCACTCGGGATTGTAGAGTCGAAAGTTTGCGGAAGTGCAAAATAAATCAAGTCCTAGGTGTTCAGAAAGATGTGTCGAAGCAGACGGTGATGGTGGTAGAGATTCAGAAGGAAGCGGGGCGCGACCTCGTCACGTGGACCTCGTAGCCAAACAGAACGAACACTGTGACTGGTGTTTCCTTCGTGTTTCCTTCATGCCATTGTGCCTTGCTCTGAACGCCCACGCCGTCCGATCTAAACCGCTCAACCTCACGCGCCTTCCCTCCCTACTCTTTCCATCCTATGTCTGTAACCCAATCTAGGTTATTCTGTGTCCCCAAACAGCCTTGTATTCTGGGAGCGGCTCCTTGGAATCTTTGAAGTTTGGGCTGCCTCTGTCATGGGTGGTACATAGGTCCGTGTTCTATCATCCGAGACTGACGCAGACATGTCACACTGACACTGAGTCACGACGCAACGACCGGCGCATATTGGTGCAAACAAAAACCAGGGTTGACGCTGCAGGCGCCAGAGCTGACGTTGCAAGGCGGCGAATTGACGCGGCAGAGTGACGCAGACCGGCGCTGCGACGTATCTACCGTTCTTGGTCTGACGTTGATTGACGCTGACTGACGCCGCATGGAGTTATATTTCATGTTGTTAACACCCTCAACGCTGATTCGACGCATGCATTTCGATGCAATACGATGGAGTGATCCCCAATAGATGCCTGCAGACAGGCCCCCGGTCACTCAGGCCTCAGCCGGTCCGCTGGAGGGCCTAATTTTTGGTTGATTTACCTTACAATTTTTGGGCACGTCGACGTTGATTTACCTTACCCCGGACCGACTTTGGACCGACTTCTGCGCTAAAAATTGGTGCGAGAACCAATTTTTCTCTTTTTCACCCCCCCGCTGCTTTCCCGTCTGGTCAGGCGCTTCACTGCTGCCCTGCGCGCATTCCTCAAGGCGGAGTCCGCTTTTTGGACTCAATTTTAGCAGGCCATTATGTAGGTGCTGTGCTCAAAATTTTTCCTCAACCTCCGCCCGATTTACCTTACGACGGACGTACTGTGCACATCCTGACCGTTGATTTACCTTACAAAAACGGACGTAGAGAAGGCAAATTTTGAGCGTTGATTTACCTGACAGCGGACCGGCTGAGGCCTGAGTGACCGGGGGCCTCTGCAGACAATGGGAGGTGAAGGATGGCCGTCAAGGCCAGTTCAACATGTGACGCAAAATTGGACTGGACGCAGACTGACGTTGCATGCGTCAAACGTCAGTGCAGCGTCGGAATCCCTTTGCCCCTTTTAAGTGACCTTTTGGTCCTCCTAATCACCCTTTTTTGACAGCTTTTAACACGCTTTTGGTGCCTTTTTTTGTGTCAAGGGGGACCTGGCTTTGAAAAGGTGAAAGACCTTTTCACCTTTTTCACCTTTTAACAGGTGGAAAAGGGCCGAAAAGGCGATCTGTGAATTTGCGGATGAATGCTGTTAGCCGCGCGTACTCATCGCCCAGAATCTCAGCCCAAGCAGCCTGAGAACTTCCAGTTCACGCAATCATTCTTTCGGTCAGGCCTGGTAAGGAAGTCCCTTTGACTATGTTGTTGATCTTAATGTCAACAGACGAAACGGCAGTGCGGAGGAAAATATAGAGACGCTCACACCATGGCCGAAATACCGAACATACGGCACCAGCTGCTGGCCCACTGCCTGCGGACCCATGCGTCGCGCGGCTTCTGAGTCATGACTTTGACTGGAATTCTAAACACTCCGTCAAAATCAAGTCGTGGGTCAGTGTCATTAACGCGGACTTTTAATAAGCTTTCACGTACAATGTCAGGGGCACGCCGGAACTGAACGTTAACTTCTGACCCCACCCTGAATTCGCGACGAATGGGCCCAGATGCATATCAACCTCACTCCGCTCTGCAGCCTCCCGGTCCATGGACGCCCGAATATAAAGCCCCGCGTCAACGAGACCACAGCCTATCCCTCGAAACTCCCCCACAATGCTTGTATCCTTCACCACCGCTCTCGCTGTCGCGCTCGTTTCGCTCTCCACAGGCACCGGAGCGGTCTTGACCAATTGCGCAGTTTGCTCACCCACCCTGTTCTACCAAGGCATCACCTGGACGCTGTTGGTGTCGCCTGGGGGCGAAAATGCCGTGGATTGCCAGTTAATATTTATTCATCGATAGATGAATTGCACACTCACCACCTCTGCAGCTACTTCTCTCCATTGGAGCCAAATTCCCAGCCAACGTGCTCATACCGAGTGAGCCTTTTCCTCAATCAAGATTATTGAGCCCATATATTAATTGATTATCGACTGGGCTTGCAGGAAATAGACGGCCACCTGTCCGCAACCAACACCCCCCGCGGCACGTGTCCGGATCCTGTTCCGGTCGTTAAGAAACAGATGTGCTCGCAGTAGATGTGTCGACTTCGACATATCAGAGGGGTCGAGGACTGCTGCTATAAGGGCCTAACCCAAACTTAAACGCCGGGGTGGTATGATATTACTTAGTGGAGTTCAAAGTGGAGTTCAAAGTGTAGGCTTCTTAGCCAATTCCAATATGCCTTCTGTTTCGCTTCAGTCGAGATCCCATGATCATCTGTCAAAGGGAGTTTGAGGTGTTCATTGCAAGAAATTTATCTGTTCCTGTTCTCTCTTTGGAGGCCGGCAAAACCGTATTGCGGAAGGGCACCGGTGCTCTTTTTGACAGCGGCGCGGCGGTTTCTGTGCAGGAAACTGTGAAAAAGATGGTTCTAACCCACTGCGCGCTTGGTAGCAGTCAATTTGTCTGGATCTGTTGAATATAAAGTAAACGCAACATGAGAGACGAATCCCATGGTGGCTTAATGCGCCTTGAACAACCGTCAACTACGTGTCTTGAATTTGAAGTTGAGTATACGGTGGGCCACTGCCTTGCTCCAGAGCACTGATGTAAGGTTATGATATTTTTGCCCGGCTTCAACACACCAGAGGAGGACAAACTGTTGATGATTCCTGTGGCCGGAATCGTGGAGAAGAAACAAAAAAAGCCCACTCGGTTCCGGTCATATGGCCACCATAGCCCATGACAGCTCAATTTTTTTTTTTTTTTTGAGCATTTGAATAATGATTCTTAGTCTGCAGAAGCATTCCAAGGTCATCCGCTTGGGTTGCTGGTTATTAGCCAGACGTTGCCGGGGAAAATGTCCAGGAGGAAATGCCGTTACGCACAATTTATCCCAGTGTAGGACTCTGACCCGAATGCATTAACCTATTCCTTTTTTGGTCATGGGTTGTATACCCACTAAAACCCCCTTTGTGGATAGCCAATCATCCGGCAATGAATCTTCATCTAACAAGAGACCACTCCATGTGTGTAGAACTGTTTTTTTCTTCGGAGGAAGTGGTCCGAAGCGAAGTTTGCTCGTTAATATGCAATCACACCGTAGGACAGAGGCGATGATCTTCAGCCATTGGTTGCGGACAATTTTGACATCAAGTGTCATGTCTGGGCTTTGAATGACTCGACTCACGTGCAGATTCCATATGAGGTGCCATGTGGCAGAGACAAGGATGGCGAATAATCTGCCTTTTTCCGGTATCTTCAGACCTGTTGCGGATTTAAAGTTTAAATGATATGAGGTTGCAACCCAGAATCAACCCCCAGTTAAGATTGAACTTTTTACACCACAGTTCTCGTGTGAGGTTCCATATAATTTGTTGACCGTGTGCATTACACTCCAGTGCAATATGTTCAAGTGTTTCCGGAACATTACAAGTATGGCACCGGCCAATGTGCTCCATTGTGTTGATGTGCGACCAGAAGTCACCAACTCTGAAGGTATTATGGAGGCATTTCCAGAGGAATTCACGGGTGAGGTGTTTGTAAGGCTGGTGAGCGGATCGACCGCCAAATAGCTTTATCGGATGGAGTATACCCTGAGATTTCCGCAACGGCACATCGAGTGTGGTCGAGGTTCACGAAGGTTGCTTTTCTGTGTGGTTTCGGTCGCATTGCACAGATGGCACGGGTATTCAGATGTTGATGAATGTGAATTGATGAAATGTGAAGATGAACAGACTACAAGCGGGACATTCCTTTGAGTACACAGTCTGTAAAATATGTAGAAGTCCACCGAGGAGTGCTGTTTGGAATGTCAACGGGATTTCTGGGTGCTCAAATCGCAAGTCCAGCTGCTGGATCTCTTCCTTCCCTTCAGCAGTGGAAGTGATGGTTAACCTAATCTGTGGTTCGAATTCACCAGGGTCAATTATATTTGCATGGAGGAACAGTCAAAGCCAGAGGCTGAGGTCCAGGTATGGTGTATCTCTTAGTGGATATCTCGTTGAGTGATTCATTGCTTGCAAATATCCTGAAGCCCTGGCCAATATTGGACAGCATGAAGTCCGGATCGAACGTGAAAATATTCCCTGTTTCGAGAGGCCTTTCATTTGCCTTGAGTTCGTCTCCTGTAAGATTGAACTCATCACCGTTCAGCATATTTGGGTGCCACTTCGGATTAATGCTGTCTAGTAGCATTTTCACAGTCTCAACACATTCACCCGGATGTTGGCAATCAAGTTCAATTCGATCCCGGTAGCATTGGGGGCAGGCACAATTTTTTCGTCCGGCGCCCGAAGGGTTGACCTGATGAGATTTTCTGGCCACTGTACTTCTTATTGAAGCAATGGTCACGATGTCGTTTACCGTGGACACCGAGTGGTTCAAGCGGAGGCAGGTTGCGGCATTCCGTCGACAGGCACGTTTATATTCATGCGTGTTTATGGACACATGTTTCCAGATGGGCATTGCCAGTTTTATGTCTCTGCTAATCGCTAGCCCAGTAAATTTTAGGTTGTACTTTCGGGCAGCGACAACCATTCGTTTGATTTCATCCGGAAGTGGAGTGCGGTGGGAGATGGGGATGTGTATATCTTGCATGAAGACGAGGCCACCTCTGGAATATACAGTCATACCTTCTCCAAGGTCCCAAGCGCACACGTTGGTGTTTTTTTGTGGATTATATTCTGAGGAACTTCCTGGAACGTAGTTATCTTAGCTTTCGGCCTGGGCAGATGACAGCTCATTTAACCCAGCTTGTGCAGGAACCCGGTGTGAGTACCCAGATTGGATGCTGAATTTATTTCGAAGCAATTGACCGACAATAATTCATTTTCTCGGTAGACTGTAGCTCCAACACGCTCTCTAGAATATGGCGGGGAGCCAAAGGAGATGTAACCTAACACCGGGGGCAAAGATTGACACACCTTACCGTCAGGTGCGACCTACGCATGTGCTGCGCACCTGGTCAGACAGCCGACAATGGTACCTGCACTAGACAAAGGCAGGCTCTGACCACCCCTCTGCTGCCAGGACAAAGCCCATGTTTGTCTTATGTAAGTGTCTTTGTTAGGGATGGTCACAGGTACGGGTTTGGGGCCGGACGCGATGACCCGTACCCGCACCCGGAAAACCCGCACCCAAACCCGTGGGTCCACAGGTTGGTCACAGGTCATCCGGAATGATCAGATCAGGCCTGCCGAGGGCTTCCGAGCGGGTTGAACCCTCTCAAAACATAAAACACTGTCACTAATTGGTGGTTTTCTATGCATCAGGTGCTCAAAGAACACTTCAGAGTGTCGGGGAGTACTGTTGGTAGCCAGTAGATGTGTATTATTGCCTCTAAATCCACCATAAATTGAATATTTCCAGACCCTCGCTGTACCCGAGGTTTCGGGTCTCTTAAAATTGGAACCCGTACCCGTACCCGGGCCGACCCGACCCGGAAACCCGCCGGGTTTACCCCTACCTGTGACCATCCCTAGTCTTTGTCAGCCTGCGCACCACATGCATAGGTCGCACCTGAAAATCAGGTGCATCGGTCTTTGCCCCCAGTGTAACATGAAAGAAAGAAAAAAAAGAAAACGGGATTAAAAAAACCTTCGACTGCTCATATGCCATGGGGAGAAATTGAACCCCCGTCTCCCGCTTTTAGTTCACATCAGCGGTCCGGTGTATGTTGAGGGAGCGGCCGTATGCGGGTGATACTGTAACATTATTATTCCAAATATCTCGAAAATTTACCCACCTGTTTCCAATATCTACACAGCTGTTCCTGAGAGTTACACTGCCGCTTTCATACACTTTCATACATCAAAACATACACATCTGAAAATTTACACAGGTGGAAAATATGTGAGAAAAAATGCACAGGTTGGTTTGTGAACAAACTTTGCTGGTTGTCGCCTTGATATGTTTTTTACACCACTCTCACTGGTACAAATTCTTACACACCTTTGATTTCAAAAAGATTTACTGCTTGGGTCGCACCTCAGAAAGCACACTGGTCCTCCCTTGCATGGATTTGCCACCAGTAAGTTCAGTAGTATAGTAGCTTGGTTTGAGCCCGAGGAGCGAAGTGCTTGTTAGGATCAACTGATGAGTGATTACTAGTGATTTGATTGTTGCTGCTGGCAGTGCTAGAAGTGCCCGGCCCTGCCTTTCAATGGGTGCTGATGAGTTTGAACCGTCTTATGTGACATAGGGTTAGCTTCCCAAGGGTCTGAACTGTCAGGTGAAATGTAGTGGCAATGGGTTGTTAGCGGCACTGCGTACAAATTTGCGAAAATTTACGCTGGTGTATCTTTGATTTACACAGGTGGTTTTATCTGATTAATGCAGCTGTTCTCATACCTGAAACTACACATATCCAAGAATTCCAAGAAATTGCACAACTGAAGATCTGTTCAAAAAACGCACAGGTTGCACTTCGACCAAAACACACACTCTGTACCGCGCATCAGAAATAGCCCCATGCCACTGGCTTGGATTTTCACACACCCCTTGAATGTCAAGTATTTCCACCTTATTTTCACCTTCAAAATACACGCTTTCTGCTGTAGCATGGGCATTATATACTAGCTTCATTCCGTAGGACAATCCCTGTCGGACAATGGATCTCAGGGCCACAAATCGGGTAGGATCCGTTGAAGCCTGTGGACCTATTTGTGTAATTAGAACTTCAGTTCTGAAGATCGGAGAACCTAGGCAGAGAAGCGCAGACTGTTGCCCTACAAATCAGGAAACAACACTGGATCTTTCTTGAAATTTCCCTTGTCTACACATATCGCTCCGAGGTCCATCAATTCATGAAGATACGGGGTGCATGATCTCCCCAACATCTGTTGGACTTCAACTTGGAGTGTTTATAGCAGCAGCAGCAGCACTACACCATATCATGTCCCCCCCTCTCATCTCTGGATGAGATAGCTTGGGAATTTGAGCCTGAGGATCAATATCAGGGAAGGGAAAAATAGCAGCTGCAGCACCACACCATATCATGTCCCCCCCTCTCATCTCTGGATGAGATAGCTTGGGAATTTGAGCCTGAGGATCAATATCAGGGAAGGGAGAACACGGAAGTCCCAACGGGATTGAACAGTCCTGGTTTTGAGTAGAGAGTTTGCGCCAAAGCCGCAAAAGCCGCACGCGGTTTTTTTGCATTGCGCAAAGCCGCGGGGTTGATTTAAATTACTACCTTTAAAACCAATTGAAAACTAGTATTTTGGAGTTGGAAACTGGTCTGTAATAATACGCAATGTCATGTTGACGCCTTGGTGGCCCAAGCGTGGAAAAATCAACATGTGACCGCATCAATACCGCTTTGATTTTCGCTCCAGCGAGCCACTCAGTCCTCAGGTGTCAGTTTCTACAATGACTCGCGGCAAGAGACGTGCCAAAGCCAGTCCCTCTCCAACCCGAACACGGCGCTCGACGCGTTTACAGGTTGAGAACAACGATGAAGCTCCCGAAATATATTCTGCACACGCTTCACCCGCGCGCGATGAAAGCCCACCGCATGCGGCCCCGAGATTGTGAGATTAATTCTTCGTCGAGGATGTCAAGCAAGTCGGCAATAAGTCGATGAAAGCCCTTGGCGGCGAGGAGAATTTGGACTTCTTCAGACATGGGAGAAAGAGAAAACACAAGCGAGACTGACGTCACCCACGTCATACCTTCACTTCGTCGGAGTTGGCAGTTCAGGTTCACCGGACAGCAGGCCCGACGGCCGGTACAGCGCAAAAGTATACACATTCTGCTCATATACATCTGTTACAGGGCTCACAGGCGAGATTTCCCGGTGCGGCTTTGCGCAATGCAAAAAAGCCGCGTGCGGCTTTTGCGCAAACTCTCTACTGTCGTTTGCATAAGTCCGTGAAAACACGAAAAAAATGTGCAGTCACGTGCAGGAAGAGGAACTCCCGAGGAGATTTCCACAAGAACCATTACAGATAAAAAGCACTGATTACAGGTTGCAGGGTTCTTTGAACATGTCCCAAATCAACATGCCGTTCCTGCCGGAACACGTGACATTGAACAATATAGCTGATGGACGGCCGGAAGGGATATATCGATGACCTGACACAAAAACCAGAATTCATTCCACTGCGTCTTGAGCATCTCCGAAACATGGTGAGACTTGAGTAAATTTACACGTGACTGCGCGATTTTTTTTTGTGTTTTCACGGACTTATGCAAACGACAGTAATGAAATGGCTATGATATGAGCTTTCTACAAGGGATTCAGGGCCATGAATTAATAAATTCCCTCAAGATATTCCAAGTCCTCGGACACCGTGCATTGTGTAGGAATCCCATGTAAAATGATTCATGAAGCAGTGAATCTCGAGATGTTCTTAAGCTGTGCATTTTACGTTGGTGTTGAACATGTGTATACATCTGGCACGTCAACCTGTGTCATTTTCTGAAGAGACAAATATGGTTGTGTAGTTCTGAGGGCCTGGCCCTGTCATTTTGTTGGTTCATTAGGTGTGCAAATGCTGTGGTTGAGGTACAACCCTGTGCACAAAATTGCAACACACTCCGAGTGGTGGAAATGTTCATGAAA
This sequence comes from Mycena latifolia, assembly GCA_029289555.1. Lineage (NCBI taxonomy): Eukaryota > Fungi > Basidiomycota > Agaricomycetes > Agaricales > Mycenaceae > Mycena > Mycena latifolia. The sequence goes on from JARJLE010000037.1 coordinate 947,882, forward strand.
AACACCAGGTCGTGTTGCAAATAATAATGCCCCACTATTACAACCATACACATATCCTGTGCAATAATTAAATTGGCACACACCCCAGCCAAGATTGCCTTGGAACACTCAAGTTGGGGGAACCAGTAGAAAAACGACACAGGTTATCACATCTCCCATGAAAATACACCTCAATTTCTGGCTGGCAAAAACATGCAGGCTGAAGTCAGGTCAAACAGGAGGATATCCATGTGGAGATGGGGTTGGTATATGGTCAAGAGGACTAGCCTACGACAACACAGGGACCGAGTACACACGGAGAGGATGACTAATACTACCCTCCCAACAATCCGAGACCCACCAGCTTTTCAAAAAAGACATAAGGCATCTGATGATGAGGCTCAATTATCCTTGCCATTATCGGCAAAGGCCTGGAAGAAGGCCTGGAAGTATCGAACCAATCATGTGACCTCATGGGAACCCGTACCATTTATAAGAGGTACAGTAGCTCCGGGGAGGATATTTGATGTATCAAAAATCTTAAGGTGCAGGGAAGGCTTCCTCACTGCAATCTCCTATTTCATCTGACAGCTGACCACAGAGATGAGAAGAAAAGGAGACCAGAGAAAATGATAAAATGATGGACAAGGTCTGACCCCGCTTTATAACCTAACCCCCACGCGACGCGTCTGTTTGGCATTTTCTGCCTGCGCTCTCCGATCGGATCACCGCATGTTCGCACTGACGCCCAAGCCGCCTTGCCAATCCTCATCATCTACCCGTCCCTCGTCCCCAATACTTTGCTCTACCCCTCCAATTGTGGCCTAGAAAATATTTCTAGGCTATCCCCCATGCTCCGAGTTCCCGCTGGATCCAGTGCTACCGCTACTCCAATGAAATCGCTGGCTGGTCATCTATCCCGTCGGCTGCGCTTCCCTCCCCATGACCGATGCCTTCTTAATCTCGCACAAATGCACTGTCGCCCCCTATCCTCCGCGCAAGCACTACATCGCGCAAAGAGAGACGCGTCCCCCCCAACAGTAACTTCCGCTCCACCTCCACCAGCCCCTGCGCCCAGCGACCGAGACTCCAACCTCGACCCCGCCGCGTACGACAACTTCTACAGCACCACCACCAAGCAGACGCCCCACCGCGTCGAGCCATACTCCATGTCGAGTGCCCATCCCCAGGCCCGCTTATCCCTACGCCCCGCCCCCGGCTCCTTCCTCAAAACAACGCTGATCGCCCCGCGACCGCCGCGCGTCCCCGTCCCCATCGCCATGCTCCCTACCCACTCCGGCTCCCCCTCCCCCTCCGCCGACTCCTCCCTCGACCGCTCCGCCGTCTCCACCCCGCCGCCCCACAGCAACACCACTACGCCGCGTACGACCTCCCGCGCGGCTACCCGGGCGACTACATGTACACGCCCCCGCCCCCGCCCTCGCAATACCACCCCCACCCGCACGTCCACCCCGACGAGCACCACCGCTACGACGACCACGCACAGTACGCGCCTCAGCCTTTCCCCATTGCGCACGGCGGGTACGTGCCGTATCGCACGATCCTCAGCGGTTCGATGGCACCGCCCCAGGGCAGCGGGGGAGGCGCGGGTGTGATACAGGCGGTGCACACGGACGACGTGCCGACGAAGCTCAGCGATCGTGTGAGGCGGAGGTGTTTCAATTGCTGCACGACGGATACGAGTACGTGGAGAAGGAGTAATCTGAGCCCGGGGAAAGTCGTCAGTGCATTTCTCTTCGCCAAGGGGGTGCCGATCCGTGAATGGCGGACCAGGTGTCGGTCGGTTGGTTCGGCCGTCCGACCGGAATTTTTTTTCTGGGAACCACAGTTTTGGGGGCTGGAAAGTGGTCTATCCGACTTCTGTGAGCCTCCAGATATTCATAAAAGGCTCTCTGAGCTTCATGGAAGGCTATCTTGCCTCCTGAAGACCAAATTGCCCGATTCGGACATGGGTTTGGTTGGTTGATGTGTGAAATCATGAAAAACTGGTTGACTTGCATGTCAAAAATCAAATGAATGTCACAGCCACCAATAATCATACCAAAAATGAGAAGCAGGCATCAGGCAACACTCTCTTGATGACACTCAGTGAAAGCTTGAGACTGGACAAAAAAATATGCAATAACTCCAGAGTTAGTATGGAAGGACATCTTGAAGGCATAAAACTGTATTTATGGCTGGATTTCGTGGCAGGAGCGCTGTTGGGCGCGAGCTGGCAAGATTTGGACGCGACACACGTGATAAATTGCCTTATGGGGATATTACGTGGTTGGTTGGTCCGCCGAGCCGGACAGATTTTCAAAAACCGACACCGGTTCCGTTATTCACAGATCGGCACCCCCTTGCTCTTCGCGTCTTTTCTTCTGCATGCTGACTCTTTTTTTCAGCTGTGCAACAAATGAGGCCTCTTCGAATGCACGCACTCGCGTCCAAGCCCCGAGCAGTTCCCGCACAAGCGCGGCCCGCTTGCGGCCTCGACTCTCCGTTGGCGTTCATCCCCCTCCCCCTCAGGCACAGGTGAGCGTCTTTTCTTCCCTTGGTTTTTTATGCGTTTTTTTTTTGGAGCGAAGTGCGCGATTTCCCTTTTGGAAAATCGTGGCCACACTATTTCGCTGTCGTCCCTTCCTACTTCATCCTTTCCGTCCCTCGTTCCCTTTCGTGACCCATGCATCACCTCCCCGCTTCGTTCTCGGCGTCGCCACCTTTGATTTGGTCGACTTCCCTTTTTCGTCTTCTCCTCCCTCTTCCCTCCTTCCCTTCCTCCTCCCCTTCCTCTTCCCGATCTTCAGCTCCCATTCGCCATTGCCCGCCTCCTCTCCCGCCCCACACGTATAACGCTCTCCTCCTTCTTTTCTTCGACTACATTTTCTTCTCGCTTGCGTATCGCCTACATCAGTGCCGACCCTTCACTTCGCAGCCCTACCAAACCCCCGCCCACTACCCCCGGCCCCGTGTCGTACCCCACCTCCGCCTCCGCCCCGCCCCCCGCCCACGGCGCACCCTCTACCCCCAATCCCTCCGCCCCCGCCAACGACTTTGCCTCTGTGAACGGCTCCGCCAACGGGCAGCACAACGGCTCCGCCTCGCACCCGGGCACGCCGAATCCGCAATCGGTGAACCGGAGCCCGAAGCTGCCTGGTGTGGATTCTTTGCGCCCGCCGTCGCGCGACGAACGCCGAGAACGTGAAGAGCGGGATGATAGGCGGGAGCCGAGTCTTGAATGAGGGGTGTAAAAAAACTAGCCGCGCCTTGGGGCAGACTTTGTTTCGCTGTACATATATTTATCCTTCGCTTTCCTCCTCAACGTTTCCTTTTCATTTTGTCGTTGCCGGACCCTCCTCGTCGCCGTCTCGAATTCCTTTGTTGTTATGTGATCGTACACATGGAGCACCTTCCCCTCCATTGTCTCGTATACGCATATTTCTTGATACCTCGCTGTGATTTCCTCCTCTACGTATATCCCTCTTCCTGGATCGTCTGTACGTATGCGTATGCGTATGCTACGTATGATACGTATGATATCTTGTCTAGGCCGCGCGACCCGCGCTAGAATCCCGAATAAAAAAATACATGGGTCTAGAGATATTTGTGTGGCCGGTGAAATAAAAATATTCAAGTGGGAATATTGGAGGCGCGCGCCGGGAGAGGCAAGGTGGGAAGGCGCGTCGGGTCGATGTCTCTTAGAGGTGATCGAGTCGGGATCTGATTGAGGCGCGATCTGATCTTGGTGATGATCATCAAGCTAAGGCTCACCCTCTTCCCGCCCCGATGTCGATGCAAGGCGCTGCGCTATCCTGGGAATGTGCACACGACGGCGCTGAACACGACGCGTCCCCTACCCCCAACGGCAGGAAATGCCGATAACTCCCTGAATACTGGGTATAAAAATGCGTATAGGGGCTTGGCACGAAGGTATTTACCGAGCGACGCAACCTCGCGAAGTTTCGAACTCGGAATTTTTTTTGGGGGGGGGTTCAGTAATCTTACTAATACAAGACCAACATGCTGATTTTTGCCTTTGCAGACCCTACCAACAGACGCGTCCACTATTCGTTCAATCATCCGGCGCTTGAGGTGAGAATTTGGGAGGGGCGAGATTTATATATGGGAAATCGACTTAGGATATCGCCCAGACGTGAAGCCAATAGGCAAGCAGTCATTTCAAGATCGCTCTTTCGCAGGGTTTGAGTGACTGACGGCCGGAGCGGCCGAAATGTGCCCGTTTTGCGGGGTATAATATCTTGGGGTGGAAAGGTGGTATGAGGGAGATTGGCTGGTAGAACTGACCGAGATATCAGAAATTCTTTGAAAACATCCCAAATGGGAAAGTCCGTTCGCGCCTTCGGTACTGCAATTAGCTGTAACTTGCACAATTACGGTTGAATTATGGTATACTACTGTCCGGGAAATAGCGTGAAAGCTGGCAACAAAAAGAAAACCGTATTAAATACTCAGCATCAGCCAAAACCCTCGGAGACGTAACCAGACATTCAAAGCTTGTAAAGTTTTCCATGTGAAAATCCTGACCAGTTCTCCGGAGTGGAATAGAAATAAATATTGGCGGAAAGTACACCAGACACAGTACATATCAAAAGTCGAAACTCGTGACATCCAGCCCAGAGTGCGGTCGGTAGGGCCCACGGATAGATCAAAAACCAGAGAAGGAAGTAGCCAGAACCCAGTCAGTCGAAAAATCGCTCGAGGGACGAGAGCCGCCGGAGAGCCATGGACATCGTGAGCAGGCCGGGGCCTTGGTGGGCATCTGTTGAGAACTGTTGAGCTAGGAACACAACCAACCTAGGCTCCATCAGGGTTACTGAACAGATTGACAGTTTAAGGGGAGCTTAGGGGAGGAAACTCCTCATTTGAAATCTTGAAAAAAAGTCAAGTGTATGGGACAAACCTCAGGCTATAGTAGGCTGCGTCGCTGCGGACGATTTCCTCTCGACCGGCGTGTTGCAAACATACACGGAATATTCGAACAAGGAAAGGCATTTGCGGACAAGCGAGGGTGGGTGGCGGCGGGCATCGGTGAAGGGAGGAGAGTCTGCATTACTCTGCAATACACGCGTTGTTCGGGTGATCGGGCGGGAGATTAATGGCAGAGTTTCAGTCACCGTCGTCCCTCATTTGACGCTGCTTTCGCAGTGCATTGCGAGAAGTGAGATATGAAGGAAAGTTTCGTGAATATATAAAAGGTGAGATTTGTGTGTATACTGTATTTATATGACGAGTGTCGCTCCGCGAATTGCGCAGATTCTCCATGGTCTTTTTCTTTCAAGGAAGGGTCGACGCCCAGTTAATAGGAGGCACCCTAGTAAATCACAACACGTTGGTGAAAGAAAAAAAAACAGGCACGAGCGAAACCACCGACCTATTGCGCAGGGTCCGTAAGTCTGCGGTGGACACGCTCTGCACCGAAATCAGATTCGCATTATTAGTCGCGGTGTTCTTGCGAATCAATCAATTGTGAGCGCGATCGGCTATTGTGCAAGAAAGCGAAGCGCGCACGAGGTTTTTAGTAGGCACCCAGGGAGTGCCAGCAGGGACAGCGGGGTAGAGGTTAGCCCATTCCGAGAGGACAGAGTTAGCTGCTCAGCTAATTAGCAAGCTTCCTTCAAAAACTAGAGCGGGTGCTTACTGCCCAATTTGATAGCAACAGCCCTGGTATCTCCGTTATTATACAGCGGAATGAGCGTGTCCATCTGCGAGGTGATGGCGTCCTGGATGCCTGATACGATTTGTTTGACCCTGCGCGAGGGAGTATAATAGAACAGATGAAAGCGACATTAAACGGCGCGCGCACGTACCAAGCATTATATGCCCCTACGAAAATGGCCGGGCTGGGGACAGTGTTCGGAGGCGCGTTGGCGGCGTACGCGGTATACCAGGTCTAATGATTGAAACCGTTTAGTGGGAGCAGCCAGCATACGTAGAACGTGAACAAAACGTGCTTGGTAAATCCCTCGAATACAATCGTTAGTCTGCTTAAATGCAGTTTCCGCCTTGAACACAGTCAATCAAAACCGACATCGGAATAAGCGGAAGTCCAGCTCACGACAAGTGTCTATCACGGGCGGATGTTAGCGGTCTGCATATGGACGGAAAGCGCGGCATACGCACATTCATGAAGGCTAGGGAGTAGAGATACTGTGAGTGATGCGTCAAACTAGAAGACATTACACGAACGTGTGATCATCGCCAAACTGCGGAGCGTCGCAACCTGGGCCGTAGGACAGTCACCGGTGAAAGAGTCTGTGATATGTGGTGAGAATGTCAGAGATGGAATGGACGACACCACGCGCACCGTCCTCGACAATGCCCGAAGCAGTGGTTAAGATGCCCGGGTCCAGGATCTGCTCGGTGACATAGAAGGCCGAATTCTTGTACAAACTAGATGTCATTTCAATGTCTCAATCTTCGGACGCTTAAGATGGATGAAGTTACTCACTTCGCGTACTGCTCCAAGACCGGAATGCCTACAGATCTAGAGTTGGCGAGAGAGGGATAACATAAGCCGATTTGCATGATCACAGGCTTCGACCCGACGGGCATGTATGCAGGGACTTCCCACCTGTACTGTCAAATTAACTGAGTGTAGCTCACACAGTGCCCGATTGGATTCGCACAAATTGTGGTCAACCCATTTGCAGAAGTCGTCCCCAGACCCATCGGTCCACACCTCAGGGAATTGGTGAAGGTAGTCAATGAAAAGACTCGCTAGAATCGCCATGAATGAATCGGCGCAATGCAAAAATCTTGACACTTACACATGCTTTGCTCCTGGAATCACGGGCGCTTGTTACAATACATCAGGCGAAGAAAAACCCAATCCACCCACGTAAATATGTTCCCTTCGAAGTCGTGGACAAGTCAGCATCTGCACGACCGGAGGATTTACAATGTTTTGTACCGTCCGTAAATCACATCCCCCTATGTCGTTGAACGCGGTCAGAGGAAAGAAAGAGATGTTAAGGGAAGAAAACACACATTCCGTGAGGCAGTCATTGCGGGGGCACCTTTTGAGCTACGCCAGTGTGTAAAGACGCACATAGAGATGTAATAGATGACAGGAGGACCGACGTTTTAAGGGAGTAGTAAGGTGGCATGTTGGCATAACCTTGGATCCCACCATCCAAAATCGCGGGGGAGGCAAGGTCGTAATACGCATTGATCTTCAACGAGTCGAAGACGGCGATAGGGACTAGTAGAGGAGACCCATCAGCGCAAGCCATCGGGACGGGTAAAAAGAACGTGCTGGTGAAATCAGTGCAAGACTTAATGGTTGACACTGTTCCACGCTTCGATAGCCAATGACCTCCCTCTGCGTGGTCATCACGGCGTCTGGTCTCGTTGAATACCGGAACAGAATCCGCTTCCCGGGCAGACAGGTGCTCGTCGAGGACATCTCTCCGAGACAGTGCAGCTGAACCACCTGCGTACGGATCACTAGACAAGCAAAAGAAAACTGAACATTCGACTCGTGCTTGTGTGAAGGACTATACTCACCAATTGGTAGCAGTGGATGCGATATCGGAATCGGTGGCGGGGCAGAACAGACTACCGGGGAGGAAGGGGATATCCCGCTTGTTGAGATCAGGCGAGTCTCCCCGAAGTCCTCCACGCTCCCAACGACTGGTGGGATAGATGGTACGCCCATCGTACACGACAGCATGTGCTGGCTCGGAAGCCTTGCGCCGTTCGAAGGAGCGGTTCCAGCCCGTTGATCCGGAGCCCGAGATGTCGACCACAGACTCGCTGATCAATCGTTTTCTGCTCGTCCCTCCGCTGCCACCTGCCGGCTCAGTGACACTGTTTAAGCAGCTTGGTTCAAGGGTGGATGTGGCGGTGTAGAATGTTGTCGACACTAAAGCTCAGGTTACTTCTGGTTGAATGAGGAGGAACACAAGACGTACACGGTCCAGTCTGCCAATAAAGGACAGATCCTGTCAATCCAGCATTGAGACTGACGCCGATGTCCGGAGTAATGCAGACGTCAAGAGCAACCTAGCAGGAAGGAGATAAGTAGTAGCCCCGATGATTCTAACAGATATCAGACTGACCGCTTTTGATACGCTTCCTGTAATGGACAAACCGGCGAACAGATCCGCCTCAACAAATACTTGCGCATCAATCAGAGTCCCTCCAAGGACGCTGACCCCAAGTTGTAAGCTCGGGATAAGATGAACCTGAAAAAACGTAAATACAGTACGAGTGGCCAGAATAAGAAAGAATACGCACATCCGCAGTACCCGATAACTCAACGTTCCACCCGACCGAGGAGTTAAAGCCTTTGTAATGAGAACATGAGATGGTATCCGACACCACAGAAAATGACATAAGTACCACGAAAATGGTTAGTCGGGGCCACCGGAGTGCCGAAGTTGCTCACGCCGGCGTCGGCATCCTGCTTCCCAAAGCTCAAGTCGAGATTCGGGAAGGTGTATGAAACCGAAGTCTTGTACGTTCCCGACAGTGATAGCTGCCCGGAAAGTTCGCCATACAGATGTAGCGAGGGACCGAGGGTCAGCAGTCCAGGATAGTAGCTGCAAGCATTCACGTGAGAATATGTTGCTCGCAAGATAAAACGCCCGCGCACAGTCCGGGGAAGCCAAAGTTGACCAACTCGTAACGGCCACTGTTCCAGGACGCAGAGGCAATGCCGGTAATGGTAAAGGCCGCTTTGTGAAACTTGAGTTTTCCGTAGAAATGAAGACTGGTTATGCTTGCCTTCCGCTCCGGCACCTATTGGCAAATCAATACATGTTCTATTTTGGAAGAAGTGACAGACATACCTGCTTTAAAATACACGTATGCCTGTTGTACTGCCGGAGGCACGATTGTAGCCTCAAGATAGTACCCAAACTGGCTGTTGATCGATGCAAACCTGGGCCAGAATGAACTGCGTCCGGGTGGAAAAGATAGAAATGTATGACCCGCTAACACCTAGATTTTGTATTGGTGAAACGCGCAGAAACATAATCACGAGACACGTACTGATGTCCAGACTGCTCTGGAAGTTCGGACAAGACTAACGGCAGGTTAGTCACGGTGATGAAAAACAAAAGCTGTCGGGCAGACCTCCTCCTGGTGAAATATCGTGTAGGTATCGCTCCAGTGATAATTTCTTGAGATCGAGTCAGACGTAGTGAGGGTATTGAGTTTGGCTAGCCTGGAAATGGACTCGTCAGTGAGGCTCTGAGTCCGGACGTGTAACACACCAGGCTTTGAACGAGCCAAACCAACGCCTGAGACAGTTCTAGTATTGTTCAGTTTTGATCAAAGGGAACACCACTTACTTCTCCACCCCGCGGGGTTGGTGGAAGTTCAAGTCTCGTTTCCTGACCGAGCTAGTAGCGTCTGGAGGACTGTCAATGATCGAGTCCCAGTAGCCCGGCATATCGGTCTAGATGCATCGCATTCATCAGGAAGGGTCCCAATGGTATCAAAGGCGCATTACCATGTCAGCACGCATGCTATGCATATGCAGATCATCAGCGGAGTTTGAGGATCCGATGCGTACTCACTATAGGCCCCTTGTCCACACTGATGTCGGTAAACCTGTAGAAGCAGTGAGAAATGCGAAGGTCCGAAGCCGAGAGACTGACGCGTAATCAAAGGCCAACGAGTAGACTGGATCAGCGCTTCGTTTTCTCGCGTGTTTACCAGAAAGTACGGTTTGGTCAGGATGGACTTCTAGAGAGACGACGCGAGCATAAGGCCCTAGTCCGCAGGATGAGGGAAGTTTGACAATAGTGTCAGCGGCCCCGCCGATGAAGACATGGGCGCAGCCGCAATCTTCCTCGGCCATTGGGCAAGTGCAGTAGGCGAGAACCTGGCAGGTAAATCTTCGAGAAACACGGTTTAAGCATGTTAAACTGACCAACTGTGCTTCGTCGCTTGTGGCATCGCAGTCTGTGAGGGCCCAGTCGGAGTCGAGGTCCAAGGAACTGACGGAGGCCGCGTTGGGCGACGAGATGAAAATGGACGAGAACTAGAAGTGGAATGAGACGTTGGTTGGAAGGAAAAAATGGTTACACACCGGTGAATCGTTCTCCCTTCCATCGTCGCTCAGACCGCTCGATCCATCACCGGTGACGGTGTCAGTAGTTGTCCCTTGGTTATCGTCGTAGTCAACCTAGCGTGACATGAGTTGATGAAAAGAATGAAAGCAAGAATGGAATGCTCACAGCAAAGGTGACAGCATCTCCGATCGTCTCCGATTCAGGGAAGACATCATCTACGTCGACGGGGGAGAATTTTGCGGCTGGGAAACATATCAGCACATGTGCCTGGGTGGCGCGAGCAAAGAACAAGAATACAACCATTCGGTGTATCGCAGCAATAGTTACGTTGATTATTGCCAAGACACGGAGAACTTGCATCGCCCTGGTAGTCGCTAACTGGGCGAATGTCGGGAAACATGCGAGTAACAGAAAATAGATGCTCACATATGACGGTTTGTCCGACTGGGCAGGCACTGTCCAAGCAATTTGGTAGAGTACCGTACTGTAAAACGTCAGCATCACCAAGTCGGAGAACCATATTCTTCACGCACCCATTTGCAGTTGGTGAGGCCGATGTTATCTTCGCAGCACAATGTCTATATTCAGCGATGAGCGGAAGTTCAAAGAAAACACTTAGTATGACGAACCTTGTCGATGCCTGGGGAGCCTGTCGGAAGTTGAATTGCAAATGGCAACACTGAAGTTGGAAAACTCACAAAATTCCATATCCGGATCACCCACGAGAACGGTGGTAAACGCCGTCGAGCCTGTAGGACACGTAGTGACACCACAGTCAGTTGCGAAACAGTAATTCCTTGTGTCTTGGCTTGACTGGCAGCATAACGCCTGTGATGCAAAAGTAAACGGATGAGCCAAAGGCCGCGGACAGAAGATCTGGGTGCTCACAACTTCACCTGTGAGGCAGGTTAGTAGTGGAAAGCTTGCACCGTTGACGTTGATGGACCCTGTTTCATCTCCGACTTTTGATAATCCCATGAGGATTTCGCCCTCGAGGCAGGTTCCATCGCATTGCCCAGAGGGCGAGGAACCTCTCCATGTGCACGATTGGGGGGCATCTCCGACCGGCTGAGGACATGCGAGTTAGATGGAGGCCATGGTGATCATATGGACAATACATACACAGCAGATCAACGAGACGTCGCTGCCCTTGCATACCTCAAGAGTGATTGGATTCTTTTGTAATCTTCCGAGGATTGTCGAGTCCTTGGGGCAACTTAGCCCGCATCCGGTGTATGTACACGAATCGCCTGAGATATGTTCAAGTGAGAGATGCGTGTTACAAGTATGAAAACACTCACTGGTAATAGATGAGGGCGCAGAATTAGTCGTCACGTCTCCCCAGAGAGCTAAATTGATTTTAGCGAGCACATCAACCAAAGTGGCTGTATCCTAACCTGACAACGCAGTGTATCTAGTATCGTCCTGAACAATATGAGCGCACTCCCTGACCAAGTTTTTGTATGATCTCACCTGGTCCAGAGACCAAACCATCGTGCCACTAAGACAGATGCCATTTGCATATTGTAGTTTCATATCCAAGGTTTGTTGGTCATCGTACCTGGACGATTGTTAGAGAATAAGACATAAAGGGCCACAGCACGTACGAGACCCAGGAATTGCTGTGCGCCCAGTCATCAGCCAAATATGCTGAAATAGAGAGGAAGAAAAAACGCAACGTATCATAGACCAGGTACTTTACAGCAGCGGCCTCGTCAAAAACGAGTTGATCAGACCCCACGGATGAAATGATGTCCTCAATCTCGGCAAACATGAGTGTACCAGCATTGGCGGAGCATGGCCCGGCAGGTGCAGCACCGGCAAAAGGACAGCCGGGATCTGTGCAGCTAGCGGAAGAAAGCTCGAAAGATCGACCGTAGAAACCGATGCCCATGACGATCTTCGAAGGATCAATTCCAACCTTGAGATGTGACTCAGTAGTGTTGACCAAGGCATAATGCTTCGGAAACGTACATTTGCGTACAGCTGGAACGTCATCTGAAAACGGGCAATATTAGCGCTGCATGAGAGTTGGTGGTGTATTCACCATGATCTGGGTCAGATTGGTGTGAGCTGTGCATCATATATTCAACGCGTTTCCCGGGAGAATCTTCGAGGAAAACCCACCCAGAACGATAGAGCCGATGTAATCAGCGGGGGAATCCCAAACACCCTTTGAGCAGCAATCAGCGTATAAGAAATGCCCAAAGAGTGCGGGAAGCCGAACATGCAAATCATAGGTCATCACATTCACCCAATCAGCAGCACCGTCCGCCAACAGATTAGGTAGGTCATAGTTCTGATGCGGATTTATTGAACGACATTTCAGATGAATGCCGGGAGACTCACTTGTAGGTACCAGTAGCTAGATGGCGCGGTGAACGACTGGGCCACAACGTTCGTGAGCGAGGGACCGAGGGGAAACATCGGAACTGACCAACTCGTAGCCGTATGGAGTAAAGGCCTTCTTGACTGCCTCTGGAATTAAGATGAGCTGTGGGAGAACGCGAATGGATCTGAGCACATACTGAGGAAGGTTGGGTAGTTGGCCTTATCATGCGCAGAGCCCCCGCGATCTCTGTAAATAATTAACGACTGCACGAGTGAAACAGTATACGATGAACATACTCGGCCACGGGATATTCCCAACTGTGCGCTCTCTACTCAGCAACATAAAACTATTCATGTCCATATATCACGCACTCGATGTCAATACCGTCAAAGCCATAGGCGTTCATGACATTGAGAACACTTTTGATAAATTTATTGGTGTTGGCGCTGCTGGCTGCCAAGGCGCTGAAAATGCCCGCGGTAGGCTGTGTGGCTGGCTGATGAATTGTGCTACGGACACCAAAACTAAACACTGCTTACAGGATTGTTGAACGTCCAACCGCCGATGGAAAGGAAGACCTTCAGCGCAGGGTTCTGCGATTTGAGCGCAGTGGTCTCGGTCCAAAGTTTGGAATCGCCCGGAGTCATTTCAACGACCTCGAACGAGTCGGAAATGTAGGCAAAGGCGAAGTTGACTGTGGACGATGAACAAGAATCAAGGGTCGCGCAGGAACTACTAACCATGGGTGAGTACATCGACGTTCATCGTGGAAGGCGTGTACGCGTCGCACGAGCGAGAAGATGCCCATCCCTACATCAGCATCAGAGCGAGCTCGGGATATGCAAGAGATGAATCCCACACCTCGTAGTATCCTATACGTCGTTGTAGTGCAGACTGTTGATTGGCGGCACAGCTTGCTGGTTGGGCAGGGTTACAGTTGCTCATACATCCCGTTCCACAAAATTCCTCTATGGCTGAAGGTCAGAAACGTTTTTGACTCCCAAGTAGGATTACCGGTGGTTCCACAAAATCCAAACTGAGAAAGGCGAGGCATCAGTTGAATGGACATTATGAAAGAAGACTAGTGGTTAGTGCACCTGTGAGCAGCAGACCTTCAATGGACAATCCTCCTCTCCAGCAGGTGCGTTTGGGCCGCACTATTTTGAACCATTTGTGAGCTTGCTTCAGCGTAGCTGGCGAGCACGCACCTGGGCTTTGGCATCACAATTGGAGGTGCAAGGGCTGGGACGAGGACATCGACTAAATGCGCGAAGAAGAAGATGCTGAAATGGACTCACCCGCCGGCCGCTACAGTCTTACAAAATGAATCGCCGTATCTGCATTGATAAACGAAATAAACAACGCATTATACGACATCCCGGGACGAAAAAAAGAAGAAAAAAACATGCCCGCAATAGCCTGAGTTAGAGTTGCAACAAGCTCCGTTGGAACAAGCCTGAATCGGCGCCGTGGCATCAGCACGGACTCAGGCGAAAATGACGAAGAACGTAACAATGTCCGCGGTACATGAACCAACGGGGAGGGTGGACTGAGAGAGGGCTGCACTGGCAGCGGATGTGCTACTGGTTTGCGCAACGACGCGAATAAGATCTAGGCATAGTTTAGAGGGCGCGACGGGATAGTTTATGTACTTCACTACACGCACAGAGCAAACACGCGACACTTCGCAAGCCAAACTTCATGCTAGGTGCGGGGTCAACAGAAGAGATTCGAGATGGGTCGTCTCAAGCGTGGAATCGCTCTTTGGCCAAGGTATTTATACAACTGTTGTCCCGGTAGAAATTTCAGCGGGCGGTTTGTTGGCGGTATATCTCCGACCATGCCATAGATTATACAAGTCCCGGTGGAAGCGCAGCTTCGCTTGTCTTCGTGTTCTGGATTGACTGTTCGCGCTGGCGATAATTCGGGAAAGAACCAGTTGAGGTAAACCTCTTGGTCCGACCGCGGCAGTCTTCTACGAAAGCACTGCAAAACAAGGTACCGTAAGTGGAAACATTTCTGCTATTGGGACCGGGTTCCGCGCGAGCTGCTGCCATAGATAGTACAAAGGCCCGTTAGATTCGCATCACAGCTCGTCTCCGTGTCTTGAATTGGCATGATGGTGGTGATAATCCGGAAAAGAAACAGTAGGATTCGCTCAACGGGGCCGGCATGCCACAAAGGCAGTGCTAAATTGCCGTAAATGGATGCATTCTCACATGGACCGAGCTCACGTGCTGTTGATGATTCCGAGCTGCTCGGCAAGGTTTCTGCATTCATCCTCGCCCTTCGGGATCGTCTGCCGGAGTGTAAATTACCGCCATGGAGCAGCATGATATCCAGTCTTCCCCCTCTCCCCCACACCCTCTTGACAATGCGTCTCTTGTGGTGTTCTTCGCTCGCAGTCGTGGCAGGACTTGTCGCCGGTATCCCCTCTGGAGATTTTGCAAAGAAACTCGACGACCAAGCGATTGCTTATAACAAGCTTTTCCATGAAGCGCTCTTGAAGCAGTGAGTCCATTCGAATGCAAGCTGAATGCAAGCCATACCGGGATTGAAACCATGGCTTTAGACTCGCAGCCTCGCGTCTGTCCAATGAAACATCGTCCAACGCGACAACCCAGTCAGATACGCCCGTGATCGACGACCTCAATGTCCTCGCGTCGATGGCCAACACGAACACCTCGCAGGTCGATGCCACCACCATCGGATTAACCATATACACGGATGCCACTCTTCCCACCAGCCCGGCCCCCTCCACGGCCTGTGCTGCCGCGCTCGTTGCGACAATTGACTGCAACTCGACTATTACTCTCATGTCGTGAGTGGGCACGTTAGCATTGCTAGTTCTTTCGCTGGATTCCTTGCAGTGTAAGCACAACCTTGCTTGAGAAAGACTTGAGCACCCTCTGCACGTCGACATGCGCCGCTTCGCTTGCTATCTACCGTGCCAAGGTGGTCACTGCTTGCGCAGGATACAGCATGATACTCGATACAGCTACTAATGCGACGTACGCTTCAAGGTGTCTTCTCTTCTCAGCTCTCTAAATCATTTCCCTTAGATACGCCCCTACTCTCGCCGTCGACTACATCTCTGGTCCCTACACCGTCCAGTGTCTCGAAGATCCAGCTTCTCGCAATTACTGCTCGGCCGTTGTTGCGGGCTATAATGCCTCCGCTGGCATTCCGTCCCTGGCCACCAACGAATTATGTTCGTATTGTGTGATAGCCACCCTGAATGCGACACTGCTCAACTCGGTTTCGTTCTCTGTCGCGGTCCAGAACCTTTATGACTATGTGGCCGAACAATGCAGCCTTGATCCGTTCAATCCAGCGTCGATGACCTCTCCCATCGTCACTCCCGGTACACCTTCCGGGGTCAATTCAACATCTCCTATCTCAGCCCAGTGTGCGCTGTTGGGACGTAATGTCACGATCAGTGCAGCAAGCACTTGCGCAGCCGTTGCCGCTCAATTTTCCGTCTCACTCTACGATGTTTACTCGTACGCCGCTCCCTATTACTCAGTTCATGGCTGATTTCCGTCAGATCTAACTCCCTGCCCCAAACGGATTGCAGCGTTGCAGCCGCCACTGAGCTCTGCCTTCCGCAAGCGTGCACCACATCTACCATAGCGATCAACGCCACTTGCGCGGACATCGCGGCCGCTGCCAACATCACCACCGTCCAACTACAACTGTACAACCCCAGTCTTGGATCCACGTGCCAATTCATTTCGCAGCAAGTAGGTAACCTCATCTGTGTTGGTCCACACGGCGGGTTCCCAGACGCGACGGCGACAAGTGCCCCTATTGCTCCATCTGGCACAGCGACAGCCCTCGCGGCATTGCCGACTCCCACTGCTCCGGGGTCCACGGCTGCCTGCGGGGAATGGGCCATGGCCGTGGCCGGTGATTTTTGCAGCACGTTTGCGCTCAAGTATTCTGTGACGTTGGCGGATCTGTATACAATGAATCCGGGTGCGTCCAGATGCGTTGAAGCATCATTGTACCGAAACCGAACACTAATTAAGACTCATACAGAAATCAACACCAACTGCACCAACTTGTTGACTGCCTCTTACTACTGCGTGGAGCCATATCCTCCCTTCTCATCGGTCACCACCACTGCAATCGCGACAGGCGGTACCAACTATAGCGCCTTTTCGACCTTCAGTTATTCCTTCCCTCCGTACACGTCGACTGTTAGCCTTGAAACATTGACTGCCGCCGGTGTACCTGCTCCCACCAACGTCGCTCCCGGTACAAGAACCGCAGCGTGTGGATATTATTACAACATCGCAGTGGGTGTCATTATCTCAGTAGATCGATTTGTTCTGATCGTATACCGTAGGAAGGCGACACTCTGGCCTCCATTGCCAACATTTCCGACAACACAGAGGCAGATCTTATCAGCTGGAATGCCGGTATGTCCCCTGCTTCCTTGCCGGTATGCTTGAAGCTCATCCTTTTTTTTTTTTGAGAGCTTGCGACGGCCGTTCCAGCAGTCGGGAAGGCCATCTGTGTCATCTTCCCGACCGGAAACTACACGCTCATCCCCGAAACTCCCCCCGAAAATGTTTCGCCGTTTGCCACAACCGAGTGCGCCGACTATTACACCACCGTGGCGAACGACAGTTGCGATACAATCGCAGCTGCGCAAGACATTACCAGCGAGCAGTTCTTGGCTCTGAACCCTGGCCTCACCTGCGTAGGCTTGCTTGCCGGTGCCGCGTACTGCGACTTCCCTTTGACACCGATTTTGAATACTGGTACGGGATTTCCTCTTCCATTCCGCAGCCGCCCGTTCAGTGATCGGTCGTATTAGGTCCTCCTTCAAATCTCGCTACTGGTTCTCTCAAAAATTGCACAACGTATTATACGGTCAGAACCATCCTTTTTTCATTCTATGCGACAGTTGACATCAGTATGTCAGATCGCTTCCGGGGATAGTTGCACCACCGTCGATCAGAAGTTCAACATCGCCCTTGCCGATCTGTTACGCTGGAACACCGCGCTTACCTCGACTTGTACGACCATAGGCTTGAGTGAGGCTTACTGTGTCGCAGGCGGTGGAGACGCGTGCAGTAAAATATACACTGTGAGTCGACTGGATGTACCTGTTCTCGGACTCCTATCGTTCTAATACTATCTTCGTGCAGGTCGCATCCGGCGACTCTTGTGGTGCCATCGAGACAAAGTTCGGCATTACGCTCGCTGATATTATCGCATGGAACCCCTACCTTACTTCTTCCTGCGCCATTCAAATCGGAGAGAACCTATGTGTTTCTGGACCGCCAGCAACAGGAACCCCGACAGGGCCTCCTTCCAATATCGCGGCCGGTACTCTGAAGAACTGCACAGAATATTACACGGTGAACTATCTTTGTCCTTGCCGGCGATGCACCCCGCTGACGTACAGCGAGATTGCTTCCGGGGATAGTTGCACCAGCGTTGATGAGAAGTTTGACATTGCCCTTGCCGATTTATTACGCTGGAACACCGCGCTTACCTCGTCTTGTACGACCATAGGCATGGGCGAGGCCTACTGTGTCGCGGGCGGTGGAGACGCGTGCAGTAAAATATACACTGTGAGTCGACTTGATTGCCCCGTTCTCAGACTCCTATCGCTCACACTATCTTCGCGCAGGTCGCATCCGGTGACTCTTGTGGTGCCATCGAGACAAAATTCGGCATTACGCTCGCTGATATCATTGCATGGAACTCCTTCCTTACTTCTTCCTGCGCCATCCAAATCGGAGAGAACCTATGTGTTTCTGGACCGCCAGCAGCAGGAACCCCGACTGGGCCTCCTTCCAACATCGCGGCCGGTACTCTGAAGAACTGCACAGAATATTACACGGTGAGCTATCTTTGTCCTTGCCGGCGATGCACCCAGCTAACGTACAGCAAGATTGCTTCCGGAGATAGTTGCACCAGCGTTGATGAGAAGTTCGACATTGCCCTGGCTGATCTGTTACGCTGGAACACAGCACTGACCGCAGCCTGTACCACTATTCAATTGGGCGAGGCATACTGTGTCGCTGGCGGCGGCAACGCGTGTCCAGCCACCTACACTGTGAGTTAACTCCATTTTTGCGTGTTGTAATCCTCACATTTGCTCGCAGGTCGTGTCGGGCGACTCTTGTGGTGCCATCGAGACAAAGTTTGGCATTACAGTCAATAATATCATTGCGTGGAACCCGTTTTTGACTTCGACATGCGCCATTCAGATAGGGGAGAACCTGTGTGTTAAATGAGCAATTATACAAATTTGTTGGAGGGCTCGTTCTCCTGATGAGGGGTGCAGGATGCCACCTACGGACAAGGCTTTCGTATCTCCCACACACACACAAAAAGCAGCGGTTTCAAGGCAAGTGAGGATCTCCGAGGCTCTTCCTCAGTAGGAGAAACCTGGTCTTTCTTTCTTCTTGCTGCAAATAGGAAGCTGAAAGTTGAACTTTCAGCAGTCCTTTCTTACCTTGCAGACGAAGAATTAACACTCTGTCTTCGAAAGAGCCGTTGATTGCGGCTAACTCGGACACGAGAACATATCTAGGAGTCAACCCGCTGAATGGCCGACATCCTCGTTCAGGCTTTGCTTTCTCCCTTCGCCTCCTCCAGGATATGGACACTCTACGTACTGGATTTTTCAAGTGGGGTAAACAAATGCAAGAACGAGTTTGGTTGAGACGTTGACTCGCGGGATAAATAAGTAAGCACGACCGCGACTCGTAACTTGATATTTCTTTTCTTTCAGCTCTAGCTGGAGTGATTGCGCAACATGATTTGCGCCGGAGTCAAGGCTCATCGAACAAAATAAAGAAGCGCTCCGTGTGTTCGCAGCAAAGCGAAAGATCTCCAGCCATCAGCGCCTACATAGAGCACAAAGTCCCCATCGGAGGAACCTCGTCAGCAGTTCCGACGACCGCCGTTCGCATCCCAGATATCTTACTTGATGCAGCAAAGATTCGACTCACTCAGCATCCCTTGGTGGTGGGAGGTCCTACCTGGAATTACATTGGCGCCCGTTTTGCTGTCAAGTTGATGTGGCCTGTTTGGCCGCACATGCGCGACGCGATGCGGCACGTGTGCCTCCCATCAAGCCTCTCCGATCTCGCCATTCTCGCCGCCCTGCCCCTCATGACTCTGACTCTGAGTGCAGGATCGCCCATCGATGTCTCTCACCGTATGGATCCACGCCTCCTCCTCGTTGCTTCAATCCATGCCAAACTCCTGGATCCTTGCGCGCGCCAGGGTGGCGAAGGCGCGGCGCAAGACCGCATCGAACGCCGGAAGCGCCTTGGGAAGCGAGCAGGCGCTCCTCGCGCAGCGGCAACAGGTGTATCTCGCACCACAGCACTCCGCATCCGCCGCCCAAATCCAAATCCAAATCGCGACCCGGGGGCGGGGCGACCCCACCACACGCTACGTCGGCGTGCGCTGCCTCTCAGCAGTCTGCCCTCCTCGCTCTCAACACCGCATAAGCATACGCTGACGTAGGCGCGCTCCTCCAGGGTGTTGCGCGGGGCTTGCCGCTACTGAGGCTCCTTCGCCTGTGCACCAGGGAATGGGAGCTGCAGTCTCAGGTGTGCGGCTAGCTCATCCGTGCACGACCATTCTGAGCTTTCAACGTCGGATGCACAGTACATCCTCCTTCCTCCTCCGTGCGCTTGCAGGGGTTTATTCTATTCGTCTCTGGAATCTTTGTACGCGCCGAGGCCGCCGGAGGGCATTATTCGCGCGTAGGGCCCTGCGTCAACCCTCTGCATCGAGCTGTAAGGGGACCGGGGTGGACTGCGGGTGCATCGAGCTTCCTCCTCCCTGCTCTCCCGGCTCTCGTCTGGTCCTCCGTCCTCCGTCCTTACCTCCTTCCTCCTGCCCAGCCCGCATCAGATCCCGTGTCTGGTTCCTGCGGCGTTGGTCGAGCGAGGAACGAGCTAGATCCGATAAAGCGTCTGTCAAGATAAACTAATGGTGAGCTCGGTCGGCGCAGGTCTGAACCCGGGTGACTCGAGCGAGGCAAAACAGGATTCATTGGGGGAGGAACCGGAGCTATGATTTTGTGCTGATGTTGGGCTCTATCTCCGTCTCTTCCTGCTGTCAGAAGCTTCTTCTTGGACTTCGACATCTTCTGGCCGGCGGCCAATTCTTTCCATCTTCCACTTCGTGTCGGACGAAATCTACCAAGTCGTCTTGGCCAGAGCTAATGTCCGCTCAAAAACCACCGTAGCTGAGCCGCGGAAGGCAAAGAGTCAGAGTAGCGAAGAACATGGGAAAAAGTGTCCCAGTAGTTGGATTCGGTGGAGTGGGGATGAAGGCTATCATCTTCAAACGCCGCCATCAAACTCAACATCCTGAAGTCGCTTCATCAGCTGAAACTCGCTAAAAAAATGAAGCTGTGTTGCGCCGATATAAAGGTGCGCAGACGTGGTCAAGTTTCATCTTCACTATCTGAAGAATTCACCTCCTCCTCTCTTCATATTTACCGAAATGGCTTCTTTCGCTGGGTCCCTCTTTGTGTTCGTTTGCCTTGCGGCAACAGCTATCGCGGCAACTGCTCCGGCGCCGCCTTACTATATCATCACGAACGCGGAAACTCCGTCTTTGGATCGACCAGGCCTAACTCCTGTCGGAAAACAACGAGCGGAGGATTGCATTCCCGAGGTCAGTATCTTCAATTATTGAATCCCTGTGTTTGACGATTTGACAGGTGTTCTCGCAACTCAACATCGGTTTCATCCTGTCTTGCTCGGTCGATAAAGACGGCGAGGAAGGTCTCGGATGTCCTGTTGCCGTCAAGACGGCAACTCCTCTTGCTCAAGCACTTGGACTGAACATCACTCTCTGGTAAACGCTGAGCCGCGGCCATTTCATATCCGTTGATTCACCAGCGACATCTACAGCGGAACTGGTGAAGAGGCGAACGACGACTGCGTCCATGACAAGGTCCATGCCTTCCTCAAAGCCAGCAATCAATCTGCTCTCGTTGTCTGGGTAGGCCTTCCAATCTTTGTGGCGACATTCAAGTACCGATCCATCGCTACAATAGGACGCTACCGACATGGATAGTCTCCTGGAAAATGCCGATGTGAACGACGCGGGTTTGGACGAGGACACCCTAGGCACCCAGCAAGTCTCTTCATTCTTTAAACGATGCGTTGTTCATTGAATCATGATTTAGCGCTGACCTCATCCTTACTGTGGTGAGTGGGAAGCGCGTGGGGCAAACTTCGATGAACTGCACAGGACTCGATGGTCCGGCTTAATTATAACATGTCGCAATTCCCAAGTAATCACAATATCAGGGAGTAAAATGAGAAATACATCTTATTTGACTGCATCACGGACGGAACCGTCTTGCGGGTGCTGACATCCAACTATTTTATTTCGATTGTGCGGCCTAGTTCAAGGTGCATCACGGGCCCGATCTGCTCCGAAGCCAGTGCCGACGATTGCCGAGTGATCAGAAGTCGGGGCCAACGCTTGTCGCTGAGGTACTTAACCTGACTGCTCGACAGTCATCACCCCACAGCTTGGAAGCAGTCACCTCAAAGAATATACCCTCGGCGTACACAATGGACAAACTTGCTCGACACAGAAAGACATATGGAGCCTGAAACGACCGCTATCGACGAGGGACTGTATTCGAATTTCGCGTCAATTGTGAGCCTATTCACCTGGGTAATGTCGCATTTCGACGACTGACCCGGTGAATCAGATACGTCTCAGGCCATGAAGGTGAAGGAAATAGGTCGGCTGTCTGGCCAGGACTTACCAATTGCCAGCGATGAAGAAAATGGCGGCTTCTAACTTCCTCATTATCGGAGTACAGGGACTCGGCGTCGAGATCGTCCTTCCGTCCTTCCTCCTTCCCCCCTCCTTCCTCCTGTCCTTCCTTCCTCCTCCTCCGGTCCTTCCTTCCTCCTCCTTCGTGCTTCCTTCCTCCTGCCCTCCTCCTTCCCTACTCCGTATGCCTCCCTCCTCGCTGTGTTTCTAGCTGTACCTCTACCTGTGCTCCCGGCTCCCCGCTCCTCTTGTACTCGTACCTATATCCATAACCATCTCCGTCCTCGTGAGCCCTAGTCGTAGTCGGGGAGCATACCGTCCTCATCCTGTTCTCCCGCGCTCGTCTGTGCTGTCTCGCCTCCTCCTTCTTCCCTATTCGCTGTATTGCTACCTGTGTTTCTACCTTGCCTCTCCGGCCCGACGCTTCCTTGTACCCGTACTCGTAGGTAGCTAATGTTCAGCAGCCCCCTCGCGTCCGCGCTCATCTTAATGCTGTATCCGCCTCGAGTCAGCCGTTGCGGGCTCGACTCTGAATAAATACCCTGTAGAAATCAACGCGCCGCGTATGGCGGGTGTTCACGAGATGGAGGCAATGATGAACGACAGAAAAGCTGGCCTCTATTCAAATTTGAAAGCACCCCCGGTATTCTTGCACCAACCTCATCACCCGTCGCTGCTGTTCAAACGCAGCGAGAATCGTTGGCTGAGCTTTGGTTGGTGGCACTTCCAACCGGCGGACGTCCCTGATGCCAGGAGAGTACCAGAAAGGCGGGGCTCGATTCCCACGTTGTGCGTCGCTGCGCTGGGCAAAATAGCTGGGCCCCGCGGTATGAATTCAACGTAGACAGAAAAATAGCAATTGAAAGCTGATATAGCTCGACCCCGAGTCGAACGGGGCTCTCTGCATTTGATTGCACTGATTCAATCTGCTTATGAAGATGCATGCAGTCCGCACCACGCGCCATCGAGCTTCCATGCCTGCCCCTAAGCACGGTCTTGACGAAGATTTTTGGCAGGATATATTCAGTACCATAGTCCGCCGTTGAAGGTTCAATGGAGTCTCCCAATCCGTAGTAGATCTCTCCCCCGTTTATTACCTACTGGACCAAGGGCCGTGAATATCCGACATACGATCCCGAGCGCGAGGATTGACAAAGAAAAAGGATACGCGTCGATCTCACAGCCCGACCCCGAGTCGAACGGGGGTACCTGCGTAAGTGCCTCGAGCGGTTGATATTCTGCAGGTGCGCACCGCGCGCCATCGAGCTTGGTTGGCTATGCCCGAGCGCCGCTTTGGCGAAGACGGTTTCGAAGCTCAGTCGCAAATCTCTGTCGTTCGGGGTGAAGTCAGCCTTTGAACGTTCCGCCTTAGAGTCCTATCCGGACATCATAATGTGGTTGAATGATTAGGTTGAGCTCTGAGGGACAGATTAAGCGGAACAGATAAGCCAGACTGCACGCCTGCCTCAAGTCAGACCCAATAACTATTTTTGGGGGGAAAAATCGATGGTCCATGCTACCCATCGAACCAGCCTGTTTTCGGCTGTGTCAAGATCATTACGCTAAAATAGGCCTCCCTATTCGATCCAAGGCGTCTGGAATCGGCTGGGGAGTTGTGGGGGGGAGTGGCATAACTCAGCGATGGGTTTGAATCCGAAGAATCGACGTCGACGACGTGTTTCGTGCGTTGGACGGCCAGGTTTGTATACAAACAAACAGGGCTGTAAACCGGTTTCTAATTCCCCAAGACAGTGAATGGGAACAAACGACACGAAGAAGACGTGGTAAGGTGGTAATGTAAATGTACATGGAATGAGGGGCGAACAAGAAGGTTTAGATGCAGAGAGACGGACGTGCAAGAAGTACGGCACCTGCAGGTGATCAGAGAACACCGGCTCGCGTCCGTCGCGGAGCCGCACAAGAAGGGGGTTTACTTCTTTCCAAAGACGGTGGTAGGACAGTTGAAGGGGAACATCGCGGAGACGAATCTGGCTGCGGAAGGGGAGTTGGCCGAGACGAGAGAGAACTGTGCAGGACCCTATGTCCCCGATGGGTCGGGGACAGTGCCCGCCTCGACAGCCACTCCCTCGAGTTTGCAGATTTGGGGGCAATAGCGCGAAAATGCGCGGAGTGCGAGCTGGGTGGCGCGAGGACCAGGCGCTGGGTGCTCCCAATCAAGTGCGAAACACAACTCCCGTAGATATGGCCAGCGGTGGCCCACATCCGAAATCGTGTCGTCGTCAAACAGTAACTGGGCGGGTGCCAAAGTCATGAGGGATTCGAGGTTGGTGAAACAAAATAGCTGGCGAAGGAAGTCGGTAGGGTTGGCGATCAATTCTGCGGCGCGGGGTGGTCGGATTTCAGTTTCGAGGTGTAATGATTTGAGGGATTTGTGTGAACAAGCTGCGGCAACCGAGCGATATGTCTCTTGGATGATGTCCGGGGGGGGGAAAGCGAATGCCATCGAAGGTGATCTCCAGAGACACTAGCTGAGGTTGGTTCCATGTTCGCAGAAATGCGCTCAATGGCAGGATGTCTGTGTCGTATACAGTGAGGTCGACCGCTCGGAGGTTGGAAAACATGCTTCTGTCGCTCGAGTTGGGGAAATATAGGGACTCGGGAAGGCAAACATCCAACGTTGCAAGAGTCGGAAGCCGGCCGAGATGCATCAAGGCCGGGGCATCGGCAATGCAGTTGAAAAGCTGAAAGACGCGGACGCTAGGCAACGAACGGATGAAGGTAGAAACTCGGGGGTGACGCTCCAAAGCGTACGGGTGATATACGTGTAAGGATATGACGCTGAGCGCCGGAAAGTTAAGAGCCACAATTGGAATGAGCACCTGTTGTGCGTGGTAGTCAAAGGCGTCGAAACAAATGCTCGTAAGGCGGGGAGAACGGAGGAGCTTGATGTGAGCGGGATCGTAGGTGTCCTGATGACTGCACGCAAAAGATTCAAGTCGCGGGAGTAGGGAGCGGTCGGATATAGTACCAAGGAGGGTGGTGAAAACTGCAGATAGATCTGGACCGCAATCATCATGGCATCTGAGAGACTTCACGCGGCGGGCATAGTAGTCGAATCTCCGCCAATCGCAAGATACAATCTCCCGAGTCGGACGCTGAGGAGGAGGTGAGGCGGTGGTGTCAGCACAAACACACGGTGCAGGTGCGTCGCTTACCAGCGCTGTGCGCCTTGTGGTAGTACCATCTACGAGTTCCCAAAGATCGGCAGGCATGCAACGAATGAGGTTCACGATCGTTTCTTGGTGCCTCCACAGCTCATCAAGCGCAATATCGTGAAAAGCGAAGCAAGTTCTCGCGAGTGCGGCCAAGTCGCGGGCGTCGGCGCGTGGCGAGGGGTCGACATGGGAGAAGGCCAAGAGTAAGATCTCCGGTATTCGCAGGGCGCGATGCATTGCCGCAGAGCTGGAGGCCTGTCTCCGTATTGGGTGCGGTGGTGGTGGCAAGGAAGAAGAAGCACGAGGCCAACACACGTCAATATACACAAACGTCGAACAAGGTCCGGAAAGATTAATCGGGAATCTCGTAGTCTCGAGAACGTGGCGAGGCGCGCTCTCTGCACGCTGGTTCAAATTAGTCGGCGATTGTCTGTCTATTTTTAAAGAAAAAACAGTAGGAAGCTTCGACTGAGTGCAAATCCTTCTGCAGTCGCCAATCGGTTGGCGCGTGCCCCATGGCCAGAACCACGACGGCGTTGAAGGAATGGTCAACTTGTCAATAGCTTATGTAGTTGCTTGGACCACACAGGATTACAGGGGGAATCTAAATGTACGAAGCAAGAAGCCTACAAAGTGGACGTCTGACCGACTTCTGGAAGCTCGCGGACCCACTCGCGGACGCCCTAGCATCGCTTGTTGTCCCGAAATTAAGGGGAGATACGGGCATAAAACCGGAGAATCAATGGATCAAAGCTCCAAAACATTGAACGGATCTCAGGCGACATTAAGTGCCCGTTCGCCAGCGCTGGCAAGTTCATGTGGTGGCCTATTTGGCCAGAGATACGCGACGCGACGCGTCACGTGTCACAGCTCCTTCATCTCATCTCACTCGGGCCTCGTCGTCGTTTTCTCGCTACCTGCATCCGCCCTCGTAACCCCTCCGCGCCCGCCGCCCGCGCCCGCGCCCTCCTCGAGGCGTGTGCGCATACGCATACGCACGCGACGTGCGTACGCGAGCGGGTGGGCCGTTGCTGAGGGTCCTTCGGCGGTGCGCTGGGACAGGTGTGCGGCTAGCTCAGCCGTGCACGACCGTTCTGATCATGAAATTTCAGTGTCGGATTCACGCTCCCACGAGCGCTCCGCCCTTCTTCCTGCTTCGTGGCTTGTACAGCGGCTTATCGTCATCGTCCATTGGTTGTACGCGCGCCGAGGATACTGGCGCTCTGCACCGAGTATTGTCGAGCTGCGCTTTCGCTTCCAACTGGCAGTAGCGTCTGCCCGCCCCCACGAGCCTCGAGCCGGGATGGGATTGTGGCGCTGCGCGTCGACTTCGCTCACTGTCCTCTTCCTTCCCTCCCGGCGGTCGTCTCTTGCTATCTCGTCTCTCTGCCTTCTTCCTCTACCTCCTTCTCTTCTCCCTCTATTCCTTATCTGTCTGAAATCTAGCTCGTTATCTGTCTGAAATCTACAGCTCGGATTCGATCCGACAACATTCTTTATCAGGCTGCGACCACCATCCCCGGCGTCTGCACCTCTCAGATTGCCTCTCTCCTCCCTCCTCCTACGCTCCG